>JAXCLQ010000007.1:10244508-10273237 GCA_035584115.1 Cedrela odorata
GAGAATAATACATGGAAGAATAACTCGAATATGTCTTCGCGACGGGGAAAACCTCCTCCAGTGTAGAATGAGTGCCCTAGGTGACAAAAATGTAGGCTGGCGGAAACCAATCATCAAACAAAAATGCCTCCATACTAGTGCAGTCCGAGGACAGTCTAAGAACAAATGCTGAATAGACTCTATAGCACAATCGCATATGCACCGAGAGACCATGTGAAAACCTCTCAAGGATAAAACATCGTCCGTGGCCAACAAACCTCGAAGAAGTCGCCAGATGAAGAAGGATATCTGAGACGGTATATGCTGCTGCCAGATACATGCGAAAGCCGTGTCTGAAGGTAGAGATGTGCGCACATGCTCCCATGCAGAGCGTAAAGAGAATCCTCCATCATGCGACAGGCTCCAACGAATCTCATCTGGTGGCCCCACCTGGATTGGAACAGAAAAAATCCGTTCCACAATGGAAACCGGGAGCACTTCCAATAACTTACCTCTATCCCAAATAGTACCCCGCCAAAAGGAAGAAATTAAGGCCGTAGAGGCTGCCCCTGCGTTATAGAAGAATAAGGGACAAGATCCAATCCAGCAATCATACCAGAAACTGCAGCCTCCAGATCTCACCAACCACCTCACAAAAGGCTCAGCAGAGCTCCGAATGGTGCATAAGCGTCTCCACAGAGGAGAAGCAGGGTAACGAAATGGAATCAAACTTGGGTGGTTTGACCGACAATATTTGGACTTCATAAAAGAAGCCCACAATGACTGCTGTGATCGAAATCTCCACCAAAGTTTCAGCTCACATGCCTCAACCATATCTCGAAATGAGCGAATACCTAATCCCCCTTCATCAGTAGGAGAGCAGACAGTAGACCACTTGCACCAGTGGATTCGTCTCGAATGAACCGTATCTCCCCAGAGAAAGCGAGTAAGAAGCCTCTCTATGTGGTGGAAAACCTTCTCAGGCGGGCGGAGGACCTGGAATAAGTGTATAGGCATAGAAGATAACACATGTCTAATAAGAACCAACTTACCCCCGAAGGAAAGTAAGCGGTTTGCCCAACCGGAAATCTTATCTCTGATCTTTCCAATCAATTCATCAAAGTAAGAACTACGAAGATTTCCGGAATAAATAGGGCACCCCAGGTATATCATAGGAAGCTGTCGCTGCTGAAACCCAGTAACTGTTTGAACTGTGAGATGTCTAGAAGTCGTGGCTGAACGTCCCATGTAAAAACTACTCTTGGGCTGACTTATCCGCTGATTTGACACCGCCTCGTAGTGGTGCAAAAAATCCAATACCTTCTGAAGGCAAGGCCTACTCCCATTTGCAAAAATAATGATATCATCGGCAAAACTCAAATGAGAGATGGTCATCGGGGAACGAGAACTGTATCTCAGAGAAGGAAACCGAGAATACAAATTATCCAATCCTCTGGATAAGAACTCTGCTGCAATGATGAAAAGGCTGGGAGAAAGGGGGTCCCCTTGCCTTAGGCCTCCGCTAGACGGAAAATAACCATGGCTAGTCCCATTAATCACTACTGAAAACAAAGGTCCCATGATAGCTCTCCTGATCAATGAAATCCACCTGTCCGAGAAACCGAAGCTCACCAGCATCTGAATAATAAAAGACCAGGACATCCTGTCATAAGCCTTAGCCATATCTAACTTCATAACCACGTTACTCCCCCGAGTGCGACGGTTCAAGTCGTGGACAAGCTCCTGGGCTAACAGAACATTATCATGAATCACTCTGCCTGGAACGAACCCGCTCTGTGATGGCGATATAATCCGAGGCAACAAATGAGAAAGGCGAGAAGCAAGAGTCTTCGTTAGAACCTTATTGCTCACATTGCAGAGGCTAATCGGGCGAAAGTCTGCCCAAGTGGAAGGAGAAGCTTTCTTGGGTAAGAGAACCAAGGCCGTGCTTCGAAACCCACGAGGCATATCTGACCCACTGAAATAATCTATAGCAGCTGCTAATAGATCATCATTGATGATATCCCAACAAGACTGATAGAATCTGCTGCAAAACCCGTCTGGGCCTGGGGCGCTGTCTGAGTCTATGGAAAATACTGTCTGTCGTACCTCCTCTAATGTAGGCTCTCTGCACAAGTCGGCATCATCCTCCTCTGATACCAGATCTGGGATAAAGCTGAAATCATCACGTTGAACTTGGCTAGTGCCCACAGATAATAACTCCTGAAAATAACTAACTGCAGACCTAGCAATAGCTATAGGGTCAGAAATCCAGCTAGAATCTGCCTCTTGAATCCGATGAATGTAAGAAGTATGACGCTTCTTACGAACCATAGCATGGAAGAAGCGTGTGTTTGAATCCCCCTCTCGAATCCATCTGACACTAGATTGTTGCCGTAGGAATGACTCCTCACAAAGTAAAGCGTGTTGCAGCCGAGCCCTGGCCTCAGAAAATGATACTCTATCCTGAGCTGAGCCTGATATGTCATAAATGCGCTCCTTCTGTGCAACCTCCTCTTCGGCCACCTGAACTCTCTGAAAAACATTGCCGAAAACCTCTTTATTCCAAACTTTCAAGCAGCGCTTCAGCCGAGTGAGCTTCTGCTGAAAGCCAATCATGCCTGTAGTAGCTATCGGAGCGGTCCAACTCTGTCTAACAACATCAAGAAAGTCTGAGTGCTTAAGCCAAGTGTGGAGAAACTTAAACCTGGATGGCCCTCTGGTCGTACTCCGATCAACAGAAACAAGCAGTGGAGAGTGGTCGGAAGCAGTACGATTTAGGTGAGAAACCTGCATGACAGAAAATAAACCAGCCCACTGAGAGTTAACCACTGCTCTGTCGAGACGTCTCCTAGTCTTGCCATTAGTCCAAGTAAAAGGGCTGCCAATAAAACCTGCATCCTCCAAACCACAATCCAACAATGCAATATTAAAATCATCAATACTAGACTGGGGTTGAGGATTCCCGCCAGTGACCTCTGAGTGATACTGTACAACATTAAAATCCCCTCCTACAAGCCATGGACCCTCTATCCTCTCGGCATATGATACGAGAGAATTCCACAGGTTGGCTCTCAAGTTAGCAGAACAACTAGCATAAACAAAAGAAATATAGACTGGATCAGGGAGATAAGAGTGACAAATTCGACAATGTAGAACCTGACCATCATCCTGCACAATCTCAACAGAAAACGGAGAAGCCCAGAAAACCCAGATCTTCCCAGACTGAGAAGAGACAGCATGATCCATCCTCAAACGAACCCTGGTGGATTCCAATCTGTCTGAATCAAGAAATGGCTCTAGAATAGTGAATAAATCTAATCTGTGCATCCGGATTAATTTCTTCAACCTTCGTATCGCGGGGGCCTTTTGGATCCCCCGAATATTCCAGATGAGGAGATTAATCATTAAGAGTGAGAGGTGGAGGCTTCAGCAAACCTCCTGCTAGAACGAAGCGTCCTCCGCGTAGTAATCATAGCTCTCCGGCGAGATCGACGTGATTTCTTAGAAGAAACCACTGTGAACCCTTGTCCGTCGATCTCCGAGCTTGTGATACGAGTATCATCTCTATCTGACCCCAAGGCTCCTGAGTCACTATCTGAACTCGCATCATCTGCTGAGTGACTCACTCTAGTACCGTCTCCAGCCATACGAGGAATAATAGGAGACTCAGTATCGAAACTCACATGCATTTCTGGAGCACAAACTAAGGTTGATGAAACAATGACTGATGTAGGCTGAACACTAGTGTCTTCTCTAGGCTGATCTAGATGAATGGCTACCTGATCCCCTGCAGTGGTCTCTGCCTCAATAGTATCCTGCCCAACTGTGGCCGGCTGTGGCTCTCGAACATCCTTCTGAGCTTGTATTTGATTAGAATCCAAATCCTGTCTGCCAGTCTCGACAGTCGTATCTGCTCCAAACTTCCTGCGGTCGGCTCTGATGACATACTGGGGTTTTACTCCACCCATTGGTTGATTCTTCATGTCTTTTATTGGTGCCTTGCCCTTGTCTTCCTTTACCACGGCAATCTCAGTACGGTTGGGGTGTAAGTTAGCCCTCAACTCAGGTCTGGTGATATAACATGTATCTGGCGAATGACCTAAGTGTCTGCAAGCCCCACAGTACTGCGGAACTCTCTCAAAAATGATGTCCTGCCAGAATCCACTCTCTCCCTCACCAATCCAGATCCTTGGTAGTACGGGCTGTGAAATGTCATACTCAATAAGCACTCTGGCAACAGAAGGTCTACTAAGCGAGGCTGTCGCATGATCGACTCTGAGTGGTTTTCCTATTGCTGCTGCAATAGAATGAATGGCCTGTCTGCAATGCATGAAGTGAACTGGTAAGAAAGGCAAAGAGATCCATACCGGTACAATCGGGGACTCCTCAGAGCAGCGAAAGTCGGTTGACCATTTAAACACCCTCATGCATTTGCCACTGATATGCCATGACTGCCGAGTCCATAATCTGGTGTAGTCCTCCTCAAATTGTAGCCTGATAAGGACATGACGACTATCTAGCAAGGAGATCTGCGCCTCACCCTTAAGCCCAAGTGATACAAAAAATTTTCGTACAACCGCCATTGGGGGACGGCCAAACGAAAACTTTCCGACGAGTGAAAGCATGAAAGGAGAAGCCATAATCCTAACCTCGTCAGTGGTGAAGCAAACAGCAGGTTCTCCTCGGTGCAACGTAGCTGGCTTTAATGGGATGGCTGGTCGGGTAGCCGATGAGCCTGAAACTGCATCCACAAAGGATTTGTAAGGTCTAGGAGTCATGCCACGAGATTGCACCTCCAATGGAGGCAAGTCTGGCGGCGGAGGATGGCCGTCGGTGCAGCCCGAAACGGGCATTGTGGCGCACGTAGATTCTCGATGCGTTTAGTTTGTTTTTCTTTTTACTCGTTTAATTTGAAATATCATTCGATGCTTAAGTCAGCTGTGTTTAATCAAACCAACAACCACAAATAAGACTCTGACTAAACTATTGTGAGTAGTTGACATATTTTTTGTAGTAAAATATATTTATCAAGTAATATTGACAAGAAATTCAATGCATTAGGAATATGTTGTCTTTGTTGTCATTTACAAACTCAGCAAACCTTCCTTGAATAAAAAAAATAGAAAAACTCTTAGGAAGAAACATCAAAAACTCTTTAAACTAATATGAGAGTGAATTTATACCCTTGACAAACTACCTAACAGACCAAGAAATAACAATTAGGCACTCATATCCCCACACATCTTACTAAAATGAGAGAGTAGAGAGGAAGAATAGGCATATAACTGAAATAATGTTAACTTTCCTTGCTTACGCAGGTCTTATTTTAAACATGTGGTGAGAGGTCTTTCAAACAATAGTTTTCATGATCAATAAGATGTAAACTCAAGCTCTAATGATTCATCACCATATGAAAAACTCCATAACAAGATAACAAATTATACATTCCTCAAGACCTTTGGTTGTTTCTGCTTTCCCCACTTAAGACCATACAATCAGCAAAAATTCTAATATCATACACAAAAATGCATTTTCATAGGCAACAACACCAAACAATAGGGATGAAGCTATTGGGAAATAGACGAATATTCAAAATTAAATACAATTCAAATGACACAATAGCTAGACACAAAGCAAGAGTTGTGGCTAAAGGGTTCTATCAAACAACAAGTGTGGACTTTATAGAAACTTTTGGCCCAATTGTGAAATCTTTTATAGTAAGAATTATTCTAAGTTTAGTTGTGCATATGGCCTAGGATGTGAAACAAGTTGATGTAAAGAATGTATTTTTGCATGGGAAATTGACAGAAGAAGTCTTTATGCCACAATCAGAAGGTTTTCAAGACAAAATGAGACTTAATCACGTATGCAAGCTTAGAAAGACTTAAAGACTTTATATGGCTTGAAACAAATACCTAAGATCTGGTATGAGAAGCTAAAAACTTCCTTACAACTTTGGGGTTTTAAAAACCTTAATTTTGAGACCTCACTCTTTATGTTATCCATTGATCAAGGAATGGTGATACCATAGGTATATGTGGATGGTAATCTAATCATCGGAAGTCAGGAATCCATGTTTCAAGAAGTGATTCAAAGGCTGAATAGCACATTCTCTCTAAAAGTACTTGGATCTCTTTGCAATTTCCTTGGATTAATTTAGGATGCACTTGAATCAAGGCATATATATACAAGTTCTTCTTAAGAAGATATGTATGAAAATTTGCAAAGACAACCATACTCTAATGAGCACATGCGAAAAGTTTACCAAGAAAAGAGGAGTTGAGTTCAAGGATATAACTCTTTATAGGAGTTTGATTGGGGCATTACAATTTGTAACTTTGACTAGACAAAGAATTACATTTTTTGTCAATAAATTAAGTTAGTTTATGTAGAATTCAAAGCAAACACATTGGCTTGGATGCAAAATAGTATTAAGATACTTGCAAGGAACCTCTAACCATGGATTACACTACACCACAGGAGGGTGAATGGAGATCTCAGGTTTTCTAGTTGTAAAATAGGTAGCAGACTTGGATGATAGAAGATTAACAAATGGCTTTGGGATTTTTCTTACTAGAAATTTGATGACTTGATGTTCAAAGAAGTAGAGAGTTGTGGCCAGATCAAACACAGAGTATGAATATAGATCTCTAGCTCTTGCAACAACTGAGGTAACTTGGTTATGCTCTTTGTTGTTTGAATTGAAGATCAATCTACCCTCAACTTCAATCTTGTGGTGTGACAACACCAATGCTACATTATTAACAACAAATCTTGTTCAACATGGAAAGACTAAACACATGAAAATTGATATTCATTTTATAAGAGATAAATTATCCAAATGAGAGAATAAGGTCAAATATGTTCCAAGAAAAGAACAACTTGCAGATATCCTTACAAAGCCTCTTCTTATTGAGAGATTCAAAAACCCTAGAAGCAAACTCAATGTCATCCAAGACAATTGACTATCAGAGGTGGATGTTGAGGATTAAAGGTCTTTGAGAGCTGTCGCATTGCCAGCTTTAGCTTAATCCTTGGTGCTGCATTTCAGCTATGACAGACTTAACACCATAGCTTGCAAGCAGCCTTGTCGTCCCCTCTGTATAGAAAACAAAAGGCGGTGAAGGATAGGCTACAGTTGGAAGATTTTTGTATTCTTGTACACATGTTTGTTAGAATTATTATTTAGGTCTTATCTATCTCAAGAGTATATATATGTAATGTTTGTGTAAAGTTTCATGTAGCTAAAAATACATAATACAAAGTTTCTTTCAAAGTTTGCTTATTTTTTCTCTAATTTTACTCATCTTTGTTACATTGCAAAAACCACACTATAAATAGTTAGTAAAAAATAATAGTGATAAGAAAAGAAATAGTAAAAAAAAAAAAAGTTAAGGTAAATACTAAAAAATATATTGTTATGTTGGATTACTTGTTCATAATATTTTTTTTTTGTTAAATTAAATTGAAATTGTACAAATTTTATGAAAATAAAAACATTTTGATAGTGGCTTAAATTTTATTTGTTAATACATGAACCAAATCTGCCACGATTATGATGCAACATGAGTGTGACCTGTAGAAAAAAGAGTAATATATTCTGGTATAAAATGCAAGGAGAGGGTTGGAGGACAAACAGACGAAGTCAACAAGCTTAGTTGTAGTCGTTTAAGGTTAATTTGGTATTATGACATTTTTAAACAATTATTTTTAATTATATTTTTTACTACTTTTTGAACAATTTTTAATTTTGTAATAAAATCTTCCGCAAAATAAAATGTTGCGTCGACATAATTACAAGTAGAAAAAAGTCTACTTCTTCGACGTCCAACCGCGGTCTCGCCAACGTGTCTATCTTTAGTAATAAAAATAAATAATTAAACTAATAAATATAAAATAAATAATTTCCCTGCTTTGTTCATTCTTCAAGGAAGAGAAATTCTCGGAAATCATTTTTATCAATTTTTCAAAGGAGAAGGGCAATTCAGTGTTGTTTTAGATGGCGACGGCGACGGCGACGGCTTGCCGTTTGGGGACTCTAATTTTCTTGTTTCTGATTGGTCTGTCATTTGCTTCCGCCGATGATGTGTCACTGGACGATGTCGATTCCTCTCCAAATATTCCTGGCTGTAATAATAAACTCCAATTGGTAATGTAATCTTCTACGTATTCTTGAATACATTCTTAGTTTTTGGTTAACACCAATATATGTTTGAAATGCTATCTGATTGTTTAATTTAGTTTTTATTTATCAAAAAATGGAATTGGTATGAGAGATTGAAATTAATAACAAGAATTTTGCATGAACGAAACAGCAATACGTTTGCAGCAGAAGAAAAGATCGTAAGTCTGGGTAGGTTTTAACACTACATATTAATTGAAATATTACAAATTTGTGCCTACAAGGACATTGTTTGTTTAGAATGCCAATGACTTAATTATTAAAATGCTACTCGTACGAATAGATAATATTTACCTAACAGACAGTCACTTCCAAATTAGGTTGTAAAATGCCCAATGCTGCACATTTGCATCGAATTTTGAGTTCAATGATAAGATATTTAGTGCTGTTTAAATTGTAATTATAGGGGAAAAAAAAGTACATGTAGTATCATTCTCTCTGATAATTATATCTTAGAGCATTTTTCTAAAACTTTTTTACTAAAACAGAGATGAAATTCTGCTTTTCTTTTTTTTTGTTCTATTTTGATGGAAAATTTTATTTCTTGAGAATTCAGCATGACTCCCTAAACTAATATTTTGGTTTTGTAAATTAGAGAGGAGGAAAAAATAACAGTTGAAAAAGTTGCATTTATATAATTTTGATTGCTAGAGATTGTATCCTATTTGATAATAGAGTTTAAATCCTATTGTTGGGCCCTTACCTATGACTTTGAACTTTTCCCTCAAGTGATTACTCAATATGGTATTAGAGATTGTTTAACCAAGTGATCTTGTGCTTGAAACCACATATTGTATTAATTAAATCATAACTGTATACGTGTTTATATGTTTGTTGTTATGGTTGTGTTAATCCACATGCTAGATCTTAAATACCATTGTTAAATCCTGACCATAACCTTAAATTTTTGCATTAAGATGTTACTTGACACTAGCAAAATAATGAACATATAAAAGCCAAAACCTTTAATTCTTCCTCTTTATATTAATGCAAATAGGTAAGGCAATTCTTATAAAATCAACCCAAATTAAGATTTCGGTGTCACGAAATGGAGAAGTAGGGAAAAAATATTAATGAGGAAATAAAAAGGTAAATTTGGAAGAGAGGAGGAGAAATAGAAATAAGTTGAGGAAATGAGGAATTAGCCCGTGAGGAGAAATGTACGCATGCATGCATGTGTGATGTCAGTTAGGCGCATTTGGTGACTCCCTATTAGTGGCATTTGTGAGGAAACACTTCATTTAGTTGAGGGAATAAAATCATGTCCTTTTTTTTGTCATTTATTGGTACAATTGCATTCAGTTTACATTTGAACTTTTTTTACAGTGTATAATTGTTTACCTGTTGTTCTTTGCTTTCATTTTTAAAATTGAGTATTTGTTGGTTCGACTGATTTTTCCTAATTTGACAGGTCAAGGTTAAGAACTGGGTTGACAATGTGGAAGGTGAAAGCTTTGTAGGGTTAAGTGCAAGATTTGGATTGTCATTGCCTTCTGATGCTGCAAAGGGTGTTAAACTGCCTGCTGCTTTATCGAATCCATTAAACTGCTGTTCTGCTTCATCGAAGGTTTTGGCATTGGTTTTACTTGATTGAACATGTCGCATTTACTTCTCACATCACATGGCCATCAAACATTAACTTAAGTTTTCTTCTTTAGTCTCTTCTCTCTCTCTCTCTCTCTCTCTCTTTCCTTTGGAATTTGGATCTCAAACCATTAATTTTAAATTTAACTTTGGTGGAGATTAAAAACCAAATTGTTTCTTAGCTTAACAAATTTGTTGGAAAATCTAGAGAATTTGCAAAATTATGAGAAACATTGGATCTTGGATCTATGTTTAAGAAATGCTCAATAAGAAACTATTACCCTAAAGTCATCATGCTAAAGTATTTAAAATTAAATTTCTGAAGCATCTGGATCAATGTGGTTTTTTCTTGCTGTTCTGCAGCTATCTGGCTCTATTGCTTTGTCTGTGCGTGGAGATTGTGCCTTCATGACTAAGGCAGAAGTAGCACAGTCAGCAGGTGCTGCGGCCCTGGTTGTGATAAATGACGAAGAAGGTTAAAATTTTATTTATTATATCTAAATACAATATTAGATAATCATCATTTGAATATGATGAAAAATTTATGTCGTATTGAATTTTTTACCTGTCTATCATTTGTTGGTACTGTTCCAGATCTTTATAAAATGGTTTGTTCTGAAAATGATACTTCTGTGAATATCTCAATTCCTGTTATCATGATTCCAAAGTCAAGAGGAGATGCTCTTAACAAATCTATGGTGGACAAACGGAGAGGTGAGTTTCAACATTGTCAACCTTTATTTTCATTATTGCTCAAGGATATTTTGTGTCTGCGTAAATAAATGAGATGGACAGGTTTGAGTGGTGACTGTACAGAATTAGAACCAATAGAAAGAAGAAAGAGGAGGAAAACCAAAAGGAAATAGTGGAAAATCTATTTCGTAATTCAAAAATTCATCATCCAAAGTCAAAAAACTAAACGTAAACCACTATTTATAGTGACCAAAGTCCCAATTGAAACAAGAAACTAGAATTCTACTTCTAAGAAGTAACAAAATTACTCCTCAAATACGAAAACCTTGATAGAAAAACTGAATCTGACCCAAATATGTAACAGTATTAACTGAAACAAAATAAAATAAAATAAACCTATTCAAACAACAATAAGGAAAAATAACAATAACTCCTAAATTGGCTTAACTTGTCTTGCTTCAAGTGGTAAAAATCTCTCGACGAGGACTTTATGGGATGATATATACTTGAGTGGAGGAGCCAACAATAACTCCTAAATATAAACCTAGATGGTTTGTGGGATAGAGTTCGACATGAGTTTGCATAAGAGAGAAGGTCCATGACTATATATGACTCTAATTTATAATGATAGTAAATTTCTTGTATTCTGTAGTAATAAAAAAGTAAAAAACTGAACTTAAAATAATGCACAAAAATCTTATGCTCTTTTTGTTTAACTTTTTAGTGAAAAGGAAAGGATATGAAATAAATAAAAATTAAATGGATTCAATTATTTTTAAATTATAAGGATAAAACTTAAGACTTAATTAGAAAGGTTAAATATTTCATGGTAACAATATGTTTAAAACACTTTTTAAAGCATTTTATTGATTATTTATAGACTATTTATATTGGTTTTAAATATTTTTTATTGGACATGTTCTTGCTGTTTTTATTTTTTGGATATTATGAAGAAAATGACACTATAGGTTCTCTCAAATTTTAAAATATGAGATCTTAAACATCATGTCATTTTCAAAAGTGATTTCCAAAGACACTGTCAAAATAAAAATATGAGAATGGGCCCTATGTTCTTGGGGGAATATACACTTTTGGAAATCTCCGATTTCATCAACTTATCCATTTCTTTTATTTAATTTATTTTTTTGCAACAGTGATTTGATTTATGCTTGTTGCTTTTAAATGATTTTTGACTTTACTTGATGGAAAAAAATTGAAATGGAAAAAAGTTAAAAATTAATTTCTGGTTTCTAATTTATGTAGTAGAAGTTCTTAATGTGTTCTTTGGACAATATGTTGTGCACAATATTGTTTTTCTTTCTCTTTTTTATTGATAAGAGAAACAAAATTTTATTGAAGAAAAAAGAGAGAAAATTGTTACAAATGTGAATCAGGGAACTTGGCAGTATTGTTTTTCGTTAAGTCTGTAAGAGTTGGGCACTTATCATATTTCTTGCATATATATATTTGTGAAAAAATATTTCAATTGGAAAAACAAAAAGCAAAAAAAAACACCTTTCTTTTTATAAAAGAATTCTTTGTTTTTACTTTTAAGTTATTTCATTTCTTATAGAAAAAGAAAAAAAATAAAAAATCTTCTTTCTGTTTTCCAACACTACATGACTTAGGGCTTGTTTGATATTGTTTTCCAAATGGTATTTTTGAATTTCTTTTAAAAAATGAAATAATGTTTGTTTTTGAATTTGAAAACACATATGGTAGTGTGTTTTCAAAACTGTTATCTAAAAACAATAATAGAGATAATATATTTGATAGAATATATAAAGAGAAAGAGGATGACAGACAAAAACTGATAAATGGTGTAAACAACATTTTGGAGTTTTCAACTTTTCTTCACAAAAAGTAAAAACACCATTTTTTTCTATAGATCATTTTCCTAAAACACTTTCTCAAACATGTCATTCACATTTTTTAAAAATGAATAATGGGGTTTTGAAAACAATGCCAAACACCATCTTAGTTTTTGTACTATCCAAAACCTGATACTTGATTTTTTGCCTTTCTATTGATAGAAATTATTGTCCTCCACCTCTCCTGTGTGGACTACAGTTTCACCCTAATCGTTTAATGATGCTGTGGAAATTTCAAATATTTGATGCATATTTGTTGAGTATTCAAATATATGAATTTTTTTCCTACTATAGTTTCACCCTAATTGATAACATTTATATAATTACATTATATCCTTAACTTTTATAAATTACGAAAGCTCTTGAGTGTCAGATAGTGTAAGTAGGACATCTATGAGTTACCTTTTTTTATCATTTAGATGTGCATTATTAATATCTTCTGTCTGGAGTTATATATTAATTGTTAAGGGTGAAAAAAATGTGATTATTTGGGACATTCAAAGGACAGGATTAAGTATTCAGAAAGCTGGGATGAAGTGAACCTTTACAAACTAGAGGAGGTCTGTCTTAGTTTCTAAACCTCGGGACTTTTTTTTCTTTTTGTGTTTGTTTTTAGATATACCATAGGAGTAGTCTAGTATATCTGTCATTTTTGGTGACCAAAGCTTTGATGATACTGTTGGGGTTCAATTTAAGGTTATCAAAGTGTGTGTGTGCATGCACACTCGTGCACGTGTGTATGATATACACATTTCTATGTGATAAAGAACTTGTTTTCTACCTATATTTGTGTTTATGCCTCATTTGAATGTACTTTTAAATTTTTAGACTTATTTTGTTTAATTTTCTTTTATGGCTGAGTATATAATTCGCCAATGCAGTGGAACTTTTATTATATGCGCCAAATCGTCCAGTTGTGGACTTCTCAGTTATATTTCTATGGATAATGGCTGTTGGAACAATTATCACTGCTTCGCTTTGGTCACTTTTAACGAGTGAGCAGACTGATGAACGCTATAATGGATTATCACCAAAGGTTATAACACTTCTCTCTGTATTATCTTTGGTGGATATAATTCTGTTCTTTGGTTGGATTGCCTGTCTCATATATATGTCTTCAATATATTAGGAGGATCTCGCTTGTATGCAAAATATTTATTTGGTCATGGCAATTATATCTGCATGTGAAATTGTTGAACTGTGCCATTAGTATTTTGTTTTGATAAACGTTGCACCTTCTGCCCTTGCTTTACTCGATATTTAGAAAAGGAATGGGGTAAAAAGAAACCTACTCTGTTAAGAAAAATTGAATTACAATAAGAGTTGGGCCCCTATCTAGGGGAAAAAGAAACCTGCTCTATTAAGAAAAGAAATAAAAATAAAAATAAACAAATGCGTCTTTATAAAATAAATATTAACATAATAAAACCTTAAATATCCAAAAAAAAACTTATTTAATAAGGAAAAAGTTTTTTTTTTTATTATAATAGAGCAAAATTTAACCCAGCTAGAGAAATAGATGACATAAATACTAAGTCCTATGCTTATGTTCTGGTTGTCCTACGTCAGTTATAATTTCTAGAACCTCTTAAAACTACTTTAGGTCAAAGGGTTTAAGCCATGGCTTCCACTAGTTTTCTGCCACCATTACGGTACTTTTATCCTCAATCATGCCTAGTGCTTGGGGCCCTTGTAATCTTACATTTTTGTTGTCCTTAGTATGCCTGGTGGTTATCGTCCATGTATGCATGCACCAAAACTCTCCACCAACAACAGCATCTTGTTGCAACGATACATGAAGCGAGGAGCTTGCATAAATTCTCTTCGAGGAGTCTTGTTATGCTTGTTGATGATAATTGCACCTTGTTAACCTAAACATACTCAGCAATCCTTTCTTCTTCTTCTCTGCTTTGCAATACGCAAACCCTGACTTCACAATATAACAAAATTTGAAATCTTCAACTAGTCGTAAAAGTTCTTTCATAGTGAAACTATGGTTCTTGGCTGATGAGAGGAAATTGTAGCTGTTGATGTTGCATTCTAGATTTTGCCAGATTATAGATAAGTTGACCTTGCTGTTAGCTATTGACCTTGATTTGCTTGACTGAACCTAGAGTTGGAAGGCCATCTATACCATTGATGTTCATGACATCGGGAGTCAGTTCCGAGTGCAATGTTTCACAGAGAAATAATGGCTACAATCTCTCTACTATTGGTGGATATGTATAGGCCATAAGCTGAAAATGTCACCCATATCTTATCTATATGTCAATTTGATAAGCTTTTATTTTCATAGGTGTCCCTTATGATGATTCACTTTTCATTTACTCTTTTTCTTTGAATCCGTTTGAATTTTATTTTTTTTTCCCTCAATTGTTGTAAATACAATTTGATCATAGGAAGCAGTTTCTAAGTTAAGGTTTTCTTCTTTCATTGGTTAGGAATCTTCAAATGTTGAAGCAATCAAGGATGATTCTGAGAAGGAAGTCCTTGATATCACTGCAAAGGGTGCTATAGTTTTTGTCATAACAGCATCCACTTTTCTGGTGCTGCTTTACTTCTTCATGTCATCTTGGTTTGTCTGGCTGCTGGTTGTTCTCTTCTGCATTGGTGGCATTGAGGTAACACATTTCTTTTTTATAATTACACTTTTACTTTCTGTTTCCAAATTAAGATAATGATGGCATAGTAGTTTGAATGAGCAAGATTGAATGCTTGATCTCATCCTTAGTAAAGCATACAATTGTGGCTGGTGGAATAGGTTACTCCAGGAGAAGAATAATAAAATCTGGTCCTGCAGCCACTTTGTGAGCAATAGTCACAGTTCTTGGCACTTCAGATTTTTGAAGGTTATCATAAATTTTCATTTTCTTGGTTCTTGAATGGTTAATTCGAATTTTTGTTGGAAATAGCAAAGTTATAGAAAAAAATTTAATATTATATGAAAATATGACTATCTTCATTGGCAATATGTACTAGTCAACCATGCTGTGTGGGTTACCATTTCAAGTTTAATGAGATTTCTTGGTCCTATCTAACAATCATTTGTAGTATGATGCTATTTAAATTATGATCCCAGCTCAGGTTTTTGTATCATCTTGGAACCAAAACTATGGGAAGTTTTTTGCACTGTAGGTCAAGTTGTTGCTGGCTTGCAAAGCTGTAGGTTCTCTTTTTTTTTGGCAACATTAGAGTTTGGACATACAGGCTAACTTATGATTTCATAATTACAGGCAGGTGAAGGTTTCAGCTATTGTTTTGATTGCTTCTTATAATTTGGATTTCTTCCCCAAAAGTCATCATTCCTGAGCTTGGGGAATTTAATTTATTGAGTGATTGAATTATAAGATTTGATCATATGTTCTTGCAACTGGCCAATGGGCCTAATAGCATTTTCTCTTTTCCAAAAACATGGGATGTAGGGTGAATTCAAAGGTCCTATATTGTTTGGGTGCATGAAATATTGCCAAGTGAGAAAATGTTTGGGGTTTTTTATTCTATGGTAGTCCTAAGTTTTAGGGGTTGACATTCACTAAGTGCAGGCCCAGTGCATTTTAATACTTTTTACAATGTATATGTCATTGAATGAAAATCATTTTCATGGTTATGCAATAAACATGACTTAATATTTTATTTATTAATAATTCTTGTTTCTTAAAAAACCCACATGACAATAAGTTTACTCTTTTTTTATTTTTTTTATTTTTTATAATCTTTTGCTAATGATTGACATTCTTCCGAATGTGTGCTTGTTTTCGATGTGTCTTCACATGCTTGTGTTTTAACATTGGAGATCCTGCTGATGGTTGGCCAGTATACACTAATTTTCTTTATGCTTTTTTTTTTTTCGTTCTGGGTGATTATTTCAGATATTCAATTGGTGGCTGGCATAGTCATTATTTTCATTTTCATTTTGATTTTCATTTTAAATGTAAAATATGATTCCACCTAAATTTGTTTTATGTAATATTGTAGAAAATGTGAGCACCTTTATTTTAAAATATACATTTAGGACGTAATTATTCTCTGGCATGCATATGTTGTTGCATGCATGTAATTTCTAATTTGTGCCCATTTTTGCAAAACATGCATCTAAACATGGTAGAATTACATTAGTTATTTATTTCTCTTTGTGTAGTTATCTCTTTGGTTGGTAAAATATTATACCTAATAACTTGTTATGCTTATCAATTACTTTTTGTTTTCAGGGAATGCATAATATTATTGTAACACTAGTATTAAGGTATGTCCAAATTTGTTCATCTTGCTTTTGATCAGTTGCTGGTTTACACTAGTTCTGTGTTATTCCTTTCCAAGCATGGAAAAAAGGTTTCTCGTCATTCCTTATTTGTTTATATGTAAACATTTTATTTGCTTTTCAGTAAATGTAGAAACTGTGGACGGAAGACAGTGAATTTGCCTATCTTGGATGAGGTTTCTGTTCTCTCACTTGTGGTGTTACTGTTCTGCGTGGTATTTGCTGTTGTCTGGGCTGTACATAGGCAAGCATCATATTCTTGGGTTGGTCAAGATATTCTTGTAAGTCCCAACTATGTGCGAGGCTTGTATATTTTGTTTTTTAGAATTGACTATTGTTGCAGAAAAAGTTGCTCTTATCTCATATACATTAAGATACTGTGGTAGGTTTATGGAACATCTTTGACTATGTTAGGATTTCTCTTCCTTTTTCTAGCTTTTCAAATAATGCCCACCAACTTTGAAAGTGGACAAGATGTTGAAAATTAGTTGTTTCCCTTTAGTTGTCTCGTGTGAGTTATAGAGTCATAGCAATACAGTGTATTCTCCTATTATTTTTGTTTCACACATTTTCTAATACTAATTGTAACAACTGGCAACAATTTATTTGGCGACTACAATCTAAGTTAAAATCAATAAAGGACATGAAAGTTTTTCTTCCATTCTTTAAAATATTATACAGTTGTTCCAGAATAAGAGGATGGGGGAGAAGATTAACACTGTACATATTAATAATACCACTGTATCTCACACATTAATGCCAATGATGTGCATAATGCTATTAAGTCAAGACATGTGTTGTTTGTTAATTCGTTGGCTAAAATGGTTTTGGTTAGCTGTGATACTTATTATCATACTGGAGTTAGTTAAAAGTCTTTCTTTTATGGGGTAGGTGGTAGGAGGTTTTCCTAGAATGAGAGAACTAAAATGGATTCACAAAATTACTGAATCTTTTCTTCCTGTAGAAGGAATTTCTTGTTCACATTCCATATCCTTTAGGTTTTCTAGGTTTTAATCTGTCCTTCCTGATTTCCTTTTTGGGGTAGGGCTGTTTGCATAATACCTGAGTACTCGGATTTTAGCCTTTATAAGCAAGAGAAAAGGTTTCTTGAGAGACCAACGAGTGAAAAGATGCAAAATGTTTTATTATTCTCTTTTTCTCTTTTGATGGCCCCTTATAAGTTTAGGCAATTCTGCGGGGAAAGGTTCTAAAACAGTCTTGTCTTGTAGATTGGGTTCGGTTTGTCTTTGGTAATCCAGATTTTTAATGTATTATTATCGCTATTACTATTACTACTACTCATGCTTTCATTATGTTTTACACTGGCTGTCTTATTGCATATTTCTGTTGGTTGGAAAATTATTCAAATTTTTTCCATTTCCCTCCCATTGACTACCCGAATGCTGACACTTTTGTTGACAGGGTATCTGTTTGATGATAACAGTTTTGCAGATGGCTCGATTACCCAACATCAAGGTGCCTCAGTATTGTTTCATATGTAATGAGGACTCGTCTCCTGTAGCGCTGATTGTGTTATTATATTATAATTCAGGTTGCTTCTGTGCTTCTTTGCAGTGCATTTGCTTATGACATCTTTTGGGTCTTCTTATCTCCGCTAATATTCCATGAAAGTGTTATGATTGTGGTAAGCTTTAGTCTCAATTTCTACTTTTCTTTCACTTGAAATTACAATTACTTTACTTTGACTCGTTGTCATCAAAACATAAGCACACTGTTTGTTGTCAGGCAAAAAATAAGTAAAATAAAAGAAAGAGAGAGAGAGAGAGAGAGAGAGAGAGGAAATTACTCTTCTTTGAAGTAACTGCGATTTTAAGTTTTCTGGTTTGTGGGACAATATGGAAAAAGATAGAATTTGTAAGGTCTTTGAGAGCCATTGTTATTATTGGAAGTGATTATATTGGTTTGGGAAGGAATTGTTACTTTGCGTACCCTATAAGTGGCAGATGCTTTAGAAGTTTCAGTAAATTCCCCATGAACTTTAATAGGATGTGGCGCTGACTTCTTACATTTGAGTTTTATCAAATACCTGATTTTGCTTTTTATCCAGAATTTTAGTTATCCTATAAGATGATAGTTGAACATGAAAAATTTTGGTGTCCTTTCAAGTATATCCTGGGAGGGTAATTTATTTTACTGTTACTGTTAATTGTTGTCTAGTTTTTGGGTGAGAGTTGATGGAATTCCATCTTATGGATGTGATGTTGAATTTATTGGTAATGACCTTGATTTACTTGAGAAAAACTTTAGGCAGGTAAATATGCTGGAAGTAATTTTCTTATGTGGGATTTCTTCTATTTAGGTTGCTCGAGGTGACAACAGTGGTGGAGAATCCATTCCCATGCTTTTGAGAATCCCTCGACTTCTTGACCCTTGGGGTGGTTATGATATGATCGGCTTCGGGGACATTCTTTTTCCTGGTTTGCTAATTTGTTTTGCATTCAGGTATTCAACATGTTTTTCTTGTTAACCTGTGATAAGCATTACCTGAGTTTTATGAGCTCTTGTAGAATCCATATCTGATTCCTTCTACAAGAAAAGCAAGGGGATTATAGGAGTGGTCCTCTGAAAATTTAGTGTACAGGCCATGTTTAATTTTGTCATGTTATCTGGAAGACTAGGCTTCCTTTTGGTTTGGCCATCAACCTCTCTTTAGATTTTTTTTTTTTTTTTTTGGTGCCCTCTCAACATGCTTTGATTTTAGGAGGCAGGGTGGGGGCAGGGGCGGGGGTAATAACTTTAGTCAAGAAATGGCCTCCAGTTCTTGTACTAATTGGCACAGGAGTGCTAGGTGCAAAAGAAATTTACTTGTATCTGAATTTTTCATATTTTGTCCAGGTTTTATTGCTTAATTTTTGAGTTTGTGATTAGGTGGTATCAGAAGAATGTTGGCTTTTTTTTTACTTTTGGGTTTCCTCCCATTTTTCTTGTTGTGTGTTTTGTTGTTGCAGATATGACAGGGACCATAAGAAGGGTGTATTAAAAGGATATTTTCTTTGGTTGATAATTGGCTATGGATTTGGTATGTAAACTTGCATCATGTTATTTTTCTTCTTTTATTTTTAATTCTATTGTTATATTTTATTTCTTTTTTGTAATATCACAAGGTTTTAAACATTAGCTTGTTTGCTGATTTTTAATGAATGTTTGGCCCATGTTAACTAGATTGGACATGTTCTGCATCAATTTAGAAAGTTTTTTGAATTGATCTTCTGTTTGGATCTATAACTTGTTCTTTTACATGGTAGGAAGAAAATGTATAATGCTTGGCAACCTGCCTGAAGTCTATTAATCAATAACTGAACATTTTATCCTTTTAAAAACTTTTCTCATACACATATAGTGCAATTCATGAAAAATATTCTTTTATAATGTACATAATTTTGAAATTTAATTGTGTTTTCCTTTTACCCTTTTTTTCCAGTTATATTCGTGTCAATAAGCCCTGCTATTTTAACTGCCCAAATTAATGAAACTGTATGGCCAATGTATGTATATTCCTCTGGAGATTTTACTATATGGAGCCACAAAATCTTGAACTGTATAGTTCTTGTTCTGGCTGTTTCTGTATCCTAGCATTTTTAACTTGAGAAAATATTCCTTTTGGTAGTCTGACTTTCATCTAGCATTATTAATATGTCCATTTGACACTTATCTATATGTCAAATGCAGGCCCAAATATTTGTTTGTTACTGTAGTAATCGTTTTGATTTTAGTCCATGTCATATTAATGTCCATGCCAACCTTGAATATCTATGCATTTGTCAAACAATTAAGTAGATATCACCCACTCCGCCTCCTTCCCCTTTTAATTATTTATCATATTGATGTAGGACAAAGTACAGATTATAAACAAGTCGAAACAGGGGAGAGTTTAGAATTGAGGAAGAAGAGAAAAGGAAATCATTATGCTTTAGAAGTCCCTTTGTAGGCTTAAAGAAAACCCTAATAAAAATGAAATCTAGTTTCCAAGATATCCATGATCATAAAAAACAAATCTTACTTTCTAAGATAATCATGATCCTTCAAGTTTCAATATAACTTCCAAATTAGATAATATTTAAATCCCAAATTACAGTCTTCATTCTGCATCACAGGTGGTCCACTGAAGCTTAATTTTCATTTCATTTTCAAAGTTACTTCGACATGCCCAACCTTCAATTTCTGGCCCTGCCTGGTTGCAATAAGATGCAAAGTGCATAATACGGGGATAGTTGTCCGCTTGTGTCAGTGAATTTGTAAATTTGTTTTGTATTGCAGGTCTCTTCCTTACATACATAGGATTATATCTAATGAATGGGCATGGCCAGCCAGCACTCTTGTATCTTGTCCCTTGTACGCTAGGTAATGAAGCATGCGATTCCAGTTAGACTCTATTTGTAAATAAAAGTAAATTATATATGCTTACCTCTCACTTGTTCTGGCTTTTTTATGCACATGACCAGGACTAACTGTAATATTGGGTTGGGTGAGAGATGAGCTTAAAGATCTTTGGGATTATGGTACAGAATCATCCTTAGATATGAATAATACTGTTGGAGAAGCTTGAAGAATTAAATTTGGTTTAATGAATCTCTCAGAAGTAGAAACCGAGTATGATCAGCAGAAATCTTAGGATGCAACAAGGTCGGCTGGCTCAAAAATTTTCCTTATTCTCTTAAGGGGATTTTTGTGTCAATGTTGCATGAATAAAGGGTGCAGTGATAAAAGAAGTGGCAGGGATGTAAGTTTTGAAGGCAATTTGCCTTCAGGATTTGATTCATTTGCTGTATATTCGCTTTGCTTTATATATGTAGTTTAATTGTCTATCACCAATTTGTTAATGTTGTAAAGTTGTCATGTATTATTTTCTTTCTTCTTTGATGGTCTATAAATTCTGGATGCCTGCCTGATAAGACTGAATAAGTTGCTCCTTTTTTCCTTTTTTGGTTTGTGATTGAGATTAAGACACCTTTTGGCGTCGTGCTTTAGTATTAAATATTAAATATTAATTATAAAATAAGTAAGTTTTGTTAAAATTGGTATTATTAAATATTTTCAGTTTTATTTTTAAAGTAAAATTGAAATATTATAATTTCAAATAAAGTATTAAAGTATACAATCCAAAATGAAACGAAACTTAAAGTAGCTTCATTTCTTTTTTTTTTTTTTTTTTTTGTTATTTGAAATTTGAATGCGTTAGAATTTGATTTCAAGTGGAGCTAGCTTAGCAATGTTAAAGGTTTGCGTAAAAAAGGGGGTTTGGAAACAAGTGCCGTACAGTTTTATTTGAAAAGATCAAAGCCTTTATTTTGTTCCTTTTAATGAAGTTATTTCGGAAAAATAATAATAATTTAGTGGAGTAGCATGATGTGATAAATAAAACGTTGAGAGGCGAAATAAAATATGTCAAAATATTGTCAGGCTAATATAAGACTAATTCTAAGATTTCTTATAATGTTGGCTTTAATAACCAATTAGTTTTAAGGGGTTATGACAACTATTAATTTATAACTCTATAGTTTGGCAAATTTCCTAAATTATTCACATTCTTACCTCAATTTACGAGAAAAACTCACGTTATTTTTTTTTTGTTATTACCAAACTAGCCAAGAATAACAATTTTGAACAAAAATAGTTCTGGTAATCAACAATCTAACCAAACTTGTTTTTCATTTTTTTTTCAATAATTATAAATCGTGACCACTCAGGGACGATAATTTTATCCGTAAATTCGTTACTACCTGACTTTTATGGGACGGGTTTAGTATACCTCTTAATGAATTTTCGAACAAATTTTAAAAAAAATAAATTAAAACTCGTAACAGGTATAAGACGAATATAAATACAGATAGATATTCGTGAATGTATAATTTTTTATTTTTTATTTTAAAAATACTAAAACGACATCGTTTTAATATTAATATTAATAAAATATACAAAACGATATTATTTTGATATTATAATAAAAATTATTTTTTATTTTATCTTTAAATTTATATAATTATTCTTAATATATAAAAAAAAGTAAGTCAAAATATCAAAATAATTTAATTAAGTTGTATTTTAAATTAATTATGTATGAATTTATAAAATAATTATGTATTTTTTATGAAATTATTGTTATCAATTTTATTTTTTGTTATATGTGTTTAATATTTATGTGAGTGATGTATTTTATTTTAAATTAATGTCGAAAATTTATAATTTTAATGTCAAAAATCTCATTAAAAATTTACGGATATTCGCACTAATTTAATAAATATTAAATACTCGTTTAAGCAGATTTTATAATAAAATGTTAAATCCGTTATAAATTTTGTGTAAATTTAATATTAAATTTTTTTAACAAATATAAATATAGGTATAGAAGTATCTGTTCTAATTCATTGTTAACCATAATCATTGTGTGATATGGTTCCAATAACAATAAATGATTATTTAAATACATAAAATTAATTATTTCTAATAAATAGAATTGTGTGATTTGATCTTAAAATTTAAACTCAAAATTAGGGTGTGGGCAAAGGAGACCCAAGTTTCAACGAAACTCGTTTCGAGCACACTAAAACTTGTCATTGCCGACCTCCACACCGATGTCCTCTTTTGTAGTCGGAATTTCAGCTATTGTTTTCATTATCACCGTTCTCTTCATCGTTATTTTCATTTTTTCATTCACATGAAATCTTATTTGCACACTTAAAAATACTCTCTCCAACCCGGATGGGATGGAATCTTGGTTAGTTTAGTAAAATAAAAAATAAACAAAGTGGTTATTTAAGAAAATTTTACCTATAATTTTTCAATTTATTTATTTATTTATTTTTTACGCAAGCCCTTGGGAATCATAACTCTTATGTTGACATCGGAGCAATGTGATGGAGACCCTTGATTCAACAAGTGGTATACGAGACAGCACAACTGTAGATACAATTTACATGGACTCGTCAAGTTATAGATGGTGATGGCGAAAGTGTGGACTCGTAGTCAGCAAGGAGTGAGCTTACACGTTATCAATTAGCAAGTTAGAATGCGGAGTATGACAGGTTTAAGTTCTTAAGGTGTGATTGATCGAAAATTTTGAAAGGAAAATAAAACTTTATACTAAAAACAATAACTGTTGATTTATACCTCCTGGTTGTGACACCAACTGAGTTGAAGCATCCCAACTGTCTATAGTGTAGTTGAGTAGAATTTCTTAGTTAATTAAATTATTATTATTATTATTATATATTTGTTTAATAAATTATAAAAATATATTTTTATAATTTATAAAAATACCTAATAAATATAAAGTAGTTTCAAGAATATAAATAATTCCATCATTAATTTAATATTAAGTATTTAAAATGAATTAATTAAGTTCGAATTATTACTTAAATATTTAATTTGTTTATATTCAAATTAATCATCTTTTTTTATTTTTAATTAACTTTAATTAATAAAATTATATATACATTTCATTTCAATCCAATCTTATACCACTCTGAACACAAAACATTATTAAATATAATTATACCCTATCTTTTATATATATAATAATTTTATATTATCCGATGTAATATAATATAGTTCGGTCCATATTAAATAATACGTAATCATATAGATCTAAACTTTAAGTAAATTGGTGTTTAAAAAAAAATTGATTATTACAAAATTTGATTATGAAATACAAAAAATTTAAATTTTGTATTGATTCCTAAGCATAGCATAGTTCGTTCATTAGATAAATTGATTTTGAAATCATTTATGAAAATAGCTGATTTTAAAAATTATTCTTACACCAAAACAAAAAAAAATAAATTAATATTTCAAAAGGAGGTTTGGACGACGAAAGAGTTGCCAATGCAAATGCACCTCATTGTTTGACGATAGGTTTTTACGAATCCACGATGTCGTTTTGGGATCAGTGTTTCAGTGACGGCCGTAGATCCAGATCATGTGTTTTTTCATTTATTTCATTATTTTTTTTGATTATTTTTATTACCTAATTTACTCTTTTATCTATACATTAAATATATAATAAATTATGTGTTCAATTTAAAGTATTATTTTTGTTATCCATTTAAACATTTAAACATATATATATATATATATATGTATAAACAAATATATAATGCTGAAAATATAATTTTAGTGACAATAACTAAGAAATAAAAAAATTAATTATTTAATATACTTATAAATAAATTTTAAAAGTGAAATACTGGTATAGTTATATATATATAAAACCAAAGAATAAAATCTGTCTATTTTGATCACTGCATATGTGGACTGTATGTTCATCATTAATTTATCAAATTTGTATGATTAATTATTAATTTAAGAGTACTATTTAAATAATAAAATTTTTAATTTGTGAAATAACTTATTATCTCGTCTTATTATTTCATAGATGAAAGTGATAACATTACTTGAAATAAAAATTTTAATATTATTTATAATTTAAATAATATTATTTTAAAATTTACACTAATAATAATTATTTGATATTTGCCATGTTCTTAAGTCAAGAGAGTTCCCTTATGTCAGGAAAAGCTAGTTAAAAATTTGAACAGTCTTTTATTTGAGTGTGACGCATCCAAACATCCCGCACATTTTACACGCTATGCAATTATTCTACGTATTCTTTAGTACGTTAAGGTTCGTTTGGTATATAAGATAAGATCAGATATAATAAAAAAATGATAAAATTAATAATTTCAAATAAAATATAATAATAATATGATAAGATAAGATAGGATAAAATTATATGTAATATTATATTGAATTTGACATATACAAGATATGATAAAATTATATATATAATTTTATTTTTAAAATTATTAAAAAATAAATAAAATAATTATTTATTTAAAATAAAATAAAATAAAATTATTACTCTTAAATAAATATTTTAAAATATTAATTTAAATTATTTACAAATTATTTTTTAATTTTAAATGCTTATTTTATTGTATCGTGAGTTATTTTAAGAGTTTTTATGGTAAAAAAATTTTTATCAACCCCTTTTAAAATATGTGAACCTCACGAAATTTATCTTATCCTCTTTTATACATCAAACATGGGATTAGACTAAAATAATCTAATTTTATGCCTTATCAAATAATCAAAGGGGCCTATGAGTACATTATTTCTTGAATTACACCTATCTACTTAAATTTCTTTGAAGTTTCAAGATTACTCTGCTGCTAATACAAACTGATATCTAATATTGTTTCTTGTTGGTTCGTCCCCTATCCTTTGGAAAAGCAAAAAGCATGTAATTGTCTCCCGATCCAGCATAGAGGTTGAATATCGTGTCAGTGTCAGGGCAGATGTTATCTCTTAAGTTCTTTGGTTGGTATAAGATATGGGTATTTCTTTGACTACATATTCATCTCTTCATTTTGACACACTAGTGTCATGCAGATTGCACAAAATAATGTTTTTCATTGAGCGAACGAAGCATACAGAGATTGATTGTAATTTTGTGCAGTCTCAAATACGACAGAGAATATTATCTTAACGAAAGCATATCCACATGAGCGTTATCGCATTTTGGTTTCCAAACTAAAGATGACATCATTGATCTCATTTTGAGTTTGAAGGAGAGTATTGAAGTTAAAGTAGGAAATAATTTTTTTATATCTAGTCCTATAAGGGTAGGACTTCTTATTTGTGTAATATTTTTGTTATCCATTTCCTACAATTTAAGGACATGCTCTATGCACACTTCCCTCGCGAAACTCAACTTTCTTTATTCTTTTCATATTTCTACAATGAAGGTAAAGATCGTGCAAAGCCAAAATTTTGATGATAACAAATTACATTTTTCATAGTAATACAAAATTTTCTTTTAATCTCAATAGTTCTTCAATATACAACATTATACAATGTAAGAACAAATTTAAGAATTCAAGAGAATGAATTCACCAATTTGAAAATTCAAATTCAAGACATTGACCTTAAGTGATCTCTCATTGTTATCTTAATTATAAAACTAGTTTGTCTTGAATTTTATGATTGTTAAGGTAACACAAACTCAAAATATTTGATATCACCAATTTTTTTTTTTATTTTAAATTTTGTAATATTTATACTTAATGCAAATTAAATCTATCAAGTTTATTCTTGAGAAGGCAAAACAAAATTTCTAATCTCCTTATTCCAGAATTTCAAATGTAGAGGTTGCTGAAATTTCGACTTAGATATTTTTCTTAATTGAATCTCGAATCAGATTGTAAACGTTGCAATTTTAAGGGTTGTAGAATTTAAAATTTTGGATTCATGTCAGAAAAGAAAATGTGTAAAATTAGCTAATTTTTTTTTTTTTTTCCTTTTTTGCAACTTTTTGTCGACTAACTTGAATTAAAAACTGCTCAGAAAGGATGCTCAACTATCTGTGTAAAACTAGATTGCTTCTAAATTCAATTTCACCAATATCCTAACTTGAGTCTTTGACGATATTAGAGGTACAATTTGATAAAAAAAGAGTATAATAACGGAGAAATATTTTTCTGTCGAGTTACAATTAGTTCCATATGTGTTTCACCCTCACCCTCAATTGTATGCAAATCGAAATCATCAATTGAAATACTCAATGTGGTTGTGCTTTGCCCCTCGAGAATATAACTTTCCCCACAAATCATTCCCTCATTGTCTACATAAATATCTGTATTATCTTTCCTTGGAAAATAATAATAATAATAATAAAAATAATTATCAAATTCTAAAATCCCAGGAAACTCATTCTACTCTATAATTTAGTTAATTTTTTTTTTTAAATGGAAAATAATTTAAAAAGTTAAAAATAATTATATAACAACTTAAGGTTGTGGGTATTTTGATAATTACAGTAAAATAAAGAATTAATAAATTTATATAAAAAAAGAAAAAAAAAATCAAAAGTCCCGCAAACAATGCAACATAACTAGTACTGGGCTCTCTGAAAAATCAAGCAGACATGAAACAGAAACACAAATGAACCTAAATAATTATTATTGGCAAGTGACTCGTGACATTTGGAGGTACAGAGTGGATGGATGGGTTCATTGCTAAATAAATCTTCACAATAGATGAAACTAAAAGTGTGAGTAATTTAAATAAAACCTAAGGATAAACAAAACTAGGAGTATATTGTAATAAATAAAATATAATCGTGTACTTTTACATTTCTGATATTGGAACACACAAGCAAATGATGCTTCTGCGGTTAATTCAATACACACCATGTAACCAGATATAACATAACAAAGATTTTACAAACCAAATAATGTATCTCAAATCTACAAAAGGGGCAGTGACAATCGAATTCACACACACTAATTGTCTCAGCAATTCATAAAAGCAGAAAAAGAACTTACAACAAATAGCTTAGTTCGCCCCACTCTTATTATAATGGTTTCTTTCTGAACGATAGCTTGGGCACCAACCAAATTCCAATATAGAGAGCTCAAGAAGATGCATTTGAAGGTGCAGTAGATGGGTTGAATGCTCTCTGCTCAGCGCAAGTGAGATCATCATGCGGCCCCGCCTCCTCTCGGCCGACACCCAACAGGTCAATGTAATACAGGTAATGGGAGATAATATTGTTCATAGCATCAATGTCACCCTGACCGCAAACACTATCACCGTAGAGGACATTCATCGTGGTGCCAAATGTAGGTCCTCGCTTAGCCAAAGTATCATTCTTGGTAGGCTTCCAGTCGCCTACAAAGATATCATGGGCTGAAGGCTGGGACTTCTTGATCGGGGTCATCCACCTCCAAATTGCAGCCTCAAAGGCAATGGTAGCATTCTGCTCAATGTATTCTGGATGGTTCAACAGATCCACCTTCAAAGCTTCTCCTGTAGCTCCATAATTGTAGTTCCTGTAATCATAACACAGGGGAAAGTTTCATTAGTGTTTTGTTGTAAAGGAACTCATTCATATTGGCTGCTATTTCTTTTTTTTTTTTTTTGGGAAAAGAAATCTTATTAGGAGTTTAAAGAAAAAGTTTCATTAGTGTTTTATTGTAAAGGAACTCATTCATATTGGCTGCTATTTCTTTTTTTTTTTTTTTTTGGGAAAAGAAATCTTAGTAGGAGTTTAAAGAAAAAAGAGATATAACACACACACACACACACACACACACACACACACACACACACACACACACACACACACACACACACACACAC
>JAXCLQ010000007.1:10293546-10306496 GCA_035584115.1 Cedrela odorata
TATATATATATATATATATATACACACTATAAAGTGAAAGCAATTAAAGATTGGTGAAATTATATTTATTTATTATTATTATTTTTATGAGACCACAATGAGTTGCTTTAATTTTCAATTTCAGCATAAAAATTTAGAAGATTTGTTGATTCGAAGATTGGAAAAAGATTATTTAATTTACAAATGCCTAGGTTTCAGGTCATATGTTGATGTTGTGGGTATTTATTTTTGTTGAATGTGATGCCAACAAAGCCTTAAATTGGGCTCAAATCTCATTGGTTTGTATTTTAACTCTAGTGGATTATATGCTTCCAAAGCCTTATTCATGAACAAATCAACCCGACCGAAACCAAAAAGTAAATGAAGACCAAGGATGGCTACAGCAACAAAAATTGGAATCATACCATGTTTTGTTCACCTTTATGTTAATGCTTCTATTCAAGGATTTCATTTAGCCATCTGTTCAGTTATTGCTATTGATGACACTATCTTAAAGGGACACGCAAAGGGATTATGTTCAATATGGCCACTCGAAAGGGAAATGGCCAAATTTATCCCTTGGTATTTGAGCTTTGGAATTTTGAAAATGATGCATTATGGTTATGATTTTTAACAAAACTTTGAGATGCACCTTGACTAATAGCAGATTCAATATTTGTATCAGATTGTCGTAATAACATTAAGAAAGGAATATATATTTGTGATTCAATATTTGTATCAGATTGTCGTAATAACATTAAGAAAGGAATATATATTTGTGTTGAATGTGTTGCCTACAAAGCCTTAAATTGGGTTCAAATCTCATTGGTTTCATTTTAACTCTAGTGGATAATATGCTTCCAAAGCCTTATTCATGATCAAATCAACCTGACTCGAACCAAAAAGTAAATGAAGACCAAAGGCGGCCACAGCAACAATCGATTTGCGAGTTTTTTTTTATATGCTAGGATTTGTGATACGAATGAAAAAAAAGAAGAAATTGCTTATAATATTTCAACTCTTCTTCCACTTTCTATTTTCCTTGATTATTATTAGTCTTTGCAGTTTGATGCCTACGAAGCCTTAAGTTAGGCTCAAATCTCATTGGTTTTCATTTTAACTCTATTGGATAATATGTATTAACAGATTGCTTGAAGTTTGAATATGGTTTATTTATTTTGCATATTTGATAAGCTCTCCCAGAAATGCATGATTCACCCTTTGTGTTTTGAGTGGCCAACTTAAGTAATTGTTATAGTGTTGTAAATAAGGTATCCTGTTAAACATGGTAAATTCCAATTCTAAGATTTAGGAACTAAAATTTTCTTTTATGTTAAGTTTTGGTTCTAGTCGGAGCCAAAATCGTACCATGTTTTGCTCACCTTTACCTTAATACTTCTATTTAAAGATTTCGTTCATCCATCTGTCCAATTATTGTCATTGATGATACCTTCTTAAAAGGACATGCAAAGGGACTATGTTCATTGTGGTCACTTAGAAAGGAAATGGCCAAATTTATCCCCCGGTATTTGGGCTTGGGAATTCTGAAAATGATACATCGTGATTATGGTTTTTACTAAAACTTCGAAATGCATCTGAACCAATATCGAATTCAGTATTTGTATTAGATTGTCATAATAGCATTAAAAAAGGAATAAATCTAGTTTTTCCAAATGCATACTACAACTTTTGTACTTATCACATTCATGGGAATGTCAAGGTGAAATACGAGATGAATGAGCGGAAAGTGAATGCGTTTATGGTGGAATATTTTCTTGTAGCGAAGTTGTATCTATTGAGCGAGTTAAACGAACATATGACAAAACTACAAGTAATTCATCTTAATGTTGCAAATTATTTAGAGAAGGAAGTTAGAATTCATAAGAGGGCCCAATCTTATTTCATGTTCGATGATACAACATATTAACCACAAACATTACATAGAGCATTAATACAATTTTGAAAGACACACGGACTCCCCCCATCATGGCTTTGATCGATTACATATATGTTTTGCTACAACAGTGATTTTACGATAGAAGAGAAAAGGTGGCAAGTCCAGACGATTATCTAATTAGAGCTATGTAAGAAAAAGTCTATGAACAAGAATTGTTGTCACTTACCTCGATGGTTTACCCATTTTCACGATTTGAAAAAGTTAAAGACGAGGACTAACATTTGTTGGTATATTTATGAGTAAAGACATATAGTTGTCGGCTATTTAATCTACAATAACTATCTTGTGCTCATGCATTTGCGGCAACACGATTCACCCGAGGTGATTACACGAACAATGCACTATTAACGACATATATGGATTTGATTTATCCTTTTGATAATGAGTCTGATTAGATCATTCCAAATGAGGTACGAGCCATCAAAATAAAGCCACCGATAAAACTCGTTCCCAATGGTCATCAATGTAAACAACATATTTTATTTGCAAGAGAATAAGTTATTAGGAAAACGTGTTCACGTTAAAAGCAAGCTGGCAACAATCGTGTTCACTATTCTTATATAGATTGTTGTTATATTTGTTACCATATTGTTATAATACAAGGAACAAAATGCAAAATTTTTGAAGTTTGTTATACATGGACTTTGGTTTGATTTATAAGAACCAAAATGCAAGATTTTTAACGTTTGTTAAAATATGAGTTAGAGATGGCAAATCGGTCAGGCCAGCTCGGGCCTAGCCCGGCGCAGCCTATTGAAGGGTCAAGCTAGGCCTAAAAATATGAGTCCGTCATAGACCAAGTCCAGGCCCATGGCCTACAAACCCACTTAAATTTACATCAAATATTGATTTATATAGCCTCAGATATCGATATGTTCATTCTAGAGATTTCTTTATTTTGTTTTTAGACTTCAAGTATTGATATGTTTGAAGAAAATATCGATCCGTTTGTCAATTTCAAATGTTTATAACTTTTCTCGACAAAAAGTATCGATCTTATCTTCTCAATGTATCGATCTAGTCAAACTTATAATTTCTTTTGAACTCTTTGACTTCAATATATCGATCCAGTCCAAGTTATAATTTCTTTTAAATTTTCTTACTTGAAAATATCAATCTGTTTATTTGAAGGTATCGATCTAGTTTTAGCTCGCAGATTGGCCCAAGCTCAGGCTCGACACGGTTAGCGTAGACCGGACTTTATGGTTCATGTCGGCTATTTTCTAAGCTGGCCCGACCCGACCAAGAACAAATACTATATGGGTCTGGGCCGGCCCAGCAAGTAAGCCTCGATGGGCTTCAACCCGACCCGACCCATTTGCCATCTCTAATACGAGATGCACATACTTAAATTACTCATTTTCAAGTATATATCGATTAATAATTATACTTTCATAAAATATGACAAAAAAATAAATAATCAAATATAAACTAATAAATATATGAATAATAATTAAAATGCAATGCTTAAATGTTAAATAACTTTTATGATATTTAATTTTAATTTATTATTATGACAATTACATAATTTAATTTAAAATTAAATTTTTTTTATTTTCATTCACAAAAATTATTAAATTACTAAATTAATAAAATATCTCAATACATAAATCAAATTCTTGTAAGGGCTCTATATTTGTTATTTCTAAGCATATCTTGATACATAATTATATAAAATAACAAAATATGTCACTACATCAATTAATAATAGAAAAAAATAAGTTTAATGAGATCAAGAGAGGAATTGTCAATCCCTACTAAAATGTTATGACATGATTTAGTGTGTTGATTGAAGCAAATTTGATTGCATAAAAACATATTTAGTGTTATTTTACATTTGTAGTTAACGATTAAATTGTATATGAAAAACTAAAAATAAACTCATTATTTAAGTATTTACATAATTATTAATAATCTCTAACACTATTATTTGATTAAATTAATTAAATAAAAACTGATAATTATATGAATAATAATTTAAATGCAGTGCTTAAATATTTAAATAACTTTTATTTATATTAAATTATTAATTTTACAAAATATGTCACTACATCAATTGTCCAAATCATAAATTAAGTGTCATTTTCTTCCTAAAAATACATCATCCTAAAAGTGGTTGTTTTTGGAAACTTCTATTGTCTTGAATACCTTCACCATTTTTTCCTATTCAAATGTCAAATATCAAGTTACTAGTTTAGAAAATAAAAGGATAAACAAACATTATTTTTATAATAGGGGACTAGATTGCAAAATATCAAATAGGGATCACAAAGATAAATTTTCAAAGATTATAAAATATGTATCTAAATAACTAAAAAATATGGACTTAAATTTCACATTTTCAATATAAATGGTGCCCGAAAGCACCCTCAAACAACAATTTACAACACATAACTGAAAAAAAAAATATATAATATAATATATTGACTAAAATGCAAGATCATTAAAGTAAGAGATTAAAATGCAAATTTTCAAAAATTCATCCCAACTAAAATTCAAAACTTTTGAAAGTTTGTCCGCCCCATTTTTGACAAAGTATGTCGATATTAAAATGAAAAAAATATATACATGAAATTCAGGTCAAATTTTAAGGTTTCCAAAAAAGGACTAAAATGCAATATCATTAAAGTAAGGGACTAAAATGTAAAATTTTCAAAATCAAAGTTTTGGAAGTGTCATTTTTATAAATATTCCCAAATATTTCTAAAATTATAAAAATCCTCAAATATTCTCAAAACATGACAAATACATACCCATGGTTGAGTTTTGTTCACATGTATCGAAACCCACCATGCTCTCATCTTCTTCAAGATTCTGGTCACATATCTTCAATTTTCCGACCACGTTGCTTCAAATATCTAACCACCAACAACCAAAATAAACACTATGACAGCAAACAAAAACCATGTGCCTGCAAAACAAAAGCAATGTACATGCAACAACATATTCTACAATCAAAACAACACATTTCCAACCAACTACAACCAAAACAACACGTTGAATACACATGCAACAAGCAAAAAGCCAACTCACCTTACTTCTGCCGTCAATGCCACCTTCACCGTCGCCGTCATTGGAGGGAGAGGAAATGAGTTTCAATTACAATCTTAGAGAGAGATGAAAGATAGACAAATGAAAAGAGAGAAGAAATGAATTGGTTGTTTTTGTGTGTGGGGATATTTTGGTCCAAAAAATAGTTATTTGGCTAGTTTGGTAAAAAAAGAATCTGGTCATTGTTGTAAATTGAGTTGTAAATGTGGTCATTTTAGAAAATTTTCCAAAAAATAGTATAACAAACTTTTGCTTAAGCTCGTAAATTCTAAAATGTTTAATTTTCAAAGCTGTCTAATATCACAGGATTTCCATAATCAGAAAAAGGGTAGTCAAAAAATACCTAGCTGTATAGGCTTACCAGATTTCTTGCCTTTCTTAGATGAAGCCTTAGAATTTTTATGGCATCCTTTCCCATCCTCAGTGAAGAGATCCTTGTACTTCTCCAATACCCTCTCTTTCTCTTCCAATAAGCCCAACACCTCATATGCATCCGCCACTTTCTGCACAATTGATTTCTCTGGAGGTTTTCGGTCGAAAGCTTCAAGGTCCTTGAAAAGCTTTGAGACCCAAATATGACAAGATAACATACATAGGTTAGTCCAATAAGGAGACAAATATGACTAATTGTTTTGTTCATGGCAATTAAGTCCAAAGATTGCATATCACGGTTATTGTATGAAAGATTGCATATAACAGAGAAGCTGACAAAATCAAAAGACGTCAATCAGTTGTAACTGACAAAATCATTAAAGGGGAAAAGTAAAACCCATTGTAAAATGAATTTCTATGTTCTGTTTATTTCTGAAACCAAAACCAAATTATAGAAGTGTGCAATATCTATATGGTCCAAGGAATGCATATTGCACCAATTGCCTGAAATTTTACATATAAAACAGAGCACAAGCCCGAATCAAAATATTTCAACCAGAGATAGCTGACCAAAAGTCTTTCCTATTAGTAGGTTCACAAATCTTTGATGATTGGCCCAGGATTAATTGATTTGGTACTTTAGTAGCAGGTTGTTTTATATCATGTGAAGTCTTAAAGTTACTGTTATACTTTTATGGTACTTTCATAGGAATTTAGGAAGAGCATGAGAATCTAAATATGTTAAATTCAATAGGGCACTGCTCTTCGGGTACTTGGCCTCCAACCAATAGAATCTATCAACTCCCCATTATAAAGTCATATATGCTTTGGCAGTTCTGCAAAGGCATAATATCTGTATATTTGGCAGTAACAATGCACTTTTCCTATTGAGTTGAGACTAATCCTTTCAGATTCCTTAAATCACAATTTCAGCAATACAAATTCCATCTATTTTAAATCCTTGCGACCAACAAGCTTAGTAGTTAAAAAATATAATCCTCACCACTATTATTCTTTCTTCTATTGATTCCTATTAATATTTTTTGTCTAGTTCTTATTAATATAGATTATTTGGAAAAAGAAGAAAAGTGCAATCCCTTATACTCGATTTCCTTGTATCATTAATTCTCCTTTTACTTTTCATTTTGCCCCTTTCATCATTTAAAATGTTATCCAAAACTTTTACACCCTTATGTTATCCAAATTATTTCCAAACTGCTTTTCAACATGAATATAGGAACTGCACCTTCTTCACACTCTAATCAATCACTCCTGTTTGATTTAAAACCCTAGAACAGTAATTAGCGCTACCCTAGCCCATTTCATTTGTGATTGTAGTCAGACGCCCAAAACCTCCCTATGTCACTTCCTCGATTTGGTGATCTTTTAGTAAGCTAAGCCTACTTTGTTCAACCTAATTCTGTGAAGAAAGTTCTTGATTTCTGTTATTAGAAAGTTAAAGAGGAGTACATTCCGAAGAAATATTTGAAAATGATATTTTCAGCCACATTTAAATGATGAACATAAATAAACTTCTTGAAGAGGACCACAAAGAAATTCTCAGTCGTCTTGATGGAATCTTCAATTATTGACTCTTATGATAAATGCCCTGTTGTTTTAATTTAGTTTTCAATTATTTGATTCAAAAAATACATTGTAGTTCTTAATCTCGCACCTTTTATTTTCTAAATACAAAAAGTAAGTGGTATATGAAGTGATCCTGTCAATCAAACTGTCAATAAAATGCATCTGCATGAGCACTAACAACTATCAAATCTTATTATGTAATAAATACTAAAACAAATCCTGAGACATATGCAAACAGCAAGAAGAAACTGGAATACTTCTAGCCCTTACAAATGAATTAAACAGGTTAACTATGAAATATCTAACATGTAATTCAGAATATGAATAAGTTCACTTCTATTCAAGAATATCAGATTCGCAAAAATAATAGATAATTGGTTGACATGGGTAAAAGGTGTACCTTTATAAGCCTCTCCAGCATATTGTTTCGATAATATATAGAGATCATGCTTCTGCATAATTGCCAAGGCACTGAATGGAGATCAGTACCAATTTTCTTCTCCCAAAACTTGTGAGCTTCTTCTGCTCTGTGGTCCATATCTAAAGCTCGTACAAATTGTCCATATGTTCCCATTGTAGATCCCTGCCCCTTGCTTAACATCCATTTGATGACCTAAGAATTTATGAAACAGTGCAACTTATAAACCATTAAAGAAACATAATAATATCTAAGTACTAACTATTATGAACATTCTTTCTAGATCTAGACCTAAATTGGTAGGTAATATCAAGACAAATACTATCAATTAAAACTTGTCCAACTTTCAACTATCATGTTTGATGTGAACGTATGAATAACTATTAACCAAACTCTTCAGAAAAGGGGGCTACTAAGATAAACATTCAATTAAGAAGACATTTCTACTACCATCAATCTTACTTTGTGTTGGGTTTGTACTGCTAAGTCATGATCCTAGTTCTACCTTGAAAGCAATTGTCCTCTTTGTATTGCCCATTTTTCATATCCCTAAATGGTGTACATGCATGCCGAGATTGGTACATAAAACATGCATAAAATAGACCCAAAAAAAAAAAAAAAAAAAGAAAGAAAGAAAGAAAGAAAGAAAAAGAAAAGAAAACCAAACACATTGAAAGAGACATTTTTACTCGTACCTGAACAATTCTGTGCCATTGTTGTTCTTTCTCAAGAGCAAGCAATGCCTTCTTAAGTGATGCAATAGGAAAGTTTTGCTCCCATGCAACCCAAGCGTCAAGAGTGCCATAAACATCTTCTTTACTATCCTTGAGGTCAAGAAGCTGCATACAAGATTATTTACTCATCCTAGTTAAACAAGCCTAATCAAAGGAGAGAACTAAAACAAACAAATTACTATAGCAAGAACGAGAATGTTGTAGGTTAATATGTATATAGGCAAATCACTTGTAAACTTACAACACTAAACTTTAACAAGTACATAAAACTACAAATTATAATGGTTACTAAATACATACTCAACAATAATAACTCTGTGGCATCCCTTACAACTTTTCAAAGAAGACAACCCATGAACAACCAGATGCATAAAATCTATAATGCATAAAAAGTAAAATATTGAAAAAGTGGCAAAGACCAAAAAGAAAAGGAAACATGCCCAACTAAAATAAAGAACTACATTGACATATCTAGAGGAAACTTGGCTTAATAAATTGATCCTATTAAGACCCCAAAATCCCTCAATTGCTGCAACAGCATAATCAAGAGAATTCTTATAGAAATTACTATTGATACCCTAACTGATTCCTTAATTCAAATGGTCATCTCCATTATGCAGGGTATATAGTGACATGTTCAAATATCTCGTGTACATACAGTTGATATAAAATTACTCAAATATTACGAGATTGTCATGAACAAACATCAAGTTAATTGTCATCAAGGTATGCATACCCAATACTCTTTCTCTCTCTTTGTCTCATCTGTCTATCTATCAACCTTACTTGACCAAATTAATTCTTTCTTTCTAGTTAATTCTCTACTGCATTTTCTAGTTGAAATTGCCTCTTCCTCTTCCTAGTACCTCAATTCCAAATTCTTATCTTTTTCCTCAAAATAAACCACATAACCATCTTGCATCTTGAAGAATTGCTGTGAGGTTTGAATCTTTCTGCCCCTCATAAAGCTCACAAGTTCAACAAATTAGTAGCAGATTATGTATTAAATATTAAGTACACAGTTCTTCCTAAAAATGAATTAATAAGATTAGAAACTCTGCATATTGATACTTACTGTGCTTACAAGAAATTTGATCTTATCCTTTCTCGAAACGTTCTCTCCAATTTGATGTTTCCGTACGCTTCCAGCATTTTGATCAGGATATTGATCAATTGCTTGGCTGGCATGTCGACCCTGAATTGTCACAAATCAATTTGATAATTGACTAAAACCACACCCGTTAAACTCTCATCCAATAAAATTAATTATGAAAAAGCCAATCAAATAAAATTCAAATTAGTAAGCATAATTTAAATGAAGAAAATTAGATGACCTCTGACGATGACATAGCTTTTCCAATGATTTGATTAGATATTTGAATTGGTCCCACTGATTTGTAACTGGAACTGGAATTCAGGGTTTGAACCCCATTAGTGCCGAGCCGAGCTAATAGCCCAACCTGAATGAAGAAGTATTAAAAATAAAAATAAAAATTATAGAGAAATTAGGAAAAATAAAATAAAATTAGAACAAATGCATAGTTTTACAAAACGAGAATAAGGAAGAAAAACTGACCAGGTAAGACGTCGAAGGCGACCTCCACATCGCCAAATTTGATCAGGGCAGGGCCGCCTTTGAGACGGCGTCGAATACTTGCCGTGGTGTTTTGTTGTGGTTTAAAGATGGTGAAAGTGCTCGTTCCTCTTTTTACTCCTGACATATGTTTATTTATACAAATTTAAAATATTTAAAAATTAGTATTTTAACAAGTAAGTGTTAATATAATAATATATATTTTCGTGATTTACTACAAGTTTACAATACATCTACGTCTAGAGTATGTTTGGCATTCTGTATCAAATTGTTTTAATACGATGTTTTGTGACTTTTTGATCATGGACTAGACTGGACTGGACTGCGTGTAAATGAAACTTAGCACAGATATTGTTACACCATACTTGACCCGTAGGATGTGCGGGCATGTAAACATTCTATATTTTATTTTTTATATTAATAAAATAATATTTTAATCATATTAAATATATAAAGATATATATTTTATTATTTCATATTAATAACTAAAGAATCAATACAACACTCTCGTTGATACAAATTAACTACTATCATAAATAAATAAAAAAGTTCCATATTTAATTTCGTGATCAAATAACATAATAATTATGTAAAATTTAAAAGAAATTATCGGCGATGGCGTGCGACAAATAATGATAAGTTGCATACAACAAACACAAGCCAAGAACTAATGTGCTGTCAACGAGCAACAAGTATGAGCAAAAAACCGACGATTGAACCAAGCTGCTTTTAAGAGACTGGGTCTCGGCGTGCATTCCTACAATTGCGTATGTATTTTTAAAAGAAAATGAGTTAGGTTTTCAATATATATGAATGGGGATTTCAGTTCTACAGTTTGTCTCCGTTTTATAACTAATAAATAATAATTTATATTATAGTAATTTTTTTTTTTATGTATATACTTTATTGTGCAAACATTATATCATCTTATCTCATTTTTTTATTTAATTTTTTTGTTATATATATTTTATACTTTTTATTTAATAATTTAAAATTTAAAATTTAAAATTACATTATTAAAGTCTAAGTTCTTTGATTTATCAAAAGATATTGAATTATTTTTTATATGTTTACAACAACAATAATAATACAAATTAATTTCCATATCTTTCCAATATAACATATTGACAACAGACCTTACTTAATTTTTACTTCTTATATTTAGGTAATAATAAATTTAAATTAAAACAAAAATAGTTTTATGTCATTCCCGTCCTCAACCCAAATTTAAAAAGAGGGACGGGATAAACTTTGTTCTCAAGTCTGAAATAGTAAATGGAGCCAAAGTTGCCCCGATATCCGCCTGCATGGGTTAGGCACCGTACTCATGACAATTTCTACTAATATTATTAAATCTTTATATAAGTATGCATAGTATTAGGGACTAATTTATCATAAATAATTAAATTATATATTAATTATAATTTAATAAAAATTATCTTAATTACAATTTATTCCAAAATTAAGAATCTAAAATCTATGTTTTTATTATTATTATTTTAATTTGAATACTCTCTTATATTTTGACTTCTAAATATAAAAAATGAAGTTTGATAAATTAAAAAAATTAAATATAAGAAATTAAAGTATAATATTTTATAAATATATTTTTAATCTAAAATAAAGTTGAGAATTTATATTTAATAATTATAAATAAAAATTAATCAATATTTAAATGAATTTTTTGTCTCATATGCTCTTATATTTTATTATGAAATTTAAACATGTATAATAATGTGATTTAAGATACTATTAACAATTTTAATAACTTTTTCACTCCCCGACTTACATTTTAATTATTAATCAAGAATAAGATTCTTTCAAGCCTATGCATGGAGTCATTTGAAATTAAATTCAATCTCACAATGTTTTAAAAGGTTTTAAAGACTAGTGGAAGCTAGGAATATGGAATTATCTTCAATCTTCTCAACACCTATGGCATTGAAAGCACCAATGGCATTGAAAGCATCATACACACTTTTGCAATCATTATTTAATAAGTTAATCTAACAAGATGATTACATAATCAAAGTTCCGATTTATGTATTCAAATGACAAAACAAAACAAAAAAGCCATAAACTCTCAAGCATCTCCTTATATGAAAACCTGAAACAAAATTTATATATAGAGATCGCAAGTATATTGTAATGTTTAGGAAAATGCCTAGAGCATATAGATGAGGTCCAATGGGCCTTGGGCTTATGCCCACTAAGTACGACACAGTACCAAGGTTTTCATCACTAGTAAATGTCTTACAAAAGATAAATAGAATTTGAAGCTTATCTTAGTCAGTGAGATCTCGACTATGACGTAATGAGGATCTCGAGTGTGACATGGTTCGAGACTTCCTAAGTTTAACAAAAGGTCTTAGATCTAGATATGAAAACTTGAGACCTCTTTTCCTAATAAAGGTCTTAAGTATAATATGACAAGGGCCTAGGGTAAGTCATTAGAACCCGAGCCCATTTCTATTAAAGAAGAAAATCTCAAATGAAATGTAAGATTTTTAAGACCTCTCATTAGCTGTTATTTTTGGTTGTTGTGAAGTTTAAGCTTCTTGAATTTTTCTAAAATAAGGGAGGATTTGTAGCCTAGTGGATGTATTTTGCAAATAGAGCTTATGACCCCGTAATCCTTAGAAAACTGATAAATTCGAGATCATGATTCTATGATTTCTTAGAACACTAATAATTTAGAGATTATAATTTCATAATAAATTAGAGATTATAATTCCATAATTTTTATAGGCCTTATCTCTTATTGTAATTGGTAATTGCAACATGCCCAACATATAGATACACAATTCGTCGAACCTGTGTAGGGTTGTTCTTGCTGGTTTTAGTCTCAAGTCTTCAATACCCAAAGAATCTAGAGTCGCATTGAAAATAATGTTGGCTGAGCTTCCCATATCAACTAATATTTGGCTGACCTGAGCTATTCAAACTGTCAGAGATACTACCAAGGCATCATCATGTGGATAATACACTCCGACCTTATCTTTATCTATGAACATAAAGAGACTGAGGTAATTTTTTGCTTCTTCAGCTCTTACATTCATAACATGTGCATTCAAAGTAGAACTGGGCAAAGAGTACTTTGAGTAGTTTTTCCTCACCTTATTTGAGCTTTCTACTAATGTAGACCTGCCTAAGATTACTATGGTTTGATGCTTATGTGTTTCTTCTCGTCCGACCCATTGATCTGGGGCTTCAATTCCTTCTCTATCATTTGCTACAAAATCTGCAAGGTAGTTATTC
>JAXCLQ010000007.1:10316351-10346051 GCA_035584115.1 Cedrela odorata
TTCTAGATGGTGACTAGGTGATTCCAATTTGCAGGGTGTAGAAGCTTAAAGAAGTATGGAGTGTTAAAGTATTAATTTATGATATTAACTTCTTGGAAACTGTTGTAAGAATATTGCAGTTGAATATATCATGCAACTATCTTTAATTGAAAGAAAGGGTAATTCTAGCCGACTCCATTATTTTTTGACAAATATCAAATTGGCACCAAGTTTTTGAAGGCCTACTACGCCACACCCCTAGATTGTTACTTTCTACCATTAAGATGGATGGTCGTATAGCTGACCAAAAAAAGTACATATTTGCCCCTATGCTATATAAGATATGTGTGAAAAGAGAATAATACCCTACATATATAAAAAAACAAAGCATTTTTATTTTGAGATTAATATAAAATATATATATATATATATTTCTATTCTTTCATTTTTTTTCTACTCTTCTGTTTTCACCATCAACAGAATAAATCAAACAATTATACAAATTACTTCCAACAACCAAAAATCCAAATCAAAATTCGTCAGTATACATCACCATCACAACAATAAAACACACTACTTTTCCAATTTAAATAAAAGAGAGAAGCTTCCACCAAGAGCTGGCCATGTGAGGGTCGTGCATGGTCACTGCATGATGGCAGATATAGGATGGAAGAGATAAGCTGGATCATGAGAGAAAAAAAAATCTTTCATAATTGTAAGGGTATTTTGGTATTTTCACAGCAATATTATATATTTGATTTTCTTATTAATTTTACTTTATACATTACCATTTTCCTCTTAAACCAATTAACTTTAACGGAAGACTGTGAAACACTAGGATGCAGTGTAGACTTACAAAAACTTGGGGATAATTTGATGTTCATCAAAAAATGACGGTCATTGGCTGAAATTTACCATTGAAAAAATTAGTTACAAGAATTGTATTTTTCCATTGATTTTCACTGTTCATCATTGTCCCTTAGTCATACATATAGACTTTCATGGAATTGGTAATTACAAACCATGCAAATGAATATATTTTATAAGAGAGCTCAAGCCTAGCTATGTTTTACATTACAAAGTTCTGAGTAAATCATGAAACATTTTCAAAATAAGTATACTCATAATTATATTCTTAAAATAGCCTAGCAACAGCACAAGATAGAATATCAAATAATGGGTTCATGAAGAGAGATCAAATACAAGTTGATGAGAATAAAAATTAACGATCATCAGAAGAACATGCAAAAATGTGAATCAAAGAATTTCTATATATTTCTTTCTTTAGGTGCATCAACTACTTACAAATGCACTGCTATTTTGGCACTGGTTGGAGATAAGAAGATGCCAAATAACAGCGTAGGCGAAGATAGTGAGAAAGGACAATCTTGACCTCACTAAGGATTTAACTAAAATATGCCCCTGAATGCCGATGAATTCATTTACTGTCCTTGAGTACGGTCATGCATTTAAGGAGAATGTATAATTGTAGAAAGGGTACACCCTAAATAAAAAGCATGGAGATTACTTATATTTTATGGGGGTTACTCAGAAAATAATCATTCAGTTTGGGTTAACATCAAAATGTATAAAATAAAGGGTATACCTCCCAAAAGTGTCACGTTCTTCCTATCCCTAGACTGCATTCCACTGTTTTGCCAACCTATACACCACAAGCCCTCCTGCAAGAACCAGTAGCCTCAAATGAGATTATTCAAGGAAATGGACAGTGTGACAATAAGAGTACTGCAGCAGAATATAAAATCTAAACGTTATGCAGGAACCACAGCTTCAACAAGGGATTAACAAAATTGGAAGCTTAGGTAGTTTGACCATGTTCAAAAAAGACTGATTCCTGCAGCACTAAGAAGTGATAAGTACTAGAGGAGGATATTAGCTAAAAGTGATATCTTAGGTAGTGATCTGACATTTAAAGCCCTGGATTAACCAAAAAACAGATAGGATAAGGCCAATCCAAATATTGAGATACAAGTTGTATATGTCCAACCAAAGTATGAAAAATCAAGTAAATCAGGAGGATATGTGGCATACATGATTACAAAAACAGAAATAATGCCAAAACTTCTGGAAAATAAATAAACTGTTAATCAAACTGATAAAACCAAAAGGGGCACAGAAGCAAAACTGAAACCATGTTTGTAAACCAAAGAAGAAAGACATGAGAAACTTCATTACAAATACATTTGAAGAATAGAATTCGACATAATTGCCTCGAATAAGTGATGTACATTATCTTTCCATGCACAATACTTGAGAGAAAAACCTGAAGCAAGCAAGAATACTATAAAGAAGAACATCTATAAGGAGAGTACTTATAAATTTCAATAGCTCAATATACTTACAAAGGGAAATAGATACTCGTGTGGATAAACCTTCAGAGAAACTGAATTTTCAAAATGAAATGTCACATTTGGAAACCCCTCATCAACACTACAAAAGTAAACAAAGTATGCAAGTAAAAGAACCGTTTGACCCACTACTTAGGAAAATTATTAAACTAAATTCATCTTGTCTCTGCAATGTATTTCAGTAAAGCATACACATCTGAACATATCAAGTAAAAAGAAAATATAGGGTTAAATTAACGGAAGAATGTGAATTCATAATCAATAATTAATGTTTAAAACTGGTATCACCGAGACGAGATCTGTTGAAAGAGCTAATAAATTTAAGAAACTACATCAGCAAAAACAAATATCAGTCATTTAGTTTCACGTAGAACAGAGCATCTGAAACAGAGTTACACAGTTTGTCTGAATCTTAAACACAAAAACGTGTACAAAATGAACTAAGTAGATAATAAATAAATGAGCGAGTAATTATATATATATATATATATATTTAATTATGTATGCAGAAAATTCAATAGCAAAGCCTCTTGTACCACCTCAAGAGATCTTACTAGTTGAACCAACTAGTACCCAACCAGTGTGAAGTTAAACTAGTACAATGATCAAAAACTTGTATGGTCTCTCCAATATTGCAGTCAAACATTCACTGCCAAACTCAATCAGAAAAAAAAAAAAAAGCGCTTTCCACATCCTTCTTTAAGTTAATAACCATTCAACTCATCAACCAAAAGAAAGAAAAAGGAAATACACCAAATAACCAGAAACTAGTGTACTAAACACCAAGAGAGTACAAATTTAATATCTGCAAAATATATTAATCACTCACATCAGTCCTCATGTGATGCTTAGTATTAAAAATGTCCTCAGATAAATTACACAATCATAAGGACAAAAAAGAAAATAATATATCAACATAGTTCCTCAAGCATCCTTTCATATTTTCACATGAAAGTAGAGTTCTCAGAAAGTTTTGTTGCCATCATATTGATAATAACACGTAAAATGCATCATACCTTTCAGAGTACTGAAAGCATGTATACTCATCATGTACGGTATGGACTTTCAAACCAGGCTGCTGAGAGATTATCTAAAAATGAGATATAGAAAATTATTGGAAGGCATTTTCCACTGACATTCCCCAAAATATGAAAATTCAAAATTCTAATAAATAACATTCTTTTTTCAACAGTATTTGTTTCCATCCAACTGAAAAATATCACGTACCTTACTTACTAATGGCTCATAAACCATTTCTGGAAGATAGGCCAAAGTTGTACCACTATCTATTATCGTCCCTTTTCTGTCTCCTACTCCAAATACATCTGTTGGAAGATTTAGGAAATCACGACCAACTTGAACTGCAGTCATATTGATGCTGTAATGTGGCCTAAAAAATTTTTTATAACAAGATATCACTAAATAGACAAAACTTACATGCCCCAAAATTTAACAAGATTAAAAAGAAAGTCTAAGTACAGAATAATAAACAATTTACAATGTCAATATGTTGAATAACACAAAGATTGAGAAAGTAAGAGTGGATAAAACTAAAGAACAAACTTAGAAATCAAAACCATGTATGAGAAATGTTGTTCTAATATGACATTCAGCAGTTTTATGGTTGGAGTATCTTATTATAGCCACTAACAATCGACAATGTAACAGGGTTGAGAATTGATGTTTTCTACGATGTAATCACAACAAAAGTGGGCACAAGCATGCTTGAATTGAATGTTTTATTTACACCAACAAAGCAGTGAACCCTTCTATTCAAGAAGTCATATTTTCTTCTTTTTCATAAGTAATAAAGAAAGTTTTTCTTTTTTTGAACTACTCAAATATTGTACATTTCTATTACATCAATCAAACATAATACAATATATAGACAGTAAGATCACTTCTCACCAAAGACAATCTTTTCAACTTTCTACTTCATTAAGGGTCTATTTGGGATTGTTGTGCTTTTACTTAACTTTCAAAGCAACAATTAAAGTATTTGGTAAACCTCAAGTTTTAGTGAGACCACCCAAAAAAATTCTTCATCAAGCAGAAACACTAACAATCCAAAGCAAGAGGCAGATTTTTTTCGACCAACAAGTGCCAAAAATCTCAAGCATGTTTGGCTCTGCCTATCCAAACAAGCTACACCTATTCGACACCAACTTTACTTTGGTTGGCTGAACAATACTATAACCCAACCCACAGAAAATATATATATATATATATATATATAAAAGATTGAGTACGAAGAAAGGTCAGTTACTGTTCCAACAAGATTGTTTTTTGAGATTTCACCTTTTCTCTCTCTCTCTCTTTCTAATTTTTTTTCCTTTCTGGATGTTGAGGAGAAAAACAAGAATGAAGAAAAAGATAATAAATTGAGGTCATAGGCCAAGTTAAGATTATTTTAGGGGTGTATGAAGTAAAGGAGAAAAAATTCTGATGTTTCATTTCTAGAGCAGGACATATTCAGAAAATGACGGATGAGTAACTTGACACTGTATTTAAACTATCCTTAAACTGAAACATCCATCAAAATGGATTTGACAGTTCTCTCCCACCTCACAACCTCCTCTTTTCTTTGGATAAAGAGTAGACTGAAGATTTGTTAATTCGAAAGATCAAAGCTGCAAAAACAGTTGAAAAGAGATGCACCAAAAATAAAGAACCTAAAACATATTAATGCTGTCAGTTTACAACACTCATGCTATCAATTATAAACATTACACCAGCTTCCCGATTACTTAGATTAAAGAGAAAATATTACACGATCCTAAACCAATATTTAATCTTAATGAACCTAGTCTCTTGTATCCTAGGTAGTGCATAGGTTATGACTAATCTTAAGTCAACCAATGCCATTAAAAACCCATCAAAAAAGTTATTTCCTGCAGACAAAAAGCATGCAGTTTTACCTACCCATTCCAAAACTAAACATTGCCAGATGATGATTATTGCTAAAAGTTGGAAGAGCACCTTTAAATGAAAGGAATTTTCAATAATTTATGTTTAATTAAACAAAAGAAATTGGTTAATGTAGATAACAACACAAATTTCCTATTCCATCACTTTTCACCTTATTCTTTAGAGACAGTTTCTCCTTACTCCTCATCAATAAACCAATTTAACGGAAGTCACCTTCTTGGTTTGAGGAATTTCACACACTTCAAGCTCATAAACCTCTTGGAGACCCCCAACATCAAAGTCAGTCATTGAAAGCAAAGGGATGCCTTACCAATGAGCTTGGGAACTTGCTACAGCAATCTAGTATTTTAAGCATTCTAATCAAGTTCACTCAGAGCAAAATAAAGATATACTGATTTAAAGCACAAAAGAAGTCAACTCCCTTATTGAGTGCCTTATATGACGCTATCTATGTCCAATCACTACTAATCAAATATTTAAATTAATCACCTTTCCTGTGCCTTCTACTAGTCGTCATTGATAAATATAGCCTCTCAAAAGAATTTTTTCCTGGGCCAAAAAGTAAGAATAACGAATTGGCGATGGTAAGGAACCACAACAATTTAAGAACACTATGTAGTAGTGGTTTTCATCCAAAAGAACAATTAGAATTGTAGAAACTATTATGTGAAATAAAATTAAATTAAAAAAAATTTGTTTCTTTTCAAAAATAAAAATAAAAAAGTAAATAATAAACAAACCAAATCTGATCAGCAAATATTCTAAAACAAATATAAAATAAAAAATACCCAGAAGGCAGAACCCATAAATAGAAACATAAAAGGAAAAAACAATTATATTTTTCTCCAAATATAGTACTTACTCATTCGGTGCAAATGGAGTCATATTAACTTCTGGTTGGACAACATGCCCAATAGCAAAGATACCACCTCCATTTATTCCATCTAAGCAGTGAGCAAACATCTTTCTCACCCTTCCGGATGAAGCCAGTTGTGAAATCATAGATGAATTAGATTTTCCAAAACCAAGTATCCCGTCAAGTGCTTCTTCATTAGACGAATCTAGATTCCCAGATTGTCTAGCACCACAACTTAACAGAAAGAAGAAATAAATGAATATACTTGAATATTAATATACATCCATGCATAATTTATCAACCATAAGATGTGAAATTCTAGCAATCTGACATAAAAGAAAAAAATATAGAGATAGGAAAAACATTCAGCCTTGTCTTCAATCCTCATGCTTGTGCATACAGGTTTTAATGAGCAAGAAATTGAGAACCAACTGACCTGTCCTAATATCTCCTACAAGATTGATCATCAGCTCTCTCTCTCTCTCTCTCTCTATATATATATATATATATCAAGACCTTGGAACTGTCCTGGATATTCTAGCTTCTTTGCATAAATTGCCCACAAGATAGAAGCTGTTGGACAGTGGAGAAACAGATTGTCACCTGTCTCTCACTATTCCTACACAGAACACAACAAGATGGCACAAATACATTCCAAGACGCTTTCTTTGAATAACATCAGCAATGTTAATTCTTCCATTAGTCAAAGAACAAGCAAATATCTAGATAGCTGGAGGGACAATGGCCATCCAAATCATATTGAATTGTTTGAAGTCCATATATGCAGTGTTAATTCTTTCTTTTCTTTCCTAATCTTTTCAACTTCTTTGTTTGCAACAAGGACTGTGTTGAAAATCTTTCTCCCCTTAATAAATGCAGGTTAGGAGCTCGTTATGGTATCTTTCTGAACAACCCTCAATTTAAGAGAGGACTTTTATCTATAATCTTGTGCAAGCATGTCACTCAGCTAATAGCCTAAAATCTTTAATCTCCACATAATATTCTTCTTTGGGATCAGGCAAATGAACAACATTCCAATCTCTTATAGCAAAGACTGAGAGAATATTCAAATACTTCCATAGTAATTTTTTGTGAATACTCTTTGTAATTATAAAAAATTGATCAACAGGCCTCTTTATTCATAATAAACTTCACAGGAAGAATACAATTTAATTCAGAAGACAGGTCAAAAGGAAAAAAGTTAGGTGGAAAGATAAGAAACTGAGAAAACAAGAAAACATAAGTTCCCATGAGTGGGGTAGCTCATTATCAGATGCAAATTGCATAGTAACTGGAACACCTCAACCTAATGTGAGAGATCATAAAACTTGAAGATCAATTTTAAAAATAAGTTGCATGTTAAGGTTTTTAAAGCTGCAGATCACCCTGACAACTGACCAGAATCCTTAAAATATTTATTCACACGGCTAATTACTAAAATGCCGCTCATAAATATACACAAGAATTAAAAGCGGTCAAAAGTACAGACCAACATACCCAAATATAATGCTTCCATTTGCCGACGTAGTTTTGAGATCCCCAGAAACTCGATCATATTGTACAATATCATTTACAAAGTATCCAGCAGTAGAGCTCCCATCTCCATATATCTCAAGATAAGGACAAGACATATTAGCTGTGCAACCAGATAACGGACCTCCAAAGATCTCATAGCAAAATTCTTGATCACAGGTAACCACCTTCCCAGTGGACGACTCCTTTATATCATATAATGTAAGTTCAATCTGACGTACAAGGAAGAAAAACAATACACCTGTTATCTCTATGATGCAGATATCAATAGCAATGTAACAAGAAACAATAAGAAAATAAAGTAATTAAGGAAGAGAGCCATACACCAAGAGAGCTTCTTCTTGGGCATTCTTTGCAATCATTGCAATTTACCCACATTATATCAGTTCCTGTATCTACTTGAACGTAATAGTCCTTTGAAGGTGTTCCAATTCCAATTTTAGCATAATAAAGCCTACAAATATCATAATAACATAAGAGGGGTTAGCCAATTTCATAATATTGAAGTAATAGAATGTAATTCACTCATAGCGAGTTACAAAAGAAATCTTTTTTTGAGCCCGCAGGAAGATTTTGTGTCCATTTTTGCAGAACAAAATGTGTTTTTGATTATTTTGACAATTTCAAAACTTTCAAAAATACTCCAACATTCTTTAACTATTTGAAGGCACAAGCAATATGAGTAATTAAAATATTCATTAAATAAAGAATCTACAATTATATAAAATAAAAAAGAAATTATATATAATAAAAAAATCAAAGTGTAGCTCAACGAAAATGAAAAGAAAAAACAATGAATCAATCAATCAAGTGCATGAATTTTGCGCTAAAAGAGTGAAATAATTAAACCAACCCGACACCGTCAGGGCGACTTGTGCCGCCTAAAGGAATATCGACGCCGGCAAGAATACGAAGCTGGCGGCGGTTATCATGTTCTTTGAGGACAGTGAGAGACCGTTCACGCCCAGCGTATCTGTACTTGACGCTGAACACTCCATGATTTGCAGACACGACAGCAATAGTATCAATAATACTCGTTGAAACAACCAGAAATGAAACAACCGCAAGCGAAACGGCGTACGTTAATGAGGCGCTCATTACAGCCATGATCTCATTCATCATGGCTTTGTCTTTATTTTTAATTTAATTTTCTTTTTCTTTTTCTGTTTTCGTTTCACCAGCAAGAGAAGGAGAATGTCATCCGAGGCTGGGTCCACACAGTTCCGTGCCGGAATCAATTACACGGACTATTAACCTTTTTCTCCTTTGGTTTCTTAAGTATTATTAGGGAATTCTTACAAACCTCCTTAACTTTTAGTATAATTGCATTTGGATAATGTCCAGAAGAACGCTATAGTACAAACGAAGCCCAATGAGTCTCGAGCCCATTAAGTATAATACAATATTAATGCCTTAACAACTAGTATAAGACATAAAATCTGAGCCTATTTTGGTTAATGAAATTTCGACCATGACATAATAAAGATCTCAGTATAACATAACCTGAAACTTCCTAAGTTCGACAAAAGATCTTGGATAAAAACTTAAAAACCTAATGTCTATTTTTCTAATTAAGGTTTTAGGTATAATACGGCAAAGAACCTACAATAAGTTATTAAAACTGGAGACAATTCTTATTAAAAAAGAAGATCTCGGATGAAACGTGAGATTTCGAGATCTTATATTAAAAATTACATCTGGTCCTCTTTAAGTTTACGTTTTTCGAATTTTTTCTAAATAAAAGAGGATTTGTAGCCTGGTAAAATTACTCTTCAAATAGGGCTCTAACCTAGTAGAAGTATTAAGTAAAAAGGACTTAAAATCCCAAAATCCCAAAATCCCTAGAATACTAAAAAGTATGAGATTATGATTTTTTAATTCTTAAGAATTCTAATAAACTTCAAAGACATAATGGCAGTAGAATAAAACGGTCTATAAAAGGTAAGTTAAAGGTAACCAAGTAGGCATGATACATTTAATAATTATTCACGTAAAAGATATTGGGTTTAAGTTGTCAAATAGCTACTATTATTTTCTTTCAAATACAAAACCTTAACTTAAGCATCGGTTTTATCCCTAGCACCTTCTGTGATATCGAGTGATACAGCAATCAAGTAAGGTGAAGGAGACTGTTTTGGTGCATAAAATTCTAAAAAGAAATTTTGCTGCATCAACATCTGGCACTATTTGTGGGAATCGAATAAAAAGCTAAAATAACAGTGATTGTGAGGAAAGTTATGGCAGTAACTCGAACTTATACAACTAAGAAATGTACGATAGTGAGAGGAAATCTAGAAGGAAATTCTCTCAAAGCAACCATTGCAGCCAACCAGGACCACAATTATCAGCGACCATCCCTTGGTGACATGAACAACAACTCACATTTAGAAGTTTCGTCTCTACACTAGAATCCCTCCAAGAGAGTTAACGGAGAATCCGCTTGTGGATTTAAAGATTGCAAGACAGTAAAAGAAAACATGAAGTAAAAGACCAACAAATCCAAACGTTGGCGGAGTAAATTGCAAGGATAAAAAGAATGCTCAAAGTTGATTATTTCATACAGAAGGTAGCTGCATCATCCTAAGGGGTGGAGAGTAGCACTCCCAACATCCTACAAACCAAAAATTGTGAAGTTAATCCCCATCACAATGCTTCTAAGAGGAGATATACTGTCACGAAAAAAGGAAAAGGAAAAGTCCCTAATCAATCTCCAAAAAGAACAACAATACTCCTTTCAACATTATTGACGAACCTTGCACCAAGTTATTACATTCACCAAATAGCCAGATGACAAGTTGCAAATAAAGGTCGGAATGCAGCTTGAGCCTAGAAGACATGAGAATATTCCTCAATTGAAAGTGTAAAATGAGAGAGAGAGAGAGCTCTAAGTGAAGTGAACTTAGGGACTAGAGTACAAAGGGCATGCTAAAAATGCCGATGATATTGAAGTCTATGTTAGGAGGCTAGTTGAGGATATGGAAAATCAGAAGAAATTAGACCAGACGAGGAATTTAGAGTTGATATTTCGTTAAGGATTTCATCATAAATCTATTTTTTTTTCCCAAAGAATCCTCGATCTTGTCATCCCCTGAAAATTCAAGATGCCTCAAATAACTCCATTCACTAAACAAACTGATCCATCTCTCAATATGGATTTCTTTAGGGAGACAATGTTAATAAAAGAACTGGATGAATCTTAAATGTATCAGGCATTCATCAATGAGTTTAGAGGAGCAGTTACCAGGATGAACACTCCAAGCATATTGCTATTGATGAAACAGAAATGAGGACAAAACCTCAGAAGTTGGGAGATTATTATCATCCCTTAGCATTGAAAGGTTTTAGGAAAGTCTACGAGTAGACCGAGGATGGTATTATGTTCACAAGTCGTCCATCTTTACTTACGAAATGGCTTGGAGGAAGTTGTTGGACGAGATTGAAATTAAGGATTAGGTTATCCTTAAGATGAAAAAGGAAAGGACAATGGGATCATCCTTGCGTAACAAAGCGCATTTTTCGAAATCTAACAATAGGAAGAGACACGATGATAAGAAAAATTTTTGAGACTTCGATAAGAAGAGAAGTCAAGTTACAGAACAAGTCAGGTTAGGAAATATAAAGGGATGATATTCCCTCGAGGGGACAACACTCTCCAAGAAGAGATGACATGAAAAGGGTGGCCTAAGTCTAAGAAGAGAGGAGGTTCACGCCGTTGAACGTGCCTCTCTCATAAATCCTTCAAGAAGTTAAGAGGCGGGGAACTTTACTTGTAGAGCCTCGCTCGATAAAAATAAAATTAAGTAGGAGCGCAAAGAACAAGTTTTGTGAATTTCACCATAACATCGGGCATCAGATAGATGAGTGATTCTACCTTAAGGACTAAATCGAAGTCCTTGTCAGGAATAACTACCTTGCGAATTTTGTGGCAGATAATGTAGAATAAATTAGAGCCCCTGATCAAAAGATTAAATGAGAAGAAACACATGATTATCAGACCATGGTAATCTTAGGTGAGTTTACATTGGCAGAAAGCTTAAACAAGGTGAGGAAAAACTACTCAAAGTACTCTTTACACAATTCTACTTCAAATGCACATGTTATGAACGTAAGAGCTAAGAAAAAGCAAAAGACTGCCTCAGTCTCTATCATGTTAATGGATGAAGATGACGTCGGAGTGTATTATTTATATAATGATGCATTAGTAGTATCCTCGACAGTTGGAACGACTCAGGTCAATCGATATTATTTTCAAGGAGACTTTGGATTCTCTAAGTATCGAAGACCTGAGACTAAGACCAGTAGGAACAGTTTTATACGGCTTCGGTGAATTGTGAATCTACTAGTTAGGCATATTGTAATTGCCAATTACAATGAGAGATAAACCATATCAAAAAACTACAATGGTTGAGTTCTAGGTGGTATATCTTAAAATACCTTATATAATGATTCTTGGAAAAATTTTCGTTAAGTCTATAAGAATGGTAGAAAAAATTTATTGCCTAAAACTAAAATTCATGGCAGGAGAAGGTATCAGCATAGTTAGAGGAAGTCAAAAAGGCTCGATCATGTTTTGCCACATCGTCAAAAAGCTCTTACTACATATCAAAGTGTCATTTAGAAGAAGGTTTGGGGACAAAAACGAGAATACAGAGCAAGGGCAGATAATGGAGAGCATAAGTTGGAAATCAGGTCAGGGTAGCATGCTGTTAGATGTATAGCTTGTTGAGGAGTTAGAGTCTATAGTCTTGAACAATGAGACTCTACAAAAATGGTTAAAATTGGGTCATATTTACTCGAAGAACAAAAAGTGTTGCTTAGAAATATTTTGAGGCAATGCATGGACGTATTTACATATATATATGAAGACATGCCACATATTAATCCTCGAATAATCTCTCATCGACTCACAACTGATCTTAAATTTAAACCTATAAAATAGAAGAGGTAAATGTTTAACACAAAAAGAAAGAAAGTAGTTCATGTCGAGGTTGAAAAATTGATGAAAGCTAAATTCATCAAAAAGGTATATTAACCAGAATGGGTATCAAAAGTGATCATGGTAAAGAAGTCCAATAGAAAATGGAGAATATGTGTAGGCTTTACAGACTTAAACAAAGTCTATCCAAAAGATAGTTTTCCCCTTCTTAAAATAGACTAGTTAGTATATTCAATGGCAGGGCATGAACTTTTGAGCTTCATTGACGCATTCTCTTGACATAACCAAATTAAAATATATTAACCAGATCAGAAAAAGATCGCATTCATAACTGACCAAGGGTTATATTACTATAAAGTTTTTCCCTTTGGATTGAAAAATACAGAGGCTACATTCTAGAGATTAGTTAATCAGGTTTTCAAGCCCTTGGTCGAGTCCATCATGGAAGTCTACGTTGATGACATGATTACTAAATTATTGAGGGTTTGAGAGCATGCAAAATATTTGGAAGAGACTATTTCCTACCTGAGGAGATATAACATGAAGTTGAATCATGAGAAATGTGCGCTTAGTGTTTAGGTAGACAAGTTCTTGGGATATATGATTAGTAAGCGCGGCATCAAGGCTAATCTTGTAAAAAATAAAAGGCTATACTAAGCTTAAGTCTCCAACTACGCTAAAAAAAACTACAAAGTTTGATTGGAAGACTAGTCACACTAAGTAGATTTGTGTTGAAGACTACAGATAGATGCTTCTCGTTCTTTCATATCAAAAGGAAGGGAAAGAAAGTTGAATGAACAGAAGAGTACAAGAATATTTTCTAGGAGCTAAAGTAGTATCTTGCGTCTACACCACATCTGACAAGTCTTAGGATTGTAGATGTGCTATATATTTACTTAGAAATAAACGATCATTTTGTGAGCTCAATTCTGAGAAAGGAAGATACTGAGAAAGTTCATTGGCTTATTTATTGTATCAATAAGGCATTGCTAGATTCTAAGACAAGGTACTCTCCCTTAAGAAGTTGGCACTAGCACTGATAGTGGCAATAAAGAAGTTATGTCCTTACTTCCAACCTTATCAAGTAGTGATTCTGACAAATCACCCCAGAGACAAATCCTCCACTAACCCAACTTATTTGGACAGTATCTGAATATATCCTCAACAAATATAATATCTGCTACAAGCCAAGAAAGGCTATAAAAGGACAAGCCCTAGCAATCTTTGAGGCAGAAAGGTCAATATCTAAATATTTCTTTAAAGACTGCCTAGATTAAGTTCAAAGGGATTCACCTAAACTAGATATAATAGGCCTAGTGTGGCATCTCTTTATTGATGGAGCTTCAAAGGCACAAGGAGGAGGTGTAATGATTATTCTGGTCAGTCTAGATGGAATTGAAGTAATGTACTCACTAAGGTTTGACTTTAAGGTAACTAATAACAAGGTATAGTATGAGGTGTTGATCGTAGGAATCAATTTGGCTCAGATGTTAAGGGTCATAAACTTGGACATTAATTATGATTCCCAATTAATCGCAAGTCAAATCAATAGGCAACTCCAAGCTAGTGAAAGTAACATGCAAGCCTATTTAAACAAGACAAAACAACTCTTAAACACTCTAAAAGTGGTTATGTTGAAATAAATTCCAAGATCAGAGAGCTTAAGAGTCGACATCTTAGCCAAATTAACCTCGACATTCAAAGGAAAAACACTCTCCTCAATTCCTATTAAAGTCTTACTGCAAAAAAACACCAAAGTAAGTGATGTCAAACTCATTATAGCCGAGCTTAATTCCTATCCTTCTTAAATGGATGAAATAAAATTTTATATCCAAGAAGGAAAGCTTCCAAAGAATAAAGATGAAGCAAGGAAGATTAAAAATAAGTCGGCAAGGTACACTATTATCAATAGGGAGCTTTAAAAATGAAGATTGAATATTCCCTATCTGAGGTATCTAAGGCTTAATGAAGCTGTGCGAGTTCTCAAAGAAATCCATCATAAAGCATGTATAAACCACGAGGGAATATGTTCTATAACACATAAAGTCCAAAGACAAGGGTACTACTGGCCCATTTTCTTAGAAGATGTAACTCAATTATAAAAACTTGTCATGAGTGTTAGTTACATGGTTACATATTAAGACAACCCCTAAATAAATTGACCTTTTTATCAAGTCTTTGGCCATTTGCTCAATGGAGAATGAATCTCATTGGCTCAATGTCTACTGCTTGGGCCAATACAAAGTACACAATAGTGGCTATCGACTACTTCACTAAATAGGTAGAAGCCAAGCCACTAGCTAACATGACTAAGAAGAAGATCACAACCTTCTTCAAGCAAAACATCATTTATCAGTTTAGAATACCTCAAGTGCTGATTGTTGACAACGAAAATCAGTTTGACAATTCAAACTCAGACTTCTCAATTGACCTCAGGTTTGTGACATCTTCCCATTCAAAGGCTAATGGATAAATAGAAGTCGCGAACAAGGTGATTAAGAAAGCACTCAAAAAGAAACTCAAGGAAAACAAGGTTGCTTAGATTAACAATTACTTTGAGATTATAGAACAATCTCAAAAGTAGCCAGAGGGGAAACTCCCTACCTTTTGGCCTATATGTGCGAAGTAATAATTCCAATTGAGGTTAGCTTGCCAACTTTCTGAATCAACAATCATAATGAGGTAGGGAATGACTGAAACATATGTTTGGAACTAGACCTGCTCGAAGAAAGGATAGATTAAGTGATAATAAAGACTGTAGCCTATCAGCAAAGGGTGGCTAAGCATTATCACAAAAATGTCCGATGCTGTACCTTTCAAATTAGAGATTTAGTCCTGAAGCTGGTTACCCTAAACACTAGAATGCTTGGAGAAGGTATTCTTATGGCTAACTAAGAAGGGTCATATAAGGTTATTCAGATTCTAAGACCTGAAGTATATAAGTTAAAGTCTTCTAATAGAAGTAGGGTCAGGAAGCCATGGAATGCAGAATGACTTAAGTTGTATTACCCTTAAAGGATTACTTAGAACTTGTAAAATTTTTTATCCTAAACGTATTACAATGATCTTGTTTGCATATAATTTTCTGATGTTCACAAGATCCTTGACAATGGGGGTACACTAACAAATAAAATAACCTTTAAAGTACAAAGAAAAAGAATTTCATTCATTTCAGGGTAATATTATTCATAGCTTAAATAAGTCATGAGCCCGGTCTCTGGATGTACAAGAGTAAAATTGTTCTCAGATAACCACGTCTTATTCATCTCGGAGTAATATTATCCATAACTCAAATAAGTCCTAAGCTCGGTCTCAGGATGTACAAGAGTAAAATAGTTCCTAAATAACTATGTCTCATTCATCTTAGGGTAATATTATCCAAAACTCAAATAAGTTTTGAGTTTGACATCGGGAATCTACAATAGTTCAATAGTTCTCAAAAAAACTGCACGTTTACAACTTTATATCAGGGTAATAATATCTGGGACTGGCGAAAGCCTTGAGTTTAGGACGTACTAAGATCTAAATGGTTTCTGTATTAAGATGTTTACTTCAAACAAAGGAAGTTCAGAATACTGACTTTTGAGAGCTTAAGTTTTACGTTCTCAACTAAGCTTAGGTGTCACGCTACGAACCTGGGGTCCATACATGACAATAGCCACAAACCTTCATGATGCACCCTTTACACCCGAAATGCATCAAAAGATACTATAAAGCTTTCCTTTTCAAAACTTGTATTACAGTTTACAAATCATTTCCACTTATCATTGGGATCATTATAAAAGAATTGATAATTTATAATCAATTCATCCACAACACATATTAATTATAGAAATTATTTTTTATTCGAGTTAAATAAATATAAATATTTACATAAACCATTTGGTTTACAAATACATTACAAAACTCAATAAAATACATATCTAGTGGAAATAAGATATATTAGTGAGTCAAGAGAAAACCTATATGGAGTGTCGAAAACCCTCAACGGCTACTACTAATCCGGCTAGTATTAACGCACATAACTTAAAAGTTGTAAGAGTGAAGGGTGAGTATACGAATATAATTAATAAGTGAATAAATACAAACATATATACATTCATGTACACGTATTTTAAAAATTCAGATATTGGAATTTATTTTAACTATATACTCAAAAGTATATATATCTTTGTTTATTTAATTCAATAATCATAAAATATTTCATTGGTCTGCAATAATAATCAATTGGGCTAACCTTCCATTCTCGACACGCGACCTTAGTCAAGAATAAAACCGTAACTATTAGTGAGTGTTTCATGCATAAACCATATGCAATAAAGTTTTATCAATTATAAAACTATTTCCTCATATTTTTTTTTTGAAAATCACTCATTTTTTATAAAAATATATATAATTAAAAATACAAGCTCCCCTCACTGATGTTGGCCCCGAGTAGTTACTTAGTGATACGTGTAATTGTTCTCGTAATCCGTCAAATCCAAGATAACCTATCAAGCTGCCAGGACTTTCCAAAGGGTATTTATAACTGCACATACGTGTGTTCAACACACAGTGAACTTGTTATGGCCTTTTTCCCTTATACCAGCCCTACTGCGACTCCACTCATTTATGCGATCTCTCATAAGTCCGTTTATACACTACCTTTCTATATATACAGTAAATGAACTAGCATACTGGCCATACAACAATATTTGACTTTAGTGACCTTATCACCAATATACATGCTTAAAAACAAATCAATTTCAATCATCGATTTTTAAATCATATAAATCAAACCTGGCCTCCTTGGCTTTATCATTTATAAGCAATGATTATAAAGCGTATAAATCAAATTCAGCCTCCTTAGCCATTTTAGCATGTATATCAAATAAGTTTTAACAGCAGATCAAATAAAAAAAACATTCCAATATCATGCAATTGATATAAGACAATCTTATTTCAAATTTTGCACTTTAATCGTAAAACAACTTATACAACACACAAGCATACATATATGTATCACATATATATTTACATATTCATGTTTATATAAATTTACTTACAATAAGGGGAGAGTAATTACTCCCACTAAAGGTCCTTGCGCCCACTCGGTTATTGTCCCGGGTTCTTGGAACCTAATGCTACACATGCATATAATAATAAATTTCACAATTCCAAATAGTTAAACAGATATGCATTAAATGCAATGTTCGTGGAAACCATGTCTAAAATCTCTTTACTTGACACATCACTTCATGATAAGAGTGAGCATGGTTCCGGGTCGATTTGGAACCTTGTAGAGCCAGACCAGCCGGTGCTTAAAAAATTGATTTATTTTGGTTCGGTTTCAAATCTTTATCTTATAGAATTGATCAAAATTGATGAACTGAAATTGACCCATCTAACCTAAATTTGACTTGACCCGACCCTGCCAAATCAAATAAAACTAACAAAATCAAAATTTAACCTAGATTTCATTTTCTTTACTCTTCTCTCCATACTACCACTTTTCACTCTCCCTCATCTGGCTCCAAATGTCAGCAAGCTAACGTAATTCTTCTTTATTTTTGACTGTGTAAGTTGCTATGCCCAACTTGTCTAATAAGTTATCAGTTAATATATATATGCATACATGGATAGGTTTATATTTTATTTTTACGTCTTAGTTGATTCCTTCATATCCTGTCATATTTATCTTTTATTGGTATTGTCGTGTTTTTGTTTTGTTGATTTGGTTTTTTTTCAACAGACTTCTACTTGTTTATCATGTATTGATTATATAGTATTTATTTTCTTGGGCTTTTAGGTATGGAAAAATCACCTAAACTTGTTAATATAGACTTGCTGAAAGAAGGAAATGATAAATTGATTGCAAAGCCAATTAGGAAGAAGATGGTTGCCAAAAAGACTTTAATTTCTAGACTACTGATTTTGGCAAGATATTTATGGATGAATCAACCTCTAAAAGAGGAGGTATGAAACAAAAAATAAATAAAGGAAAGAAAAAGGCTTTAGGTAAGGCCAATAAAGTGGCTGTTTATGCTTACAGGGAAAGAGTGGAATCTATGAATGATGTGTTTAAGGAAGCAACTGTGAATAGCAACAAAAATGACGAAGATAGGGAAAAGGAGAAAAGTGTGTTGCATCACTTGTGTCAGCACTGTATCTACTAATAAGTTGGAGAGCTCCATGGAAACGGAGAAGGAAAATAGACCAATTGCTGATGAAGGCCAAACTTCAAGTCTGGGTGTTGGAAAATCAATTCTTAAATCTATGTAAGCACCTATGAAGATAAATAAAAAATATAAGAAAGTCAATTCTACAATGCTAGGGGTTGAGGTTCTAAACAAGCTGAAAGATGAACCTGTATAATTTATATTAAGTGGACATAGATTACAGAGAAAGGAATTTCAGCTAGTTATAAGACATTTGAAAGGAAGATTTTGCTGAGATTCTCATCAATGGTCATACCAGGCAACATACTTTATAGCCCCAGATCCAGTTTATAGGACAGAGAAGTTATTTATCGTTGCAGCCTTTAGAAGGTAAAGTACCTGCTAGCATATTTTTCATCAATTTTAACCAACTCCTTATTCTTAAAGTTGTTTTTGTTTTTGTTTTAGTGTAAGCTTTAATGGGTATAAAGCATTCTTTGCATGATCCTTATGGTGTTCTTGATAATTGGGATAGGGATTCTGTTGTTCCTGTAGCTGGACGATGGTTACTTGTCCTCCTGAGAGCTTAGTCATTGACCTGTAAGTTCTTTATAATTGTTTTCATATTTTAGAATGAAAATTTGATGAGTACATGATTCTAAGTAGGAGAACTTGTCTTTCTGTAGTGGAATTCCCAGCCAGAATTTGTCTAGTACTCTTTCTCCAAGTATTGGCAAATTAACAAATCTTTAGATTGTGTAAGTACCATAAAAACTTGGACAATTTTCTTGGATATATAAATGGAAATGTTTCATTTTGTTATTGGTATTAACATGTATATTGATTTTTGACAACTTTGTAATTTCAGGTTCTTACAGAACAATAACATAGCTAGACCAATTCCTTCTGAGATTGGTAGACTTACAAAACTTCAGACGCTTAATCTTTCTTATAATTTCTTTACTGGAGAAATTTCTTCATGTCTTGGCAATTTAAGAAGTCTTCAATACATGTAAGCTTGAAAATCTCTATACTAAAACATGAAGCTCAAGAAATTTTGATATAATTCATACAAGTATCAATTGGCTTGGGGTTTAATTTGACATGAATTTTGTGAACTGCATATAGGAGGTTTAATAATAACAGTCTTTCTAGAGCATTTCCAATGTCATTGGTTGACATAACCCAACTTATGTTTCTGTAAGTGTCTTGATTCTTATTTATCAATAACTTGTGTTTTTGATTGGATTTTGCTTCTTGAAAATATTTTAACATTCTTTGATCCTTTGCATTTCAGTGACTTGTCTTACGATAATCTGAGTGGTCCAATACCTAGATTTGCTGCCAAAAATTTCAAGTAAGGAATGTTGGCAGTTCTTTGATCTGTGCAACTAAGAATTTGGACAGCAAAATTTCTAATATACCTTTGTGTTGTTGCAGCATTGTTGGTAACCCTCTGATCTGTGCAACAAGTTCTAAACTAACTGCTATAGGACACAACTAATGCTGATGTCCATGAACTTGAATAACACACAAAGTATGGAAATTAGAATTTTGCATGTGTAAAGTATCGACTAAGGTTACTGCATGTGTAAAAGTAAGATAAATCATTTTTGAAGAAAAAATTTACTTTAGAAATTTTCATCTTTTAATTTGAATGTGTCTTCTTTATGTGGAAACTAATTAGCTTTATAGAAGATCATTTTGCATTCTTGTCATTTTCATGATTTAAATATATAATGATTGCTAGAAATAGAAACATAATTCTGATATGAGTATTTGATAAACAGGGTACCCTATTTTTGGATCGAAACTGAACCGGAACTGAATCAAAACTGAAAAACAGGGTACCCTGTTAAACATGGTAGGTTATAATTCTAAAATTTAGGAATCGAATTTATTTAGGGTAAGTTTTGGTTCTTAGTGGAATCAGAACTGAAACATGTTTTGAACACCCTTACTTCGTGAGACTTAAATAACGACGATCATTTATCCGATTTTCAATAATAAAATCCTATAACCAACTTATTCTAATTCATATTTCCAAGCCATATTTCCATCACAATACTTTAATTAACACTAATTAATATTATTTAACATTTCCTATGCATGAATTATTGAAATCCCCAATTACTCTCATATCATAAGCTAACTTAGGTCACATAAGCCTCGTTAATATGTCAACTAATCAAGAATAATGCATATGAAATAAAAGTCACTACAATGACTATTTTACCCTTATATTCAAAAAACAGGATTTACAAGTTCTTCCCTCTTAAAAAAATTTTGTTCTCAAAATTTCACGTAGTAAGTACGTCTATTGAATAAGATACAAATAATGCGATGGCACAAAATGCTAAACCCCCAAATTATATCATCGACATTTGCATTTCGCCACATAACTTTTACCTTAAAAATGATTTTTACTGCTCAAAACTTGATTTTGTTGATTAACTATCCTCACTAAGTAAATCTCATAATTCAAAGCATCCCTCAGCTCTTCTTGAGGTATTTTTAAAATATGGTATGAATCTGGCACATACTTTTAACCTCGAAACATGCAATACATTATAAATTCTTGCTAACTTTGATGGTAGTTTAAATCTGTGGGCTATTGTGCTTACTCTTTCCACTATTCTATACGGCCCAATAAACTGAGAATACAATTTCCCTTAATTCCAAAAATGAATTACCCTTTTTCAAGGGTGAAACCTTTTAAAACACCATATCAAATTCTAAAGCTCTTTATCGAAAGCTCTTTATCGATGATTAGCATAAGACTCCTGTTTGTCTTATGCTACACTCATTCTTTTGCGAATAATCTTATTCTTCTCAATGGAAGTCTTTATTAATTCCATAGTTTCTAACTTTCTTTCACTAACATCACCCTCAACATAAAGGTATTTAACACTTTTTGTTGTATAGGGCTTCTTATAGAGCCATTCTATTTTTAGTTGGATAACTGTTGCTATATACCATTTAAATAAAAATATGTGCATATCCTAGCTACTTTAAACCTTTATAACTTATGCTTGCAACATATCTTGGCTAAACTACTATCATGCATCTGCCTTTCCTTGATCTGATCCACCAATGTGGTTCTCATAATAAAATTAGCTACCACAACTTCTGTCTCATCACAATTTAGGGCCACAAACAAAGCCTTCAATTCTACTAATCAGGGCATCTATGATGCTCGGATAATTGCTAATGTAACATAAGATCTCTTATCTAAAACATCTACTTTTACATTAGCTTTCCTAGGATGGTGCTCGATAACTAAGTCATGATTCTTAATTAACTCGAGCCACCTCCATTATCTCAAATTTAACTCTCGCTGTATAAGGAAATATTTCAAACTCTTAGGGTTTGTGAAGACTTGACATTACTTCCTAGATAAGTATTGTTCTAAATTTACAATGCAAAAACTACTGCCGCAAATTCTAAATCATGAGTAAGATAATTAACTTCATGCGGCTTAAGCTGCCAAGAAACATAATCAATTACTTTGTTATTCTGCATCAATACATAACCCAATCTTTGCTTAGAGGCATCGCTATTCACAACATAACCATACCTTGGCATAGGAAGAGTTAGTACTAGTGAGGATGTGAGATGATCCTTAGTGCTTGGAAACTCTATTCACTCTGCACATCTCATTCAAACTGACTCCCTTTCTCGTCAATCTAATTAGTGGAACAGTTACTAGAGAAAATCCTTCAACAAAGATATATGAAAAAAATCTATGAATGTGCTCACAAAATGAAGATATGTGTTAGCTATAAGCCCTTATGCATAAACTGACTTCAAACAATTTCAATGACATGATCATCGAACCTCAAACTTGTCTTAATACTTTCATATGATTCCATATCAATATCAATTTTCTGTACTTTAGGAAGAGGACCTAAAATAAAATAATGGTTCCTAGCATCAAATGTAGAGATATAATAACTTAGGATGACTAAGTTCCTCGTATACAATAGATACTTCTCAATTGATAGCCTATAAATTTCTATCACTTAAATGTTCCCATCATAATTTCAAGGCATACTACTTTGTTAAGCTAACATAACAACATTTAGTTTGGATGTTAAAAGACCTATATGTTTGAACCAAGTTAAATCATCATCTTAAATGTGAATATATATAATATTAACTTAAAATTTTTATAACTACCTCCGTAAATCTACATCACAAATACTAATCATAATGTTGCCAATATACAAACTTTATAGAACTAAAAATATAGGAACTAAATAGATTCCTACAACGAGTTTCTATAATCATTTTTAAGACAAAACTAGTATATCTTTAATATAATTTAAGTGTATAACTTATTGACATCTTACTAAGAAAATTTCGGTAGTCTCTCCTATAATTTTGATAAAACCAACTTGTAATTTAACGTAAAATACTTCAAAAAAATTTCAACGTTTAAATATACTCTATAAACTCATATACTGAAAAGCAACCTCATAGATCCCTCTGGATATACATACATATATATCAATAAAATTAATTCAAATCAACTTAAAAACTTGAAAAAAAAAATCATCAAATCACAAAACCATGTCGACTAATATCAATACACTACATAAAAATTGATTAATTAGTTTTCAAGAGGATCTCATAATATTTCAAGATTACATCATCATATAAGAATTCAGTAACATCATCATATAATTTATCTTATGAATAATTATCATAACTTATATGAAAAATGATATCACTAAAACTTCAATTCTTTACCCTTTTGATTAATGCATCATATAAGTATAAACTAAATATTATACATTATTGGTAAAATTGCAGAGAGTCATAACACTGAGACTTAGTTTTACTCATAATTGTATCTTATGAACTATCATCCGAAGGAAACATATATATTTCTCAATCTTTTATTAAACTAATACCCATGATTAATAAACTTGTCATACTAGAAAAACTCATAATGCCCGTATCTCGTTTTGTAGGGAGTCATATAAACATCATTCTTTTAACTTTTTAACTGATATTACCCATAACTTAAGTCAATCTTAGAAAATTCAAATGCTCCTTACAACTGATCAAAGAGATTATCTATACAGGGCATCGAGTACTTATTCTTGATGGTCACCTTGTTCCACTGACAAAAATCAACACACTACCTCAAGATACTATCTTTCTTCCTTACAAACAAAATAGGTGTGCCCCAAGATGAATCACTGGGTCTAATGTAACTCTTATCAATCCATTCTACAACTGAACCTTGAGCTCTCTAAGTTCTGCTGATGCCATACGATATGGAAGCATAGAGATCAGGTTAATTTCAAGCTTGTAACATCTTAAATCCAAAAATATTACCGGCAGGTGATAGATCCCACTATCACCATAAGCCTCTGACAAACCTTGCTATAACAACTTGACTTTAATAACCAAATATGACATCCATGCACACATGCAGTTCTAAAATTGGCTTCTTACTTGAAACCATGCATACATATATATAGCAACTATATCAAAGTCTACACACATTATTTGTACATGTACATGATTTCAAAATATAGCAAAATCTTGACTACATTATGTTTGAATGTAAGACTCCCTACTACGCATGATAGACTTGACCTACACTAGTGACTGCAGCCATCTTCCTTTTCCTTTCACATCTTTACAAAAGTTAGTCATGGCTCACCAAAATGGATGGTTCTGCAAAACTGAGGAGTGAGGGGGGTTAGATCTTTTGAAAGACCTGATGAGTGGAGCTAAAAACATTTAAACTACATTGTTAGAAAAACAAACAAATAATCTAAAATAAATCTTGTTATGAAAATCTGCTGAACTGTAGTAAAAGTAAATTATATTTAAACTCTATCACATTTAAATCTCTTTTCTAAAATTGAAAACATCAATACACTACGCCTGGGAATGTATCATCCAATCGTTCAAATATATTACGCTCGGTAATGGGTCATTCGGTCCTTATAAAAAGGAGGAACTAGGAGCGTTCCCTTGATTCTCTTATCTATGATCCGTGCATGTAGTTAAATATCGTGTATCTAGGAGGGTCCATAAAAACAAAACAATATCTCAAATATCTTCTTTAAAATACTTTTCTCAAAATTAAGTATAAAAAAACATAGTAATCTTGTCTTTCTCAAATACTAAATTTCAACATCAATTCTCAAAACATTCTTTCTAAAACTCATGCTAAATCATTATAACATCATGAAGTCATAAAATTCAATAAATAAGTCATATCAAACTAAAACAATAAATATCATCAAGATTCGATCACAAATATAAAGATCGGCAAATATCATAAAACGTATGCAAATCTTTAAAACTCGTCCTTTCCTCATTAATAATAATTTCAAATACTTTTTTTTAAAAAAAACAAATAAAAAGAGTAAGTACTCCACTCACAAATTTAGAACGTGGCCAACAAAGCTATGGTGGCATCAACGATAGATCCCGTCGTCGATCTACAAACGAACATTTTCATTAGAATAATGGCTTTTCATAATTACACAGGATAAGTAAACAATAAGTTATTCATGAATTATCATCTCCATTGGTAAATTGGGACATCTAGGACCGAAATTGTAACTGTTGTACAAGAAGAAAATGATTAGGTCCTAATTTCGGGTTAGCCTTATTGAAAAATTCAATGCCGACACATGCATGTATGAAAAATTCTTAAATTTAATTATGTTAGACTTGGTTGTGTTTTGTTTATGTAAAATTTTACGGTTCATTAAATGGATGTCTACAACTCAAGTTACAGGTCATTATTTACACTATGTTCAGGAAAAATTCGGCAGCATGCATGGTAAACATAAGTGCGCCAATTCTACCTTAGTGCAACCCTGCACAACTAGACCTTAAATTGCCACATTCCATCCTTCTAAATGACCATATCCATGCACCAAAATGTGTCCGAAACAAGCCATGCAAGTTTTTACATCATTTCTATATCCAACACACACACATTAAGCCACTATTACTAAAAACATAACACATCACTCATTGCACCAATTCACAACAACTATTCTACACATCAGTTACACCACTACCCACACATTATCAATTAATCAAACATCATACATACTTGCTGCCATATAGTGGTCTAAAATTCCTTCCATAACCAGCCATCATCCATACATTTTTCATGCATGTTTACACCAACAATCATAACTACAACAACAACAACACCTTTCCACCATCATCAACACATCAATCTCAACATCAACTTAGTTCATCAATTCTAGGGTTTCCTAATATTTTGCCATCACAATTCATTCATCATTCATGGCTTCTATTTATCTTAACAACATCTAAATAGCATCAATTACAACATATATAAGTTACCATATTAGAGCCTAACTTTTCCATAACTCAAGTCAACATTTACTCACCTTAATCAATTTTTCTTCTTACTCCAAGGCTTCCTCAAGCTTGCCTTCACTCTTTGTCACCTCTCTTGATTTAATTCAAGCTTTATTTGGTTGATTTCTTTCTCCCTTATTGCACGGCAACTAGCTTGATAAAAATGCCCAATTTCATTTCCGTTCTCTTTTAATATTTCCCATTTATTAATAATGAAAAGAATAGAGATTCTAGCCTACTTACATATGTTTATTATTTCTTATAGCCACATGGCCCAATCTCATTTGTACACTTTGCTTGCCATAACACCATTCAATTCCCTCATTAATACACCAAACACACAAGGTCGGCCACTTGTCTCCCAAAATTGCTAAATTTTATCTAATTAAATATAATTTTAATTCATTAATTAATTATATACATTTAGCCCAATTTACATATTATTGGGCTTCATTTAATTTTTTTTTACCCACTTTAATGCATAACATAGGCCCATTAAGCCTAATTCCATGTACCAATCATTAGCCTAACAAAATAAATCTCATTTTCTATTTTATTATTTTTCGTAATTATGAAAAAATTTATCTGGCCACTGTATTTAATATATATATATATATTATTTATTATTATTCTTATTATCATTTTATTATTTATTTATTTATTTATTATTATTATTATTATTTAGTTGTTACTGAAAATTTTGGACATTACAAAAATCTATACCAAAAACCAAAATCCTGTTTCGGAGGTATTCTAGGCAACTCATCTAGAAATACATTTGGAAACTTATTTACAACTGATGTATTATTTAACTGTTTCCCCTGAACGAACATATCCACTAAAACCCAATGCTGCAATAATCAATCAATTCCTAAGATGGCATCAAAATTTTGATTCTTAAGCATAATGAGATTTGCCTCTTTGGGTATATGTAGTTTCTCCCATTATCACCACACATTGTCAGAACACATTCTTTTTTTTTAGCAATCCTTACTCTAATGGTGTATGTATTAATGAAATATATATTAAATTTAAGGTCTATAAGGATGTATGTGAGTTGACCAAATATCTACACCGTACCTATGATCACATCAGGATTTACTTGTATATGTTCCTAGTTCAAAGCAAAAACTTTAGTTTGAACTCTAGACTGGTTCCTCTATACACCCTGAGCGGAGAAAATATAGGATGTTGACCCTAAGTGAAATGTCTGGTCAACTCAGGTCTTCCTAAACTTGTGCAATTCTTTTTTATATGACCGGTTTACCCACAAAAGAAGCACGTCAGTGGAGTACCACAAGCCCACTGTGTTGTTTATTACAATAAAGGCATCTACTAACTCCTTGTGTCTGTTAAGAACTTGAAACAAACCCAAAAAATCAAATCTATGTATAAATCCAAATCCAGGGGATTCACGTGGAAAAATGAAGATTACTTGTAAGACTAAGAATAGAAGCACCGCTAGATAAATCACTGCTGCGACTCTTCTTCGATGACCAACCTATCGAGACATTTAAATCCCTTATCTTTTGAAGGCATACCTTTGCTTTCTTTTCCCCTACCAACTTTCCTACCCAAAGTACTAACTGCACTATCTCTAAGTATCAGTCACTAAAATTCGTTCCTTGATGTCTACATTAAGTCTTGTCTTAAACTTGACGCAAAAGTTTTCTCATTGGTAAACTCGAGAATAACTCTGTCAGCTTTCTCAGCCGAGTCTTGTATTCTATCACTATCTTATCCATCTGTCTCATATTCAAAAACTCTTGTCTTTTCTAGTTGTTATAATAGCACATAAAGTATTGATTATGAAATTCCCTCAGAAAATTAGCCTAAGTCAACTATGAACCAAATTTGACAAATATATTAATTTACTTTGCCAGCAGGTGCAACAATCCTATAACAACCTTAGAGTCACTCTCAACTTATCATTACATGTAATTTCTATATCCTGTAGATTCTGCTATACCAATCTCATCTATTTGCTTGCCACAACGACATCATAAGTTTTTGAAAAAGATACACACTCTAACTGTCTAGCTTCCTTAATCAACTTAAAAAGCTTATTATATTGTTCTAAATGATTATACAGATACTACATGAGTTATTAGCTTTGGGGAGCTATCATTGGTTCACTAGGTGGGTGTCTTAAAGAAACTTGCTCAGACTGAGCTAGTGTTTGGTTCTAGGCAATTTAATATTCCCTAAAAAAACTATCTACATCTCCGTTGGTGCATTAACTAGCAATTCTATACCAGGCTGTAAAAATAGAGCTACTTGTATTAGTTGAAGAAAATGGGGTACATATGAGGAATCTATCAATTCCTTTTCAAGTAATAGTACCATAATAGGGTCTATCCCTTCCTTTTCCTATACACGGAGTAAGTATGCATCCTCACTTACTATATAAATAACTAAGTTTGTCATATATGCTTCACAATAGCATATACCTATATACGACTTGACTCACTTAATGTTCATTGGATAATTTAAGAAATCATTTTCAAAAATATTTTCAACCTACTTTAAAATCTCAAACTGTTTTCAAAACTTTTGAAAACACTTTTCAAAACAAAGGCTCTGATAATAATCTAATTGTCACACCCCAAACTTGGGGTCCATCCGTAACAACTGCCATAAACCCTCATGATGCACCATTTCACTCTGAATGTATCAAGAGAGTCTGTAAGACTTTCCTTTATCAAAACCTTATCATAGTTTACAAATCATTTCCTCTCATCATTAAGATCATTATCAAAGAATTGATCATTCATAATCAATTCATTCACAACACATACTAATTATAGAAATCATTTTCATTCGAGTTAAACAAATATAAACATTTACATAAACCATTAGGTTTACAAATACATTACAAAACTCAATTAAATACATATCCAGTGGAAACAAGATACATTGGTAAGTCAAGAGAAAACCTATATGGATTGCCGAAAGCCCTCAATGGCTACCATTAATCTGGTTAGTGCTAATGTGCCTAACCTAAAAGTTGTAAAGGTGAAGGGTGAGTATACGAATATACTCAGTGAGTAAATAAATACAAACACATATATACATGCATATGCATTTCAAAAATTCAGATATTGGAATTTATTTTAACAATATACTCAAAAGTATATATATTCTTGTTCATTTAATTCAATAATCAGAAAACATTTCATTGGTCTGCAAATAATTTTAAATAATCAACTAGGCTCACCATCCATTCTTGACACGTTACCTTAGTCGAGAATAAAATCATAACTATCAATGAGTATTTCATGTATAAACCACATGCAATAAAGTTTTATCAATTATAAAACCATTTTCTCATGTTTTTTTTTTGAAAATCATTCATTTCTTGTAAAATATATGGATAATTAAAAATATAAGCCCGCTTCACTAATGTTGGCCCCATGTAGTCACTTGATGACATGAATGACTAACCCTATAGTCTGTCAAATCTAAGATAATCCTATCAAGCTGCCAGAACTTTCCATAGGGTATCTATAATAGTACATACGTGTGTTTAGCACACATTGTGTTGGAGATATGCCCTAGAACCAATCGTGTCATACGGTCTAGGGATATCAT
>JAXCLQ010000007.1:10346151-10389210 GCA_035584115.1 Cedrela odorata
ATACATTGCCGATTTTGAATGGCATGCATTTATCGCAAGTGTAGAAGGTAAAATGTTGAAAACTGAAATAGGTTGTGCTAATTTATTTTAGGTACACAACGCTAATATAAGAATATACTCGAGAAGAGCGAGAACGAAGGTAAGTAAATCGTGCATACATTTTAATGTTTTGAAAATTATGCGATATTTGATGTTTGATGAAAATATGATTTGTACATGTTGGTACATCAATGAAATTCTATGAAATGTTGATGAATTTGAATGTTTATACCAATATCGCATTTAGAAAATATATATGTAATATTGTCGATGTGTGAAATGTTTGAAAAGAATGTGATTTATGGCTTAGTCATTAGTTATGTTATTTTGATCAAGCCAGATCTCGTGTTAAAGGCGAGCTTTGTAAGCTAGTAAGAATTCTGTTTAGCGCGTCATATGCGCTTTTGTTATATGTAAATGAAAATGTCTGCTTTAAGCGGATCACGTGATCACGTTCTATAACCGGGTCACCGTGGGTGCAGGTGACACTAATTGACTAAGCTGTTCTGAATATGTTTGTATTTTGAATGAACTTTATGTTTTTGAAAATGTACTACTTGTTAAGTTTCATATTTTACATCGCATCGACTTATAACACATGCATGATTTGCTTACTGAGATGTTTATTTCACTTTTTATTGAAAAATCTATTTTTCAGATAATAGCACTTAAGGACGATCGAGTACGCAAGCGAGGATATTAGTCGTATTCATAGTGTTGCTGATGTATGAATTTTGTAGATTAGCTAAGTAATATGTATAGTCTTGTAGGCTAGTACGAATATTTTTGGATATGTAATTATCAAGCTATTTGTATTACAAGGTGTTGTAATATATGTATATTTGTATGTATAAAAAAAAAAATTAACTATAACTATTTAACTTTTGTGTAATAAAAGAGTAACATTATATATAGTATGTGTTTATGTATTAGTAATCAATAAGAAACAGGTGTGATATGCGATGTTAGGTCTCGGAATGCTACTTATCCTTTTACACATAATTGTTTTAGGTTTGTGACCCATTGGGCTCTTACTGTTCTCTGGGCCGTATACCCATCATATATATATATATATATATATACACAACTTAGAGTAAGCAACAATAAACCCTAGAAAGAACAACTAGTAATTATTTATATTTTATTAAAAATATATCAAGTTGTCCTCTACATCAAAATGATGTTTGTTGTCCTTGTCTTATGATGGATGGGATGGGCATGCACAGTAGAGGAGCGATGCGCAGGATTGGTTTTTGGGTGCCCTACTGCCATACAGGAAGGGAGCCACGTCTGTCATATGGACTGTGTAGAAAGGCTCCCAAAGAACTATAGAGATGTATATATGTATATTTTAAAATTTAAATAATTTAAACAAAACATCAACATATATAAAGTACACATACCTTAGATGTTGATATTTGAAACAAGCTACTCTATTAGCTTGAAGGCGTGTCACACACACTAGATTAATTACGACGGATTCCGATTATCCAAATTTGTGTTAGGAGACCTTGAACAAGTGTATTAATTTCACCAAGTTAATACTAAATTTCTATCCTAAAAAATCTATTCTTGCTCGTTTGGAAGAAAAGGAAACTTATGAAACCCATTTCATCTATTTCCTCATTCTCTTTTTTCTTTTCTTTGCTCCTTAAGAATTTTGTTCATAAACAAATTTGTCTCTCATCACAACAATGGTGTAAAAGGCAAAGGAAGGAGAATAAGCACTATTCTAATTTCAATTCACAATTAAAATCAATGTTATGTAATCCCATCCCACGTAACCCTTATTTTTATCCATTCATTTTGTTCAAAACAAACATAATGGGTTACAAGTGTCATGCTCTCACCTATAGATTTCAAAATCCATTTCAATTTCATTTATTCATTTAATGAATTGAAAATATCTTAAGATAATAATAATATTAAACACTTTAATATATATTTATGTTAAAGGTAAGTGTGAGAAAGAGGGAGATTTTATTTATTATACAATATAATATATAGAATGTAATCATTACATCTCTTACAATATTTTACTTTCAAACATTAAATGCAAAAGATATTTTTATTTTTCATTTTAATTTCTTTAATTATAATTAAAGAATTAATATTAACCATTGATTCAAAAATGAATGGACAAGATTTAATTAAGAATTTGACACTTGGCAACATTATATGGTACTATTTGTCAAACAAAAATTTATTTAATCAAATAATAATTATTTAATCATTAATAAATAAATTTTATTTAATTTCTTACGTATTAAAAGTTGAAATTTGTATAAAATCATATTTAAAGTGCATAAAAATAAAACCCATGACAATTAAAGTCGCAACCCTTCACCTTAAACATTAGAGTTAAAATCAACATGAACTTAACATAAATAATATTAAAATTGTAACTCACAACATAACACTTAAAATCTTTTGTATTTAACTCAAAACTTCAATTATTTGTCTTTTTATTTGAAATAATTTCATGTGTTTCTTTAACAATTTACAGCATAAGAGTATCTTTTTCGCAGAATTTAAACTTACCACATGCACAAAAAGGGAGTGACATATTGTGTCAAATAAAAAAGAAAACACTTAAAATTTTATTTTTTTTACTTTCGATATCAAACTATTCACAACCACACCATTCTTTTAATTCAAAATTTTATAATTTAATTTAATTTGAATTTTATTTTGATCACATTTTTCATAATCTCAAATTTTTGATATAAAATCATTGTCGCATCAATACAACAATAAATACAATAATAAGAGATACATGAAACATTTACCTATAACTTGACTCCTTGTATGAATAGCAAAGATCTTAATTAATGTGTATGATTTTAAAACTGAAATGCAAAATATATAACTTCAACTTAAATTATTTGTTTTATATTAGATAAAAATATTTCATTACTTTATTTTTGTTTTAATCAATAGCTTTGATTAAAATTAACAAGATATTCGATTATTATCATAATCATTAATGTCAAAATCTTAGAGCTTGCGGATGGGGAAAAACTTTTAGCCGCTTTCATGTGCGAGAGCATAAAACTCAAACCAAAGGAAACTCACCGCCAATTGAGCACAGTTCAATATTCTATTTAAAGCTGTCGGCCCCATTTCTGAAAAGCAAAATCCAATGGTTCATTTTAGTAACGCCATCAATGAATACTATTATTTGTTATTGTTACAATTATTAACATAATTTACACGTTATTAATACTTTTACCGTATTAGAAAAGAGGGTGCTCTTAGGCACAATCGTTCCAATCGAATGGTATATAAAATAGGATATAACAAGTATTACAAAAACACAAATCATAATAAACTTGGTTTGTTTAATCAAGACTAAATTTTGCTGTTTTGTAATCCACCTCAAAATTTTTACATATTTTCAGTTGAAACGGATCCCTTCAAAGTGCACACAACTTCGAAGTGCACACAATTTTGTAGTGAGCATGTTTTGACGTGGGTACACGTAGATTATACTTAAAACAACACAAATCTTAAATGAACAATGCGAAACATGAAACACCTTTAAAATAAATTTGAAACAGAGGTCATAAAACTTGTAACTCTAACGCTAAAGTTAAAATGTTCGTCACTAACAAAATGACATTAAATTCAAAACAGGCAATGCATAACTTCGTGCATGCAATGGAAGAGTTGAAACAGATTGCTTCAAGGTGCACACAGCTATGTCTTGAGGTGTGTTTTGACGTAAGTACTTGTATATTGCACTTAAAACACTAACGCAAATTTTGAAACGACTTTAAAATAAACTTGAAACAAAATACATTGAACTTGAAACTCTAACACAAAAGTTAAAACATAAATTTGAAACAAGCAACACAACTCGGTGTATGCAACGAAAAATTGAAATGAATCCCTTCCCAGTGCACACAGCCATGTCGTGGGTGTGTTTTGACATGGTTACATGTACATTGCACTAGAAACACCAATGCTAATCTTAATATTAATGCCGAAAAACTTGAAACACCTTTAAAATGAACTTGAAACATTATACAATAAACTCCAACACAAGTTAAAAACATAAACTTAAAACAAGCAATGCACGACTTAAAACATGCAATGGAAAAATTGAAACGAATCCCTTCTGGATGCACACAATCATGTTGTGGAGTGTTTTTTTGACGTTAGTAACTATACATTGGACTAAAAACATCAGAGTGAATTTTGAAACTAACAATGTGAAACTTGCTTTTAAAATGAATGTTGAACTTAAAATTCCAAACACAAAAATTGAAATAATTATAAAACGAACTTGAAATAAAATACATCAACTTGAAATTATAACTTAAAATTTGAAGCAATTAAAATATTATTAAATAATTCATTTACTAATTTAAATATTGTAAGTACAACCGGTCTATTAAAAAAAAAAAAAACCGTTTGCCTATCATTTGGCAGCCAAACAACCATTGACCATTAAATGCTTCCGACGCATTGTGGACGATAACTTTTTCAGTGTCCAATTAAGAACAGAACTAATCACTGATCCTATTTCTATTCATATATGTACAAATTATTCAGTTCCTTGGACAACCAATTTGTACTTCCATAATGTAAGTCGTCAATTTGTTTTAGTTTCTTGGATACAAATCACAAGAATTTATCATAATATTTATCATTTACCGTACAAGAACAAGCAACGCCTATCATTCAATTAATCAGAAGAATGATCTGCTTCCCAAGTTTCCCATACTGGAATTTCAACAAATTTCCGTACTTTACGAATTGCTAATAGAATAATAATACCATTTCTTTTTTATTTGTTGTCATCAACAATATTGTCAAAATCGTTTAACTCAAATGGTACGTTCTTGAGAATTTTTTACAACATCAGTGAGCTTCTAAGAAATTTGAGGGATCATAATGTCAAATTGCATAGGCAAGAAACTATAAGCTTGGATAAGCAGAAACAGGTTCTCTTGAGAAGAAAAACTAAACCAATCAGACTACTGGCCAAGGCCTAGCACTAGCACTAGCATTAGCAGCAGCATAGGATTTGTTAATAAATTAGGCTCTGCTTTGCCTTGCCTGTAACAGTTCCATATACTAAAGATAACAATTGACAAAGATTACAGTTTACATTATCCCTATAAAGTACAATAACTACATTCATATTTATCAACGTTAATCAACAAAGTTCAGATCAGAAAAGTCAACTAGCATGGCAACTCTAATACCAATTAACCTTAATCATGATTAAAAACTTGTGATTACAGCCTTGGGTTGGCACTTCAAACAAGATCACAGAGCATCCACCCGAGATGAGATGTACAAAATAATTGTCTGTGTTATCTATCTTGTCACCAATCTAAAAGACACTATAACCACAAGTTTTGCAGACAATAACTCTGAACGATAAGTAATTTCAATAATTTTATGGAGATTTCTCAGTTTGTAATGATCCTTAATAAGCAATTTATACAACTCTGGCAGATTCTATTCATACAGATAGAGAAGAGATCTCCCTCAAAAATACAACTCTAATCTATAGGTATGGCCACTCCCACTTTACACAAAACCCATAGCCATCAATATATAACTAAAAACCTATCAGATATTAATCAATAATTAAAAAAAAATTAAAGAAAGAAGAAAAAAACCTTTCAGAAATCTGTCATAGAGTAATTGAACAATTGAACTAATAACTGGTAACCTATCTTAAATTAATAAACTGTCCAGCTTATACTATGACCTAATTACAACGTGCAGAAATGCATAATGTGCTAGAAAAAACTGTCATGATAAAGTTCTAGTATATGTTTATTAATTGTCTTTACCAGGTAAGGATTTTGTGCTACTTATTTAGTCAACAAAACTGCACCGACAGGAAATACAAACTCAAGATATGCACCCAACAATGAATTGTGAAAAATCTAAATCCAAAGTTCAATGGTGAATACAAACTCTAAACATGCGTTCAGAAATGGAATGTATCCGAATTATAAATCAAAGTTCTAACTAAGGTCGGTAGTTATGGGAACAGTATTTCAATTTTGGAAACTTGACTCTATTGGGCATTTTGAAATTGAGATATGACACTCATCTTCCTCAAAATTGAAAATATGAATATAGATGCAAGGAAAATCATACAAAGAGTTCATTCATTATCAGTGACCACTTGGTACTTATGATTCTTCTCTCTTGAAGTATATACTATAAATCTGCTTGCATAGTTATACTCTTTCAAGTTTATAGTGATAGAAAATGTAAAAACCTGATAATAAATTAAATGCACATTAATCATGAACACATTACACATAAACATGCATATCAACGCTTGCAGTTGCATGCTTATAATTATGAATTATATATATCACTATCAAAAATTCCACTTTTAAAAATCTTTCATATCATGTATCTTAAAACTTTTTTTATATACATATTGGTGTAGAACTCAAACTAGATCTTTCACATTGTCTTTTTTATTTATCCACTTCCTGATGCTAACAATTGACATTGGAAACCAACAACCAAACTAGGAAATAAGTGTCTACAGTTGTGCTTTAAATACTTATTTGAGTTATCCACCAAATAACTTAAGCTCAAGGGATGACAGGAAGTTTGTCTATCTTGTCATATTGATTAAGTTTACCATCCAGTATGACTACTTATACAATGATTTGGCTCCATCTGACAGTTTAAACCTGGAATGGGATTGTAGGAAAAAAAAATTAATAATTCAGTTAGGCGGTTGGTTTCCCCATTTAGGTTTTAGCTTAAACAAGATAGAAGTTGTTTGTCAATCTTCACATGAATACTGCTAAAATATTTCATATTTGTTGATCATAGTGTTTGATATGGCTACAAATACTAATGCTTGGGCATTTGTACCTAGTAGTTTACATGTCGGGTTGGACATGTCTAACATATATCATGTTGCACATGTCACCAGGGCTATGCCTCACAGACGGTTCAACTAATTCTAATTTTTATTCACATCTACATTTTCACAACAAAAGGCCAAGGTGAGTACTTTAAACTACCTATCATATTCACTCAAGCTTTTGGGTATGAAACAGTTAGGAATATGGTTTAGCCCTAGAACAACCCAGGAAATATGGGGGCCCAGATGGTAATGCTTCATAAAATAAATTTACATCTTCATCCAATGTAATTTTAAGAAATTAACTACAATTCCACCAGTACCTAAGCCAATATACAAGTCAAAGTCTAAATCTAACTACACAGAGAAAGCAGGTACACTTTCATAAAGTTCCCTAATTCAATATGGCAGTGAAAAATTAACCTCAGTGGATGTCTAGCAACTTCATCCCAGGTGGTTTTGTTAAGTCTGAACCTATTTACACTAGTCATGAAAGCACTCTGTACTAATTTATCAATTAACCCCTTTGCATTTCCCTTTGTACTCGATATCTTTAGTTGACTGTTGGCATATGTATTAACTTTGGTGAATCAGTAAGTGCAGCAACATAGTCAACAGAAGAAAGATTATACCCCGTTGGGCATTCAAACTGCAATCAGAAGAAAGATAGTGCGATCCAACTAAATGCACTGTTCCAGTTCGTTCATCCTGCACTTTAATGCTTGAAGAGCCTGAAATAAACCACAGATAGGTAAACAGAAGTGAAGGAAAAGGTCCAGCATTATACTGCAAAAGCATTCAATTATTTTTAATAATTACCAATAAAATTCAAGATGAATTCATCCAGCCATTTAAATTACAACTTGAGGAATAATTGATAAAAGTTAATATTATTTATCCCCTGTTGTGAGAAAACAAATGAAAGTTTAAGATCAAACCAAGAAACAGTGCCCAATAAATCTGGACTTCATATTAAGAATAGAGTTTGCAGATTCCAAAGCATAACTAAATGAAAATTCATGGAAATCTTTAACCACAACATCTTTTTCATTCAAACGCATTGATTATAAACAAATATTTTATAATGCAGCTATACACAGTTGCAAAGTTTGCCTGCATCACCAGTGAACAAGACAACTAGAAATTTGCTCAATATGAAACTGAATATTAGCCTACTCAGATAGCCAGAGTCCTATCCCTTAGTCACACTTTGAATGACAAGTTTATTTGCAGCCATCTTCTAACAACATCTCAGTGCCATAGCTCAGATATCCTCGTCCAATCTTCACCATTCATTCTTGTTTAATCTAAGAGTTTAAAATCGGAGTAACAAACTGTTGTTAGGTTATGGGGCTGCTGATTCTTCCCCACATGTGAGGTTTTGGCATAAAAACTGACAGCATGTACACTAGTAACTAGATGGCAAGTATTATACATAGAGGAGATTCATAAGTACTAAGAAGCATATTTTGAAGAGTTTTTAACAGCCATGGCCTAATTTTTGGGCCCAATTATATTTTTAACCTCTAAAAAATTTGTTATATTTGAGGCCAATTATTTGCTTTTCAGACAAAAATAACTTTCTTTATTAGTTGTCTGTTAAACTCAAAATTTTAAATTTTGAATTTGAAATTTCTTTCTTTAATTGTGATTTTTTATATAGATTTTGAGAAAGAGCTAGTGAATATTTAAGAAAATGGTTAAAAATCAGTTTGTAGGTGATTCGGTGTCAATTTATTTGCTTTGATTATGAATTTTTTGTCTGAATTTTGAGATTTAGAGTGCAAATCAGCAAAAAAGAAGATGTTCATCAAAGGAATATGAAATTCGTAGAGAGAAGATGAAATTCGTCGAGGGAAGATGAAATTCATCGAGCGAAAATGAATTTCATCGAGGGAGGGCAAAATTGTCCGAAAAGTAAAAAATTGGCCACAAATATAAGCAATTTTGTATTGAGGTTAAAAATATAAATGAGCCCAAAAATTGGACCACGGCCGTTAAAAACCCTATTCTGGAGAGAGTCATGTTGAATTGGCCAATATTGAAATAAGTTCATCACAAGTGTCATTGCTGATCTATTATGTTTTCACCATACCACTTACGTAGCATGTAAGAGTCATTATTGATTCTTGTCCATACATCTCCTACATGCAGTGACACAGTTTGGAAGTGGTACTAGATGTCGTCCTAGCATATGTCTCAAACCCATGAGAAAATATAGCTCTCATGAAGAGAGATTTGATAAATTCATGACACAGATAAATCCCAAAGGGAATTTTAATTTAAAATATTGTTAGTAGTCTACTGCATCTAATGAATAACAATCCTAATTTACACCAGTAATATACCTTGTCCTAAATAAATAATAAATCCTGATGAGTAAAGGATAAGTGCTTAAACTGACTCAAATAAAAAAATATATATTAAATTAAATCCTAAGATAAGAAAGTGCAATCAGACATAAATAAGACTTCCTAAGTTAATTTACCCCTATCTCCATCCTGCATCAGTTCTCTCCTTCAAAAGAAACTTGTCAAGTAAAAGGTTATGCCCTCCAATGCATCAAACTTATAGTGTTTGCCATTGATCATTCCTATGACTAAAAATACCTACTACAGTTTCTTATCGCTTTTGGCTATGACTCTTCTAGAAATGGTATTTTTGCATGAAAGAAGTATCATCATCCTACATAATCAAGAAAAACAAATAAGACTTAAATAAAACTTCCTAGATTATATTAACCCTAGTTTCTATCCTACATCATTTAGCAACTTGTTATTGAACATAACCCAAGATGTGATGCTACAAAACTAGAGATCCAAAACAAATAAAAAATTATTGTTTATGTAGGTTTTTAGGAATTTAAGATTATTATCTATTTAAAGTCAAAATTTTATTAGGTATGTAAGTCATATTTAATCCTCCTAACTTTGTTTTTTTTTATTTGAGTAAAATTTATATTACTTACTAGAAGTAGATTTCTTTTCTTGTTTTATTTAGGGCTCGGCCGCTATAAATAAGGCCTTATTTTTTAGTTTTGGGTAAGACTCAAAGTTACTGTCAAATTATTGAATAAAGTATTTTGGTTTCTCTCGATATTTCTTCTAATTTTTCTCTCCTTTCTTTGTGAGCTATGGTATTCAATAATTTTCCCTACATCATGTGAACATTCTTCACATTAAAAATATACTTAATTTCATTACACTGCCTAATCTCAAGCTTCTTTACCATTAAGGGCTTCATTGTACCCAGTCCACATCTCACATATTAGCTTTGATTCAATTTGTATTTGAAATATATGTGCTGCCCCTCCATTATGCTAGAAATCACTTGCCAATGTTCTATTCTCATTAACCTGTGCACAATTCTCAAGACAAGAAAGAGAAATTAAATATACCAAACTTACTCCAGCCAAGAAAACGAAATTGCTATGTAGCTAATCATCTCCCCAACAACACAGATCTCACGAAGCCTCACCTCTCTTTGGGACTCAAAAGTACACACACCTTCCCAATTTTCCTCCACAGCATTAGATGATAATGAATCCATCTTAATACCTTTCACATGGTTCCTTATGTATACATGCAAAGTAGCTAGAAGTTTAACAGCATCCAACTAGGATACCACATAAAATCAATACACATCCACCCATCATACATAAATACACCTACAATTATCTAAAGAGCTTCAGAATTAGTTCCATAAGCTGTTAACTTTAGTTCCCTCTAGTTCATGATAAGGGTAATTTATACAACTGATAATGCTAACAACACAGATGTAAAAGTGATCTATATTATTCTAGGACTGATGCAACTAGCAATAACAAAATAGAAAATAGAGAACCAATACACTTTAAAAATGATAATAAAAGTAATTTGATACTCACAGTTATACTCGGTCCATCCAATGACCTGATTTTCGAGATCATACAATACTAGCTTATTTGAAAGTACTAAATCTGCAAGGGCAGTAACAGAATAAGGCTTTTAAGGATGTTATGAAACAGTTTTTTTCTTTTCCTTCATGCTAAGAAACAAAAAAAAGAATTAAAAAAATTAACAGTAAGAGAGCTGTACAAGCGAGGGGACTAAAAGAGCACCAAGAAAAAGGAGAAGAAGACAGAGAAAGACAGGAAATCCCAAAGAGAAAAACCAAACCACAAAACCCATCTGAACAGAAAGACCCCCAAAACCCAAAATCTACAGAACCTTTAGAATGCAGAACCTATTAGGTTATAGGTGCTTCCTAATTAAGCAAAATAAAGAAGAAAAGGATATCTTTGAAATATACAGTGACAGAAGATCAGAGGGAAGCCCAACACAGTTAATTTATACTGATGGAAACCTTATTCTGTATCAGGTCCACTAAAGGTCAAAGAATTATAAATCATATTGACTAATTAGTTACAAGTCTAGCATGTAAGAATCTTTAAAATGCTCCTAGATGGTGATTAGGTGATTCCAATTTGCATGGTGTAGAAGCTTAAAGTAGCAAGGACTGATAAAATATTAATTTATGATATTAACTAGGAAAATGTTGAACGAATACTGTAGTTGAATATATCAGGCACTAATCTTTAATTAAAAAAAGGTTATTTAGCCAACCATATCAATTTTTTGACAAACATCAAATCATCCCAAAGATTTTGTAAGTCTACGCCATGCCCCTAGACCGTTAGTTTCTACCATTAAGATGGATGGTTGACTATAGTTGACCAAAGAAGTACATTTTTGCCCTATGTTATATAAATTCTGTTCTGAAAAGAGAAAAAATACCATATATACATATATATATATTATTCTTTCATTTTCTCCTCTCTTCTATTTTCTCCATATAACAAATAAATCAAAGAATTTAATTAATTCCAACAAAAAAACATCCACTCCAACAAATCAAAATTCATCGAAATACATCACTATCACAAAGTCAAATACACTACTTTTACAAAACAAATAACAAATAAATCAAAAAGGTGGAAGAAGCTTCAGGCAAGCGCTGGTTGTGTGAGGGCTGTGTGTGGTTGCTGCACGATGCCAGATATGGGGCAGAAGAAATAAGTGAGAGAGATAAAATTATTTTTTTAATATATTTGTAAGATATTTTTGTATATTCACACCGATATTATATATTTGATTTTTTTTACTAATTTTACTTTATACAATTACCACTTTACCCTAACCAATTAACATTAACAGAAGACCATAATGACATTAGGGCACAATAGGCTTACGAAAAACTAGGGGACAATTTGATATTCGTCAAAAAAAGATGGTCCACAGCTGAAATTTACCCTTAAAACAACTAGTTATAAGAATTATAGTTTTCCATAGATTTTCATTATTCATCATTGTCCCTTAGTCATACTTTTAGACTGTCAAGGAATTGTTAATTAGAAACCATGGAACCGAATATCTTTTATAAGAGAGCTCAAGGCCTAGCTATGTTTTACAATAAATTCTGAGTCAAACGTGAAACATTTTCAAAATAAGGATACTCATAATTAGAATCTTCAAATGGCCTAGTGGCAGCACAAGATAGAATATCAAATGAATGCGCGCACGAAGAGAGAGCAAATGCAAGTTGATGAGAATAAGCATTAACAATTGTCAAAGGAACATGCAAACATGTGAATCAAAGAATTTCTTTATATTTCTTTCTTTAGGTGCATCAACTACTTACAAATGCATCAGCATTTTGGCACTGGTTGGAGATAAGAAGATGGCAAATAACAATATAGGTAAAGGTAGTAAGAAAGGACAATATTAACATTAAAAAGGATTTAAATAAAATATGCTCCTGAATGATGAGAATGAATTCATCTACTGTCCTTGAGTACTTTGGGTCACGCTTAAAAGGAGAATGTATGAGTGCATAATTAAAGGGTACACACTAAATAAAAAGTATGGAGATAACTTAAACTCTATGGAGATTACTCAGAAAATAATCATTCAGCTTGAGTTAACATCAACATGTATAAAATATTGGGTATACCTCCCAATAGTGTCATGTTCTTTCTATCCCTAGATTGCATTCCACTGTTTTGCCAACCTATACACCACAAGCCCTCCTGCAAGAACCAATATCATCAAATGAGATTATTCAAGGAAATGGGCAGTGTCTACAACAACCAATATCATCAAATCAGATTATTCAAGGAAATGGTCAGTGTGACAACAAGAGTACTACAGCAGAATATAAAATGTAAATGTAATGCTAGAACCACAGCTTCAACAAAGGATTAACAAAATTGGAAGCTGAGGTAGTTTGACCATGTTCAAAAACATTGATTCCCACACCAGTAAGCAGTGATAAGTTCAAGAGGACAATGTAAACTAAAATGGAATCTTAGGCAGTGATCAGAAATTTAAAGCCCAGGAATAACCAAAAAAACTGATAGAATAAGGCCAGTCAAAATATTGAGGTACAAATTGCATATACCCAACCAAAGTGTGAAAAATCAAGTAAATCAGGAGGATACATGGAATATATAATTACAAAAAGTGAGATAATGTCAAAACTTCTTAAAACATAAATAAGTTTTTAAACAAACTGATGAAACCAAAATGGGCACAGAAGCAAAACTGATAACCATGCTAGTAGACCAAAGCAGACATGAGAAACTTCATTACAAATATATTTGAAGAAAAGAACTTGAGGTAATTGCCTAGAATAAGTTATGTATAAAATCTTTCCATGCACAACACTTGAGAGAAAAACCTGAATTAAATGAGAATACTATAAAGGGAAACATCAATAAGGAAAGTACTAAAAATTTCATAAGATACTTACAAAGGGGAATAGATACTCGTGTGGATAAACCTTCAGAGAAACAGAATTTTCAAAATGAAAAGTGACATTTGGAAATCCCTCATCAACACTACAAAAGGAAACAATGTACGCAAGTAAAAGAACCGTTTGACTTGCTACTTGGAACAAATACTGAATTAAATTCATCTTGTCTCTGCAATGCAATTCAGTAAAGCATACAGATCCTAACATATCAAGCAAAACGAAAACAGAGGGTTAAATTAACGGAACAATGAGAATTCAGAATCAGTAATTAATGTTTAAAACATGTAACACAGAGAAGTGATCTGGTAAAATAACTAATAAACTTAAAAAGCTACATCAGCAAAAACAAATACCAGTCGTTTTGTAATCACGTAGAACAGAGCATCTGAAACAGAGTTACACAATTTGTCCAAATATTATACAACAAAAACATGTACCAAATGAACTAAGTGGATAATGAATAAAAGAGTGAGTAGTTATACAATTTAAAAAAATTATGTAAGCAGAATTCAATCGCAAAGCCTCTGGTACAACCTCAAGAGATCTTACTAGTAGAACCAACTAGTTCCCAACCAGCTTGCAGTTATACTAATACAGTGATCAAACACTTGTATTGACTCTCCAATATTGCAATCAAACATTTGTTGCCAAAATTAAAGAAAAAAGAAAATCTTTCCTCATCCATCTTTAAGTTAATTACCATTCAACTCATCAACCAAAAGAAAGAAAAAGGAAATCCACCAAATAACCAGAAACTAGTATATAGGCACCTAGAGAGTATAAAATAAATATCTGCGATATATATTAATCACTCAAATCAGTCCCCAAGCGATGCTCAGTATTAAAGATGTCCTCACATAAATTACACAAACAAAACTTTCATATTTTCGCATGAAAGAAGAGTTCTCAGACAGTTTGGTTGCTACCATATTGATAATAACACATGTAAACTACACCATACCTTCCAGAGTACTGAAAGCATGTATACTCATCATGAACTGTATGGACTTTCAAATCAGGCTGCTGAGAGATTATCTAAAAATGAGATATAGAACATTGTCAGAAGGCATTTTCCACTGACATTCCCCAAAATATAAAAATTCAAATATCACATACCTTACTTACTAATGGCTCATAAACCATTTCTGGAAGATAGGCCAAGGTTGTACCACTATCTATTATCGTCCCTTTTCTGTCTTCTACTCCAAATACATCTGTTGGAAGATTTAGGAAATCACGACCAACCTGAACTGCCGTCATATTGACACTGTAATGTGGCCTAAATTTTTTTTTTTATAACAAGATATCACTTAATAGACGAAACTTCCATACCCAAAGATTAAACAGGATTAAGAAGAAAATCTAAGTACTGAATAATGAATAATTTATAATGTCAATACAATGAATAACACAAAATATCGAGAAAGTAGGCGTGGACATACAAAAGAACTAACTTAGAAATCAAGACCATACATGAGAAATGTTGTTCTAGTATGAAATTTGGCAGTTTCATGGTTGGAGTATCTTATTATAGCCACTAACAATCCACAATGTAACAGGGTTGAGAATTGATGTTTTCCACAATGTGGGAACAAGCACCCTTGACTTGAATGTTTTATTAACACCAATGAAGCAGTGAATCCTTGTATGCAAGAAGTCATATTTTCTTCTTTTTTAATCTATGACAAAGAAGTATTTTTTTAACCTCTCGAATATTGCACATTTTTGGATTACATCAATCAAACATAATTCGTATATAGACAGTAAGATCACTTCTCACTGAAGACAATCTTTTCAACTTTCTACTTCGTTATGGGTATGTTTGCTATTGCACTTCTACTTAACTTTCAAAGCAACAATTAAAGTGTTTGATAAACCTCAACTTTTCGCAGGTACCACCCAAAAAAAATCTTCATCAAGTAGAAACCCTAACAATCCAAAGCAAGAGACCGATTTTTTTCAACCAAACAGGGCCAAAAATCTCAAGCATTTTTGGCTCTTCCTTTCGACACAAGCTAGACCTATTCGACATCAACTTGACTTTGGTTGGCTGAACAAAACTCAAAGATTGAGTTGGAAGAAAGGTCAGTTACTGTTTTCACCGAACATTCAAGTAATGTCAAAAGGAGTGTTTTTTAAGATTTCACCTTCTCTCCCTCTCTTTTTTTGGATTTTGAGGAGAAAAATAAGAATGAAGAAAAAGATAATAGAGTGTCACAGGTCTAGTTAAGATTATGTTAGGGATCAAGTAAAAGAGAAAAAAAAAATCGATATATTGAGAAAATCAGGATCAAGAGTAATTTGACACTATTTAAACTCCCCTTAAACTGAAACATCTAGCAAAAATGGAATTGACAGCTCTCTCCTAACTCACAACCTCCCTCTTTTCTTTGGATAAAGAGTAGACTGAAGATTCATTAATTCAAAAGATCAAAGCTGCAAACACAATTGAAAAGAGGTACACCAAAAACAAAGAACCTAAAACAATAAAATAAGCCAGTTGATACAACTCAAGGTATCAATCATAAACATTACACCAGCTTCCTGATTACTTAGAATAAAGAGAAAATATTTCACATTCCTAAACCAATATTAATCCTAATGAACTTAGTCTCTGGTATCCTAGGTAGTGCACAGGCTATGACCAATCTTAAGTCAACCAATGTCATTAAAAACCCATGAAAAAAGTTCTTACCCACAGATAAAATGCATGCAGTTTTAGCTACCCATTCAAAAACTAAACGTTGCCAGATGATTATTGCTGAAAGTTGGAAGAGCGCTTTTACAAGAAGGGATTTTCAATAATTTAAGCTTAAAAACACAAAAGAAATTGATTAATGTAGATAGCTACACCAATTACCTATTCCATCACCTTTCAACTCATTCTTTAAAGAGATTTTCTCCTTAGTACTCATCACTAAACTCAATAAACCAATTCATAGAAAGCCGCCTTCTTGGTTTGATGAATTTCACTTTATGAAAACACTTCAAGCTCATAAACCTCTTGAAGACCTCAAACATCAAAGTCAGTCATTGAAAGCTAAGGGATGCCTTACCAATGAGCTTAGGAACTTGCTATAGCAATCTAGTATGTTAGGCATTCTAATCAAGTTCACTCAATGCCACATAAAGATACACTGATTTAAAGAACAAAAGAAGTCAACTCCCTTATTGAGTGTCTTGTATGATGCTATATATGTCCAATCACTACTAATCAACTATTTAAATTAATCACCTTTTCTGCGCCTTCTACTAGTCGTCATTGATAAATATAGCCTCTCATAAAGAAATTTTCCCTGGGCCAAAAAGTAAGAATAACAAATTGGTGATGGTAAAGAACCACAACAATTTAAGAACACCAAGTAGTAGTGGTTTTCATCCAGAAGAAGTAGAATTGTAGAAGCTATTATGTTAAATTAAATTAAATTAAGAAAATGAATTTGTTTCTTATCAAAAATAAATAAATAAATAAGTAATTAATAAACAGACCAAATCTGATCAGCAAATATTCTAAAACAAATATGAAATGAGAAGCACTCAGAAGGCAGAACTCATAAATAGAAATATAGAAAGCAAAAAGCAATTATATTTTTCACCAAATATAGTACTTACTGATTCGGTACCAATGGAGTCATGTTAAATTTTGGTTGTACAACATGCCCAATAGCAAAGATACCACCTCCCTTTATTCCATCTAAGCAATGAGCAAACATCTTTCTCACCCTTCCAAACGAAGCCAGTTGTGAAATCATAGATGAATTAGATTTTCCAAAACCAAGTATCCCATCAAGTGCTTCTTCATTAGATGAATCTAGATTCCCAGACTGTCTAGCACCACAACTTAAAAAAAGAAATAAATGAATATACTTGAATATTAATATACATACATGCATAATTTGTCAACTATAAGATGAGAAATTCCCACAATCTGACATAAAAGGAAAAGAAATTACAGAATGGATACAACTCAAGGTAACTCAAATCAAAAAACAAGATTTATAGTACTCCATCTATTAAATAGAGATAGGTAAAACATTGTAGCCTTGTCTTCAATTCTCATGCTTATGCATTCGGGTTTTTTTTTTTTTTTCTTTAATATGAAACATATAACAATTTTTTTTAATGAGCAAAGAAATTAGAGAAATTGTGAACCAGCTGACCACTCCTAATATCTACACACTACAAAAAAAAGTACAAAAAGATGATATCATAAAAGCTAATACAGCATCCCAATCTCTCTTCCTCTCTAACAACAAGACCTTAGGAACCGCCCAGGAGATTCTAGCTTCTTTGCATAAATTGGCCCACAAGATAGAAGCTGCTGGACAGTTGAGAAATAGGTTATAAGCTCTCTCTCTCTCCCTCTCTCTCTCTAACAAGACCTTGGAACTGTCCAGGAGATTCTATCTTCCTTGCATAAATTGCCCATAAGATAGAAACTGTTGGACAATGGAGAAACAGATTGTCAGCTGTCTCTTACTCTTTCTACAGAACACAACAAGATGGGCAAAAATTCATTCCAAGATGCTTTCTTTGAATAACATCAGCAGTGTTAATTCTTCCATTAGTCAAAGAACAAGCAAATACCTAGATGCTTGGAGGAATAATGGCCTTTCAAATCATATTAAATTGTTTGAACTCCCCATCAGCAGTGTTAATTCTTTCTTTTCTTTCCTAATATTTTTAACTTCTTTGTTTGCAACAAGGAATGCATCAAAAAATTTTCTCCCCTTAATAAAAGCTGGTTAAGAGCTTGATATGGCATCTTTCTGAACAACCCTCAACCTAAGAGAAAGGATTTTAGCTACAATCTTGTACAAACTTGTCACTAGGCTAAAACGTAAAATCTTTAATCTCCACATAATATTCTTCGTTGGGATCAGGCAAATGAACAACATTTCAATCTCTTAAAACAAAGCGAGAGAATATTCAGATACTTCCATAATAGATTTTTGTGAATACACTAATAATTATCAAAAATTGACCATCAAAAGGCTTCTTTATTTAGGTGGAAAGATGAGAAACTGAAAAAACAAGATAACTTAAGTTCACGTGCATGGGTTAACTCACTATCAGATGTAAATTGCATAGTAACTGAAATATCTCAACCTAATGGAAGAAACTCGCAGAACTGATCACAAAACTTGAAAATTGGTTATTCAAATTAGTAACAATGCTAACGTTTTTAAAGCCTCAGATCACCTGACAACTGACCAGAATCCTCAAAATATTTTATTTACACAGGTAACAACTAAAATACCACTCATAAATATGCACTAGACTTATGAGCATTCAAAAGTGCAGACCAACACACCCGAATATAATGCTTCCATTTGCTGATGTAGTTTCGAGATCCCCAGAAACTTGATCATATTGTACAACATCCTTTACGAAGTACCCAGCAGTGGAGCTCCCATCTCCATATATCTCAAGATAAGGACAGGACATATTAGCGGTGCAACCAGATAACGGACCTCCGAAGATCTCATAGCAAAATTCTTGATCACAGGTAACCACCTTCCCAGTGGATGACTCTTTTATATCATATAATGTAAGCTCAATCTGACATATACGGAAGAAAAACAGTGCACCCATAATCTTTATGATGCAGATATCAAAAGCAATGAAACAAGAAACAAGAAACAAGAAACAAGAAGAAAATAAAGTAATTAAGTAAGGAAGAGAGCCATACACCAAGCGAGCTTCTTCTTGGGCAATCTTTGCAATGATTGCAATTTACCCATATTATATCACTTCCTGTGTCTACTTGAACATAATAGTCTTTCGAAGGCGTTCCAATTCCAATTTTAGCATAATAAAGCCTACAAAATCATAATAATCATAAAGTGGTGTTAGCCAATTTTATAATATTGAAGAAATAGAATGTGTTTCACTAATAGTGAGTTACAAAAGAAATGTTTTTTTGAGCTCCATGAAGAATTTGTTTCCATTTTTGCAGAACATTACAAGATAGATACAAAGTGTGCTTTTGATTAATTTGACAATATCAACAATACACCAGCATGCTTTAACTATTTGAAGGCATAAGCAATACGAGTAATTAAAATACTCATAAAAAAAGTCTACAATTATAAAATTAAAAAATAAAAATAAAAATTATATAAAAAAAAATCAAAGTATAGCTCCACAAAAAGGAAAAGGAAAAACAATGAACCAATCAATCATGCGCATGAATTTGTGGTAAAAGAGTGAAATAATCAAACCAACCCGACACCGTCAGGGCTACTAGGACCGCCTAAAGGAAGATCGACGCCGGCTAGAATACGAAGTTGGCGGCGGCTATCGTGTTCTTTGAGGACAGCGAGAGAGCGTTCACGCCCGGCGTATCTGTACTTGACGCTGAACACTCCATGATTTGCAGACACGACAGCAATAGTATCAATAATAGTCGTCGAAACTACCAGAAATGAAACCATCGCAAGCAAAACGGCATAGGTTAATGAGGCGCTCATTGCAGCCATGACCTCATTCAGCATGGCTTCGCTTTATTTTCATTTTCATTTTTTTTTTTTTTTCCTTCTGTTTCACCTGGAAGAGAAAGAAAATGGGTTTTGACTTGATTAGCCCCAAATCAATCCTCATTTATATTTATGGCCACACTTTCAAATTTGTTATATTTAGGATCAATTTCAACAATTTCGGATAAAAATACCCTTAATTATTGGTTATATATCTCACTAAACTAAAAATGAGTGAAAATTCAAATTTAGTTTCATTTTATTTATTTCTGTTAAAGTAACTTAAAAATATCATACAAAAGCTTCAACAACGAATTTAAAAAAAAATCATAGTTAGAGACATTACAATGTTAATCGGTATTTATTCAAGCGAATTTATTCAAAGTAAAGTTTTCATAATAAGTAAATTTTTTATAGCTTATTTTCTGTATTTATGCTTGTAAAAAACTTAGAAATGTGTTTAGTACAATTTTTTATGCATACATTCTACGTTATATTTATTAATGATGCGTTATTATACTTTTTGAGAATTCTGAATTGAGGAAGAAAGTAAATAGTATATTCCTCGATAATTGTGTAAATTTAGGATTTTATATCCTCGAGGGATCTAGAGTTGAATTCATACATCCCTTAACAATTATAAAGAATTGTCTAACAATTATATTGTTTTTACACAGATGAAACGAGTTTATTTGTTAATTGTATTTGGAGGAACATAGGGCAGTTCACCAGATGAAAACGAAACTTACAATGGAGGGCGCAGTTTTGGTATAACAGTAGAAAGGAATATAAACTATCTAGAACTTGTCAATGAATTGTATTCTATATGTCGAAAAAGTCCATATGAATTTAATATTAAAATAAGGGTTGTGTACAGGCACTGCGTGCTCTCATCCATTTGGCTTTCGGGACCTTGTGATATGAAGGGCAATATAGATGTGGCTTTTTTTTGTTGATGTGAATAATCAAGTTTCAACATTTTGAGGCTTTACACTACTATTTATTACATTTAAGCATTGAGATTCAAGAGTAGGAATAACAGGTTCTCCCAATGTTCAATCTACGCAGTCGTTTGTCTGTCAACTGTAGTCTAATATTAGGAATCCGTTTGCTTCTTTAAACGATAGTAACCAAGTCAATGATACAATCCCTGCTTTGGTTGTCAATGCACAATATTCCTCGATTCCGTATAACGAAGATCCTACTCACGATTATTTTAAATAGGTTAATGTGCTAAAAATTAACCCTAATGACATTTTCTTTATACCTTCATTCAATATCGATTTCCAGTCACATCTCAGTGAACGGACATCCTCTTTCACATGCAAAGATGCCGGTCCATCAACTTACAATCATTGCAATTCATACTTTCGATCCCACTGCTTGTTATTTTTCCAAATGATGCCTTCTCCAGTACTGTGATGGTCAAATAGTAGTTGGAAGATTATATGAATCGAAAGAAAAATTGTATGTGTTTAATTCATTTGTCAATCAATTTTATGTGATGTATGGATTTCGTCAAGGGATGTATGCATTTCGTCGAGAGACGTATGGATTTTGTCGAGGGATCCAGTATGATTTCTCATGTAGTGTACTCATTCACCAAAATAAAAAAAAAATATTGTATTTGTTAGTTGTTTATCTATTTCATTCATTCTATTTATTTTAGCTTATGTATAGAGCAATGTGTATTTTATATACCATATTTGAAGTTTTATTTTTAATTAACATTTATATACCATGTCTTAAGTTTTTATTTTTGATTTCGTCGAGTAACGTATAGATTTTGTCGAGTGACGTATGCATTTCGTCGAGGGACGTATGCATTTCGTCGAGGGATGTTTGAATTTCGTCGAGGGACATTTGAATTTCGTCGAGGGACGTTTGAATTTTGTCGAAAAATGTATGAATTTCGTCGAGGAATGTTTGAATTTCGTAGAGGGATATATGCATTTCATCGAGGGATATATATATTTCGTTGAGGGGTATTTAAATTTCGTTAAGGGACGTATGGATTTTGTCGAGGGACCTATGAATTTCATCGAGGGATGTATGCATTTCATCGAGGGATGTTTGACTTTTGTCGAGGGATGTATGTATTTTGACGAGGGATGTTTGAATTTCGTCGAGGGACATATAGATTTCGTCGAGGAATGTATGCATTTTGTCGAGGGATGTATGCATTTCGTCAAGAGATGTTTGAATTTCGTCGAGGGACATATGAATTTTATCGAGAGATATATAGATCTAGTATAATTTCACATGTAGTGTACTTATTCATCAAAATAAAAAAAATATTGTATTTATTAGTTATTAATCTAATTCATTCATTCTATTCATTTTAGCTTATGATTAAAGTAATGTGTATTTTATTAAGTTTTATTTTTGATTAATACCACAAATATTAATTTGATGCTTTTTTTTTGTGCCTCCAAGTGAATATATTAATTGATTATGCAATGATGAATTCTTATGGATTATAACTTTTTAGGGTTTTCAATTGGTTTGTTAGTTGTCAACATTTTTTATTAATACCGCAAATGTTAATCTATAATAATAATATACATTGATCTATACATATGCTAAAATGAATAAAATGAAAGAAATAGATTAACAACTAACAACTAACAAATACAAATTGATACATCCCTCGACGGAAATTCATACATCTCTCAACAAAATTGATACATCCCTCGACATAAATTCATATATCTCTCGACGAAAATTATACATTCCTCGACAAAATGCATATATCCCTCGATGAAATGCATACATCCCTCGACTGAAAGTCACACATCTCTCGACGAAATTGATACACCCCTCGATAAAAATCTTACATCCCTCAATGAATTATGCATTTCTCGACGAAATTCATACTATTTATATACATCATATCAAAATATACGTTGTTTGTTTATATACATCATGTAAAATGAATCAAATGAAATAAATTAATAAATAATTGTATGAATAACATATACATTATTTGGTTACATCATCTTAAATGAACCTCATGGCATAAATTTGCAACTATTTATATACATTATATCAAAATATACGTTGTTTGTTTATATACATCATGTAAAATGAATCAAATGAAATAAATTAATAAATAATTGTATGAATAACATATACATTATTTGGTTACATCATCTTAAATGAACCTCATGGCATAAATTTGCAACTATTTATATACATTATATCAAAATATACGTTGTTTGTTTATATACATCATGTAAAATGAATCAAATGAAATAAATTAATAAATAATTGTATTTATAACATATACATTATTTGGTTACATCATCTTAAATGAACCTGATGACATAAATTTGCAACTATTTATATACATCATATCAAAATATACAATGTTTGTTTATATACATCATGTAAAATGAATCAAATGAAATAAATTAACAAAAAAAAATAATTGTATATCATATAACATATAAATTGAATTAAATGAAGTTAAAAAAATGTCTACAACAACTGCTTTGCCCATAGACTGAGCGCCATATTCCTCCTCAGGTGAACGCTATCGGAAGGTCCAAAATCAAACTCGTGCTGCATAGACAGATACTCCATATATTTATATACGAATACACCACAATCACCCTTACTTAGGTCCTGCTAAGGCACTCCGTCATGTACACGAGCTGTCTTGAATGCCACACTAGAGTCATATAATTCTAACCTGTGCACATAAAATCTGACCTTTTTCAATAATGAGGGCAACAGCTCGAGACACATCGGAGATGTTCCTCCATGAAGGAGTCATTAGTCGAATCTATAAAAGAATCGTATATACTTATCTGCCGGCTCACCAAATTTATTACGGCAATCACCTAATGCTTCTGATCTACGTTGATAGGCATATAAACTATGTCGACGTAGAACCAAGTCTTTGGCCCCTCTGCAAAATCTTTGGTGGGCATGATCTCGCCCATGACGTACTTCAGAACCTCATGTCCCCAACTTACGTCTACGTACTTCAAAACCTGTCGATATGAAAAATTAATTTGTTGGGATTTCTTCATCACATAAATATTAAACACAACAATTATATTCAAAATAAATTGACAACACCTACATAAGCATACGGGTCAGTTAATGTCCACCGTTGGAGTACCATGTCAGTTTCCTTTCGTTGCCGCACCCACAATAGATCTAGATAGACATTAATATACTATCAATTACAAAAATAATCTATCCAATGAAATTAATTAACAATCTACATTGATATGCTGCGTATTTCAAAAATAGTACACACTTATATCATCCTCTAACTATTTTCCATTTTGGTCTCCCAAAATAGTCCAGAACCAGTCGTGCAATGCACTAGTCCAGCGCAATCCACACTTGGCGATTTAGAATTATTGAGCCACTATTAGAAGTAGCTCCACTATTGCTGTACTCGCACTGCTCCGTCTATTTCGACTTCTTTAAGTGTGTCGAGATCACGAATGGACTAGCCATTGGCTTAGCTCGCTTGTAATGATGTCCATATTTACTTTGTAAATTGGGTAAAAATGTCTCCTCACTAACCTGCAAATGCTTGTCGGCCACCTCCTACCTCTTCTTGCATATTTAAACATTACACTCATTAGTATAAAACACATTAACAACAGTATTCACCATAAACAGGACAAAAAAAGTCCAAAAACAAATAAAACCTGCAACTTCTCGGACGGAGGCTCTTGGGATCTCCTCAGAAGAGCCAATATTATTATCGTCTTTTGTCTTATGAGACCCAACCTTTCTTCTTGTTTTTACAGCCGAGCCTTTATATCAACATGTAAAGTGGCAATTGTAACCATAACCATCACCAACGACACATATTAAACCATATCGGCCGTAGGAATTGAACCTATGCCAATGGGCTCGGTTGGAACTGACTCTTCAAATGTGTTCTGGGATAGTGGGGTGGCCCTAGTTGCATCATCTACTTTAAGTGGTTGAGGGACATGCACCTACAGAGAAACGACCCTATTAGTAATATTTAGTAAAATCATACCTTTAAACAGTCTGTATTGTATACTGTGATTTACCTAATCTGCTCCCTCCACTGACATATTGTCAACATCATCATCGAGGGGTGCATGTTGTATAGGTGACTGAACTTGAACTTGATCTTCCTTCACATTTACATCTACAGCGATGGAACACAACAAAAGAGGCTACAAAAACACATAATTACGTGTTAGTATGACGGCACGATACCATTATCAACCAACATTGAATAATTAATTGTATGAGATAAATAACTACTTACATTTATAGATGAAGACAATGTTTTTCGAACTTCGTTGTGCCGAGGGCTTCTAATTATTGTCCACCTCATCATGTGGGGGACATCGTTATTTATTTTGTTCTTGTACAGTCCGAGACATACGGGAATTGCCTCATATATCCAAATCTGCATTAACAATCAAACACATAACCAATTAGACGTCTAAGTGAGCAAGTTATACTAGAAACGTGTGATTGACATAATGAAATTGTAAATTAATTTCACATACCTGAAATGCAATGGGAATTCCTTCCAAGTTGTATCTCTCACACTTGTGTTTGCTATTCTTTTTGTGTTATTCCTTGAATTTTTTTTGTCCTCCCAGTTAATGCATTCAACAAGTACTTATAGTTCAACTCTCAAGAAACTGTGCCCCAATAGTAACGGTTGAAGGCCTTAAAGTCATCCACCAATTGCATGAAAAAGGGGTTCACTTTCCCATGCGTGTCCCTCCCCATTAAGAATCTTTCCACAAAAAAGACTAATGTTATCTTCAGCGTATCCTGGTCATCCATAACGTTGAAGTTGGTATCCTCAATAAATTTGTCTAATTCTACTTGCTTGATAGACTACAACCTAGGGAAAAACTTGTTTCGAAGTTGATGTGTAACACTTTTGTCCCCCAAAATTGTTGTACCCTCGTTGTAACTGTCACAATTGAGGTTGGTTATCAATCCAAATTCTAATTTTAAAAATCGAATGATGTGATCGGATACCAAAAACTAAAGTTGTTGATCTATTTCTGCCCCAGTGGCATACACTTCCCTCAATAGTATATTGTGGACCAGCATTCTAGAGAACCTAAGCTTTAGCAGTGTTAAAAACATCTCGAAGCAGGTTTCAGCAAAAAGATTTAACTGCACTAAGGTAAGCTTCTCTTTGATCCTATCCAGTGCCTACATTTAAGATAAAGATGTCACAACTGCAAGGAAAATATCCTTTTCTTGTATCTTTAGCCTCTTGCTAATGCCCATTATTATACTTGACCATATTACAAAGTAAACACAAAAAATGTCATAGAGGGAAAAATCAAAATAATAAAGACTTAAAAATGAAATCTCTCAACAAAATTCATTGAGGGATGCATGACTATCGTCGAGGGATCCAGTCATATATCCCTCGATGAATTTTTTAGATGCAAAGACTTAAAAATGAAATCCCTCGATGAGAGATGTATGACTATCATTGAGGGATTCAGTCATACATCCTTCGATGAATTTTTTAGATGCAAAGACTTAAAAATGAAATCCCTCGACGAAATTTGTCGAGGGATGTATGACTATCGTCGAAAGATCCATTCATACATCCCTCGATGAATTTTTTATATGCAAAGACTTAAAAATAAAATACCTCAACGAATTTCATCGAGGGATGTATGACTATCATCGAGGGATCCAGTCATACATCCTTAGATCTCTCAACGAAATTCATACATCCCTCGACGAAATATAAATTTCGTTGAGAGATTTTCCACGCATTATCAGTCAGTCATTTTCATCAATTTCATATTTTTAAAATCAACCAATGCAAATATCTAGGACTAAAATCAATAGTTTGTCAATATATTTACCCTAAACTGGTTTTTAAATCTAGGTCATGCATTGCTTACACCTTAAATAAAGAAAATGGTAAGTTCATTTCTTTGTTCTAAGTCCGAGAGTGCTGATCATACTATTTATGAAAGAGTTGCTTTTGTCCTTGCTTTTGTTCTTGCTTTTGTTGATGTTGAGAAGTAAACGAGTTCATTTGTTTTGCTTGACAGTTTGTATGAGTGACTGTTTGTGGGAAGAAGATGAAGAAATTTGTAGTAATATTTTGGAATGTTCTAATTTTTAGAGGGAAACCAATAGTCAAGAGTATTTTTATCCGAAGTCATTGAAATTGGCCCCAAATATAACAGATTTGGGAGTGTGGCTATAAACGTAAATGGGGGTTGTTTTTGGGCTATACAGGTCAAAAACCCAAAGAAAATGTCAGCTTTGGGTGGGTTTTTTTTTTTTTTTTTATTAAAATAAGTCTTAAATTCTCAAAATATGTCATCCTTTTAACATTTTTATAAATATGACAAATTAATGTGTAAATAGTAAAATACTCCTCAATCTTCATACATATTTTCAACTTTAAACATATTTCACAATAAAAATCAACTTTTTACACACTTAAGATCTGCACAGGGCTTGATTCTAAGTCCAAGAAATAGATTTTAGTTTATGGTAAAATTTATTTCTAAAAAATATTTTACTTTTCAAGTGAGTAAATTAAAAGAAAAATCATGTAATATGTTTAATGTTCATTATTTATCCATTTATTTAATTATTGATGTTATTGAGTTTTGAAATGCTTTTTTTTTTTTTTTATAGAATCCACTTCTCGACCTCGAGTAATGGTCTAACATAAGGTTAATGAGGGTTGAGAAATGATTAGATTAGGGCACGGGGGTTAAGTATATGTTGAATAAATTGTTGAATATTTAAAATAAATTGGGTAATTTAGCAAAAAAGTAATTTTTCCAATTTTAATACTTGAGTTAATTTATTTTTATACTCAATTCCGATATCCGTGTAGTTTAACGGTAAATGAATAGAACCTGATAGGTATTACAAGTTTATTACTTCGAATGTTAAGAGAATTTTAGTGCACTCTTCCATCACTTATACACAATTACTCACAAAAGCTACATCTTTACTAAGGTTAGACATATCAGAATATGATATCACTATAAAGTTTAACTTTTATATATCAAAGCCTATAGAACCGTTAGTAATCTTCTCATAAAGGTGTTGAAACCTAAAGACCGGACCTTCTCTTTGTGTGACCTATGTTTCGTAAAATTAGTCTATCAATGTCAATATTTGAGCAACAGAGAGGAAACATAGAGATTACACAAACACATGGCAATAGTTGGCAAGAGTCATTTTAATCCAAGCTTTCTGCCACCCATATTTTCAGCAACAAATACATAATTCAATGATGTTGCATAACTACGCAATCCAAATAATTTTAAAAATAATGATAATAACTGGGAAGAGGATGTTATCTGAGAAGATGAGTGTGTCCCAAGCATATACCCAAATAATGAGACTCAATCACCTGCAGAAAGTCTACAAACTCATATGGCATAAGTTTTTAGATGTAAAAAGTCACTCACATCTTGTCAGGAACTACTCACCCGAATTGAATGCATTTGTAGTGGTAGTATATTCACATCAACTAACATCTTTGAAAGCATTGAATTAGTTAAATATTAACAACCATGTTGCTAAAAGTGATTGTTTCATTATTGAAGAAATATTTTATTCAGAAGTATAACTAAAAGCATAACTGAACAACTAGCAATGAAAAACTATTTTTAGTTTAAGTCAGTCAAATTAGAAAAATCATTTTAAATAGTTACATATTGTTAGTGGAAAATGCGTATCAATAAGATCAAAAGTAGTAATTGTTTTCAAATTCGAAAGTACAACCAAATTCACACATGCTTCCTTAATATGCTTGGAAAAGATCATTGTTAGGCATCTTTAAAATTGATTGCTGATGTTTTTAAACATAAGTTTGAAGGGGCTTGATCATCGTCTATTCAACAAGATATTTTAAGGCAATTTCAATACCTTGGGGTGGAACATTTGATCGACTTAGAATAATTTGAAAAAGGGTCTTCAACGTTTGTTGTCGTGGTAGGCATGGGCATACAAGGGGTCATCACATCTTCATGTCCTTTTACGTTAAGATAATTCTATGACATAAATCCACAACAGATAAATAAAACAGTAAGATTATAAGATAGGTTATATATTATTAAATTTTTTTTAATTTATTACAATCTCCTCGTGTACTGCAAACGATGAGAATTTAGACCCTTCAAATAGGTCTAATAGTTTATCAATTTTATTTTTAATCCTATCATGTTGAAATTTTATTTTTGTGTTTTGTTGTCTAATCTCCTTAACTTGCTCTCTAAATATCTCGTTCTCTCATTTATGTAAGATAAATAATTATGCAATGATTACATTAATCAGAGCATTCAAATATTAGCAATTCTTAAAGTAAACATCTAATAGTTTTACAATGGAGTATTAACATTAACTCACCGTTTGGTGCAAATTTGGTTCTATGAGAGATATCTCACTAACTAAAGTGAATTAAGCCATCGTCAATTTGCACTATCGTCTCTTCTACTTATTTATCCCATCTTTTATTAGAGAAGTATTGAATGTAACTTTTTTCTCGACTTCCGTACTTGCTGTTAGGCGCTACTCAAAAGCAAACTATTAAAAGTAATTTTAATAGTTAAATGTAAGAGCGTAAATTACTTTTTTAGGAAAACGAAATACTAACACACACTTATATTATTCAATCAAAAAACATTCACTTTCAAATGTTTTTGCATTTAAACTCTACTTTAATATTCTGGGCAGCTTTTCCTCAAAATTAAAGGTATATTTTTGGGTCAAATTAAGAATAGCTGATGATATCATAAGAGAAATTGATGATATCAAACCTTAATATGCATATGTTTTTTTATAATATCTAAGTAAAATAAAATGGTCCTAAATGTATATCAAAATCATGTATGAATATACTTGAAATTATTACTTAACAATTTTTTGTTCAAGTGCATTAAAAAGCCTCCAGATCGATACTTTGAGACAAATAAATCGATATGTAAGTAAACGGATTAATACATGATCAATAATAGATCGATACATCAAGAAGGATCGATATAAAGAAATGAGGATATCGATATTTGCTGAGACAATAGCTTTAGATGAAATCACTAATGCAACCAGATCGATACATGAAGATCAGCAGATCGATACATGGTCTTCATAGAGAGTCGCAAAATAATTACAGAGGTAGCCAAATCGATATATGAAAATCAACAAATCGATACATGGTTTTCACAAAGAGTTATAAAATAATTACAAAGACAACTAAATCGATACTTGGAGACAAGAGTCGATACCTAGTCATCACAGAGAGTTGGAAAATAATTACGAAACTGACCAGATCAATATCCTGCATCAACAAATCGATACATTAAAACTCAAAAATAACTCCAGCAGAAACAAATCGATACACGGGATGAAATTTGTACAGTTCACTTAAAGAGATTGATACATGGAGAAATGGATCGATACTCTCTCTATTTTTAAAACTCAACGGTAACTTCTGCAACATTAATGGCAAACAATAGATGCACAAAATCAAGCTGTTGGACAAATGTTACTTCACATAAAGGATAAATATAAATAGAAGATACACAGTGAAGAGATGGACAACAATCACTTGCAATCAATATCAACAAGAAATTCTTGAATAGTATTGATATATGTAAACAATAATCTTTTTCTCTTTACTATAAATCTTTCAAATCTTGTGTGAGAAATTTTTCTTGTAAGAGCTTATTGAAATATCTACTCTAGTGTGAGAGCAAAAATCCAATATACATTTGTAACTTAGTATTAGGTATATCTTCATCCGTACTAAAGAAGATCACCTTGGGTTACCTTTACTCATAGAAAAGAAGTTATAAGGTTACCCTTCACCTCAGAAAGAGTGTACTGGGTATTTCTTATTCCGTCAAAACAAGAAGTTAGTTGAACCTTGAAAGAAGTGATTTGCATTAGAGAGAGTGAACGTAGGACAAGATTTGCCAAACCACTATAAAAATGTGTTTGTGTCTCTCTCTCTAATTACTGTTTTATTATTGCCCTACATTGCACACATTTTTAATTGCTAAATTTTAAAAACCCAATTCACCCCCCACTTGGGTGTTGCCAACTGGGCCAACAAGTAGTATCGACCCTAACTTAATTATATAGGATTTACAACCTTGAAGAGTAGATTAAAATGGCATCCAGCAGTAATCTTACATAAATAGTTATGGCACAATCTACAAACAGACCACATTCTTTAATGGAACAGTTTATGTTTACTAGAAAAAAATGATGCAAATCTTCTTATCAACATTAGATTTTGAAATCTTAAATGTAATAGAAGATGGGTACCATCTACCCACAACTGAGGATGAAATCACTAGAGAGAGAAAACTAAAACTAAAAAGAGAATAGACTCTGAAGAGAGAAATAGGTTTACCTTAAATGGAAAAGCAATGAACATTCTCTACTGTATTTTAGATAGAGCCAAATTCAATAGAATTTCAGGATATGAAACAACTAAATTAATTTGGAACATGTTAGAAGTTACACATGAAGGAACTAATAGAGTTAAGGATTCTAAAATTAGTATGTTAGTTCATAATTACGAACTGTTTAAAATGAAATCACATGAGAGCATAAAAGACATGTTTACTAGTTTCACTGACATTACTAATAACTTGGAAGCTCTTAGTAGATCTTACTTAAATGCAGACATTGTAATGAAAATTTTAAGGAGTTTACCTAGAAGTTGAGAAGCTAAAGTTATAGCAATTAGAGAAGCAAAGAACTTAAGAACTCTACCTCTAGAGAAACTTCTCGTATTGCTCATGGCGTACGAGCTTGAAGGTGGATGCAATGATAATGAGGATAAAGAAAAGGGCAAAAGAAATATAGCATTAAAGAGCACCAAAAAGGAAGAAAAAGAAGATGAAAGTGAACAAGATTCCGATGAAGATGATTTCCTTCTCATGGCCAGAAAATTCTTCAACAAAAAAGGGTCCAAAGGAAGAAACTGGAAAAGAAAAGACTATCTAAGAAAGGATGGATTTAAGAAAAGCCTTTAAAAGGAAAAAGAAAAAGGTAGAGAAATCATTTGCTATGAATGCATGCAAGAAACCGGGGCATACACGATCCAAATATCCACTAAGAAGAGATAAAAATGACAAGAATAAGAAGAAGGCAATGAAAGTGACATAGGATGACTTATCTAGCGAAGAGAGCACTTCATCATTGAAAACCAAGCAAGCAAATTTCTGCCTTATAGGAAAACTAGAAGATGAGGTAACCTTTCTAGATTAAAACTTTTTATTTTATGATACAAGTTCAAATAGTGATGATGATCTATTAAATGAAGACTTGAGTATATTATATGAGGAACTTAAAAATGATTTTTAGAATTTATACGCAAAATATAAAGAAGCGAAGAAAAAGAACTCTATGGTATTAAAGGAAAATGACTTATTAAAAATAAAAGTTAAAGAACTAGAAATTAAGAATGAATCTAGCTCACCTAATGAACTTAATATGTTAAAAGATGAAAATAAAATCTTGAAAGGTGAAATAGCTTCTCTCAAAGAAATCTTAGTTAAATTTACACAAGCAAAAGAATTATTGGATAAGCTCTTAGGTAGTCAAAGATTAGTATTTGATAAAGCCGAACTTGGATATAAACAAAGAATTAAACAAAAGTCCTATGCAACTACTTTGTGAAAGCTAAACAATAAGTAGCATCATCAATTACTTGTCATTATTGCAATAGAAAAGGTCATTATAGCAACATATATTTACATAAGAAAAATAAGTATAATGGACCTAAAACGATATGGGTACCTAAGGGAACATGACTTAAGGAAATTATGCATGCTAGAATGGCTAAGACCTTTAAGGGTATAACTAATATCTATGGACCCAAAGTCACTTAGGTACCAAAATAAACTTGTTATTTTTATAGGTACTGTATGTGAAGAGCAATAAGTACAAAAAGAAGTGGTTCTTTGATAACAGTTACTCAAGACACATGATGGAAAACAAAAAGCTATTTCTCTATCTAAAGAAAGAAGCAAGAAAAGTTTGATATTTGGAGATAATAGCCAAGGCAAGGTAAAAGGTATCGTTACAATTGACCTCAATTCAATCAAAATCAAAAATGTTTTATATGTTAATTTGCTTAGTATTAGCCAATTGTGTGACCATAGATATAAAATCATGTTTCTTATAAATGGTTGTGAGGTATTGGATGAGCATGAAAATAAATTATTCTATGCACCTAGGAACAATGATGTATATGTCATAGAACTAGAAAAATTAAATGATATATGTTTGCAAGCTTATTGTGATGATTCTTGAATCTGGCATAGAAGACTATGACATTGTAGCATGGATCTGTTACTAAAACTTGCCAAATAAGGTCTATTGGGAGATATTCCCAATCTAAAATTTACAAAAGACAAAGTATATGGTCCTTGCCAATTAGGAAAATAAGTTAAAACATCTTTCAAATCCAAAAACTTAGTTTCCACAACTAGACTTTTAAAACTTTTACATATGAACCTCTTTGGACCAAATAGGATAGCATCGCTAGGAGGAAAACTATATTCATACATAGTTGTTGATGATTACTCAAGATTTACATGGGTTTTCTTCTTAGGAAATAAAAGTAACACATTTGAAATCTTTAATAAATTCTCAAGACAAATTGAAAATGAAATAGGCTTCAAAATTGTAAAGATTAGAAGTGATCAAGGTAAAGAATTTGTAAACAAAGAATTTGAAAACCTTTGCATGAGAATGGATATTCTTACAATTTTTTTGCATCTAGAACCCCACAATAAAATGAAGTTACCGAAAGAAAGAATAAAACTCTTTAAGAGATGGGTAGAATAATACTAAGTGAATATAACCTACCCGAATACTTTTGGGCTGAGGTTATTAACACCGCATGTCATATAACCAATAGAGTTCTAATTAGAAAAATCTTGAACAAAACTCCATATGAATTAATCTTTCAAGGAAAACCTAAAATCAAATACTTTAGAGTTTTTGGATGTAATTGTTACATTCTTAATACCAAGGATAACCTAGGAAATTTGAGCCAAAGTCCAATCGAGGAATATTTCTAGGCTATTCATCTAAAAGCAAAACTTATAGAGTTTTTAACAAAAGAACTTAAGTCGTGGAAGAATTAGAAGCAATTGAAAATTTGGAAAACCTAAACTTAAATGATGAGTTTTTGAAAATTCAAAGTGAAATTATAAAAGAAAATCAAGTGACTGAAGAACTCCCAAAGGCATGGAAATATAATTCTAGTCATCTAAAGGAACTAATAATAGGAGATCCCTTACAAGGAGTTAAAACTAGGAGAAAAATAAGAGAAATTGATAATAATCTAAATGAAGTTCAAAATCTAGTATTTGTTTCTCAAACAGAACCAAAACAAAGTTGAACAAGTCTTAAGTGATGAAAATTGGTTAATGACTATGCAAGAAAAATTAAATTAATTTCAAAGAAATGAAGTTTGAACTTTAGTACCTAGACTAAATGATTATCCAACAATAGGTACCAAGTGGGTTTTAGAAAAAAAACTTGATGAAAATGGCAACATCTCTCAAAACAAAGTTAAATTAGTAGCTCAAGAATATAGGTCAAGAAGAGGGAATAGACTATGATGAGACATATGCTCCCGTAGCAAGATTAGAGGCTATTAGAGTATTCTTAGCATTTACATGCACAAAAATTTCAAACCTTATCAAATGGATGTAAAAAGTGTCTTTTTAAATAGTTTTATAAATGAAGAAGTTTATGTAGAATAACCTCCCGGTTTTTGAAAATTATAAATTTTCAAATCATATCTTTGAACTCACTAAGGCACTTTATGGTCTAAAACAAGTACCTAGAGCTTGGTATGAAAGACTAAATGAATTTTTTGCTAAAACATAATTTCTTAAGGGGAAGTGTTAACACTACTCTTTTTATTAAAAGCAAAGATGATGATATTTTATTAGTATAAATCTATGTTAGTGATATCATTTTTGGAAATACAAATGAGTCCTTATGCGTTGAGTTTTCAAATCTAATGAAAGGTGAATTTGAAATGAGCATGATGGGAGAATTAAATTTCTTTTTAGGACTCCAAATTAAATAAATAAATGATGGAATTTACATCTCCCAATCAAAGTATATCAAAAAACTTTTAAGAAAATTTGATATGATAGAAGGCAAATCCATTCTAACTCCTATGAGCACTTCCACTTCATTAGACAAAGATGAAAAAGGAAATAGTGTAGACCAAAGATTATATAGAGGCATGATAGGATCATTACTTTATTTGACCACCTCTAGACCCGACATTCTCTATGGAGTGTGCGTTTATGCGAGATTTCAATCCAATCCTAAGGAGTCACATCTTGTAGCGGTAAAATAAATCTTCCAATATTTAAGAACGACACCAAATCTAGAATTATTTTATCCAAAAGATGGTGAATTTAGTTTAAAAGGATACTCGGATGCCGACTATAGAGGATGTAAAGTAGATAGAAAAAGTACAAGTAGTACTTGCTACTTTCTTGGAAACGCCTTAGTATCATAGTTTAGTAAGAAACAAAATACCGTTGCACTTTCCACTACCGAAGCCGAATATATATCTGTAGGTAGTTGTTGTGCACAACTTTTATGGATTAAGTACTAATTGCAAGATTATGGATTAAACCTTAGTAAAATTCCTATTCTGTGTAATAACATAAATGCCATAAATCTAACCAAAAATCTAGTTCATCATTTTATGACTAAGTATATAGAAATTTGTCATCATTTCATTAGAGACTATGTTAATAAAGGAAATATTTGCTTAGAGTATATAAACACAAATTTCCAATTAGCTAATATTTTCACAAAACCACTTAATAGAGATAGTTTTTGGGTAATTAGAAAGAACTAAGAATGATAGAAATTGTTTGAATATTGTTGAGTTTTTCCTGTTTGTACGTATAAAACTGGCAAAATTTAGCTACTAGAATGCATCGAATTGATACATTTATCATAGAGTATTAATACCACGATAACGGATCGATATGTCACTGAAAGCATACCGATACCTTCATGTGTCACTATTTAAGCATCGACACATTCTCTTGATATATCGATACTAGCACTTATTTCCAGTATGTATTGATATTCTTCCTTTCAAATCAATACTTTACATCAAAATAAAGTATAATCACTCAAATTTTGAAATTTGTAAAAGCTAAGTTAGCAACTGCTAAAATTAAATGCCTATTAAAGGCCAGACCCAAATTTGAATTTTCTTGTATGTATCTATACACTTAATCCAACGTATCAATACTCGTACCTAAATGTTAAAACTTATCGAAAACTTTTTAAGACAGATCAATATATCATTCAAATCTTAGAAAAGATCGATTTTTTTTTTTATGTAACAATACTTTTATACAATTAAAAGGAGAGAAACTACTTTGAACCAAACATATCGATACTTCTCTCTTTATCAACAACTTAAAGTTTTACCTTACTACAAACCCTAACTTATTAAAATCTAAAGTTCTATTCTTTAATCCCTCAATCTTTTCATCCAAACTCAACTACAAAATGCTTAGAACTAAGAATGCCGAAGTAAGTCAACGAAAAAGGCAGAGAACAGCTGAAGCTTCTCCCTCAAATACTAACTTCCAGAATCGTGAAGTAAAGGATCGGTACCTCTCTCACTTTCTGAACCAAAAAGTTGCTCTTGGACATGTCTTAGACTTCAATCTTTTCATTTTCATCAAATTTCCCTATCTTAAAACCTTTAAAGAATTCGGATGGATTGAATACCTAAGTTTTAGAGGAAAATGCTTTAACAACCTAGTCAAGATTTTCTATTCGAATATAGACGTCAAGGATCCTCATTCAGGCTGACCTCGAATGACAGAGTTTACAAGCAACATTCATGGACATTCGTTTTAAGTAAATGCTAGTGTTATGTCCCCTATCACTTACATACCAGAAGGGGGCATTTCAGCCTCTTAAAGTGTGCAAGGTAATCTTCACCAATACAAACTTAACAGAGGTGGTTAACAAACCAGTCCATCTAGGCATCTATGAGAGTATTCTTCATCTCATTGTCTTATACAACCTTAACGCCCGTTCTGAACGATATTCGGAGATGACATATAAGGATATGTGGTGAATGTACTGCATTATAGAAGGAAAGAGACCTGATCTGATATCGTGGATTCTTAATGCGATGGTGAAAACCACAATGTCCAAAGCCAGCCATCTGCATTATGAATATGTGGTCTTCACAATTATTCAAAAGAGTCTATATTGGATACACACTAAGATCAATACCATTGAGTCATCAGCTACTGCCTTGTTATTAAAAATAACCCTATGCCATATGCATTATGAGCAGACATCTGATGGGCGATGATAATTCAAGCTCCATACAAGCATCTATACAATCATGAACAACAGACTACGCATGAACAACCACAAGATGCGACTGTACCAGAAAATGAGCTACCTGTACCTCTCTCTCCCGCTCCCTCGCCTCAGACAGAGCCATCGACTCAATAAGTAGCTACATCTGCCATTCTGTCTATTCTAAAAAGCATGCAAGGTCAACTGACCCGCATAGAAGAGAAAATTGAGACAACGATGTCCAACTTCGATGAGCGCCTAACCGGTCTCGAGAGCATGGTAACTACTTAAATGCATAAGATTGAAGAGCACCTAGCTTGGGGTAGCGACGCAATAGTTCAGTTTGGGAGACTTGAAGTGGAATTCCGCAGTAAAACCCATAGATTTATGTGCAGCTTGGCTAAGGCATCCATACCAGCACCTCCATCAATACCTACTCCAACTTCTACTCCTACCTATCGTGGACCTATGGCTTCCGCATCTCATTTGCGACCCCCTCCTCCCTCACCCCAGCCTACCTATACCCCTGTAGACTTAGATGTCGATAGTGACAGTCTAGACCCTTTTGGCACCCTTTGACGATGTCTAACCTTTGTATGCATTTTTCTGTGAAATGAAAATTTTTCTTTTTGATTAACAATTATTTTGTCCTTATACTTCTCTATTATGATTGTGTTAATTATGTCTGAAATGCATAGCCTTAATATCATTGATTTACATGATTGTGTTGATTATAAGTAATATCATTGATTTATTTTCCTTCTTTAATTACTAACAAAATGGGGGAGAAAATATATAGTTAAGCTTGCATCAAATCTTAATGGATAAAGGGGGAGAAAAGTCAAATTTAAAAGATAAGTTAAATAACACATTAAAGGGGAGAATAATCAATTCACATTAAGTCTTAGGCACCTATTTTATTTTGTCATCATCAAAAAATGAGGAGATTAATGATATCATGAGAGAATTTGATGATATCAAACCTTAATATGCATATGTTTTTGTTAATGTCTAAGTAAAGATCCTAAATGTATCTCAAAATCTTGTATGAATATACTTGAAATTATTACTTAACAAATTTCTGTCCAAGTTCATTAAAAAGCCTCTAGATCGATACTCAGAGACAAACATATCGATATGTGAGTAAATGAATCGATATAAGATCAATAATAGATTGATACATCAAGAAGGATCAATACAAAGAAATGAGGATATCGATATTTGCTAAGACAGTAGCTTCAGATGGAATCACCAATGCAACTAGATCAATACATGGAGATCAGTAGATCGATATATGGTCTTCACAGAGAGTTGCAAAATAATTACAGAGGTAACCAGATCGATACTTGGAGATAAGAGATTGATACCTAGTCTTCACAAAGAGTTGAAAAATAATTACGAAACTGACTAAATTGATATCCTACATCAACAAATTGATACACTAAAACTCAAAAATAACTCCAGCAAAAATAGATTGATACTTGGAGAAGTGGAGATCGATACACGGGATGAAATTTATACTATTCATTTAAAGAGATCGATACATGGAGAAATGAATCGATACTCTATCTGTTTTTGAAGCTCAATGATAACTTCTGCAACATTTATGGCAAACAATAAATGTACAAAATCAAACCGTTTGACTAGTGTTACTTCACATAAAGGATAAATATAAATAGAAGACACATAGTAAAGAGATGCATAACAATCACTTATAATCAATATCAACAAGAAATCCTTAAACAACATTGATATATGTAAAAAGTAATCTTTCTCACTCTACTGTATATTTTTCAAATCTTGTGTGAGAAAAATTTTTCTTGTAAGAGCTTATTAAAATATCTACTCTAATGCGAGAGCAAAAATCCAATATACATTTGTAACTTGGTATTGGGTACATCTTCACCCGTACTAAAGAAGATCACCTTGGGTTACCTTCACCCATAAAAAAGAAGTTATAAAGTTACCCTTCACCTCAGAAGGAGTGTACTAGGTGTTTTTTATCCTGTCAAAACAAGAAGTTAGTTAAACCTCGGAGGAAGTGATTTATATCCGAGAGAGTGGACGTAGGCCAAGATTTGTGAAACTACTATAAAACTATATTTGTATCTCTCTCTTTAGTTACTGTTTAATTATTGCACTGCATTGCATACGTTTTTAACTGCTAAATTTTAAAAACCTAAATCACCCCCCTCTTGGGTGTTGCCAACTGGACTAACAATAGCCTTGTAAGCCTACACCTATTTAGTTAAATATAATACAATTGTCAACTTTTTCTCTATATTTAATTTGAAAAATAACTTTGAAAGATATAAAAATGTACCTAAAAAGCATTCGAAAATCCACTAAGACTATAAAACTCACATTTTTGTTTCAAATCATTTTGCTTTTATTGCTTCACTTCCCTAACACAATTTGATATTGTGTTCCTTAAACTCTTGATAGTTACTTCAAACACACTCGTCACCATGGATATTCATTAAAATATTTTAGGTTTTCAAAGAGGAGTATATGCTCTTGTTGACAAAGATCCTTGGTCTTTTTGCTATGCAAACAACCATGATTGCTTGAATATCTCATTTGCTTTTACTGGCAAGGATGCTTTATGATTAAAGCAAACTCTTTAATTGAAAATTGTAACTCTTTACCACCCACCTAAATAATATAGTCATGTTGTTGCAGCATATTTTTTTGCACAATCATAAGTCAACTATTTGAGAAAAAAACTGAAGTTCTTTAAGATTTAAAAAGTGATCGAAACACGATTGCTTGAATATCTCATTTGCTCATTTTGACAACTACTTGTTAATATTTTTCACTTTTCCTGTGTTTAATAAGCAAGACACTTGTTTGAAGGGGGTTTTGTTTTCTCTATCTCATGTTGAACTGTTTTACCCTTCTTCGGTGTCATCCTATCCAAATAAATGATTTACGATCATTAAGTTTATTTTTACAATGCAAAAATGATAAAAATAATTAAAGTAAATTAAAATGTCCAACTAGTTACATAGCCCAATGTATTTATACATGATCCATATATATTACCCAACTCACGAGGGCATTCTCTGAAAAACACTCGACCAAATATCTACATACTTGACCCATTAATTTTAGTACTTAACCTAAGTACTCAACCCATTAATTTTAGAATCCAACCAGAAAATACAAGACATTCTCATTATGGCCAAGTATTGTTCTAAGTATTAAGAGCAAACCTTAAATTGATGTCATCCTATCAAATAATAAATAATTTACTATCAATAATTTTGTTTTACAATGCAAAAGTTAGAAACATATTTAAATTTAATTAAAATATCCATCCAATTATATCACCCAATGCATTTATATGTGATCCATATATTAACAAATATATGTTACATTACCCAACTAACGATGGGATCCTTTCACAAATACTCAACCAAATATTTACGTAGGGAACTTATTAAGTTTAGTACTTGATCTATGTATTCAAATATATATCTAAATACTCTACCCATTTATCTCAGTACTCAAAAAAAAAATCAAGACATTTTCATTATAATCGAGTATTATTCTAAGTATTAAGAACAAACACTAATTTCCAATTTAATCATTCAACAAACTTATTCATGTATTGAATTTATTAGTAAAACAATTATTTATTTACACCATAAACTAAAATACATATTATACAACAATCATAACAAGTTTTCGAACAAATTTATAACTACCCAAAATTAAAAATTAAAAAACATTAATTTGTAAAGAAATTATCTTAAATTTTTTCAATTATATCTAACAAATAGAGATTAAATAGTTAGGTTTTTGAAGAAATTATGTAAGCTAACTTTGATTGTTGCAAATTTAAATATATGGACTTTGCTTTTTATTTTCTGGCGACTACTCGATATTTTTCAACTATAGAATAATTGTACAACACAATTGTTGGTTATATGTCCTAAATTCAATAAGGACAAATACATAATTATACATTATCACATCGATTAATAAAATTAATAATTTATTTATAAGTTTTGTCTATATTGATTACTTATATATAAATTCTTTAAAATGACAATCAAATGAATTAACTTAAATTTAATTTATGAGATTCATCATTCTTAAATGTTTCCAATCGTAAGATTATCAATATTAGAACATTGATAAATCTAGATTAGATCGATATATGTTATGTTTATTTCCTTAAAAAAGAAATGTAGCTGATCTCATAAGTTACTAGTGAAGGTATTCACTTAGTCTAGCATATGGATGCTTATTAGAGAATAAATATATCGAACTGACCTACTTGAGAACTCACGTGGAGTGTTATCCACGTGTTTATAAAATTTATCTAAGTTACAATGGTATGACTGATCCTTAAACTTGAAGTTTTCATAGTACTTTATTTGTACATCATATATATTTTGACATTACACCTTCGTCGTCCATAACAAGATTACACATAGGGTAATATGAAAAAACACACAAAGGTTATGAAATATCAATAAATGATTCGTCGCTCTAGATAAAATAGAGTCGATAACCTAAAGGGGCACCATTTTAATATAAGTGATAATATAAGTCTATGGTCATGGCGAGTTTTGAAAGAAGTTTCAGAGACTCTAAAATTATATTATCAGTTTTAGTCAAAAATTTCAATAACTACTGTTTGGGAAATAGCTTGAGGCACTGATGAAGCGCAATGGGCTTTAGACTAACAAGGGTAACACACAACCTTAGCTAAAGTCCTACGAAGGACAAGTAAAATCCAAAGCAAATTCAAGCCCATGGGATCTCAACTATAGAATGGCAAATACCTCGGGCACCACGAGGTCTAAGACCTCCCAAGTTCAATGAAAGGTATTGGACCTAAACATAGAATTCTGAGACCTCCTTCAATTGCAATGGTTTCGTGTGTGTTATGCAAACTAGCAAGTGTACGAGTCGAACAAGTAATAGAGTGATGAGATAAATATCGTCCCACGAGGATTGTTGTAAATTAATTCTCAAGACTTGGCATAACCCAGATTTTATTTGGCTAACGAAATTTGATAGATGGACAATTAAAAATAAATTTAAATGCAAATAAAATAAATGTGATTAAATTAATAGGCTAAAAACTCTATGGTTATGATTTCACATTTACTATTTAGTTCCTCCCCTTTGTTCTTTTTAATAAGAATTAATTATTTAGTTGCTAGTTGAGTATCTCTAATTTATTCACATAGCCCCTCCCGAGGTCTAAGGAAAATACCCTATAAAGCTTAACTGCTTTGTTCCCATGCAAAGTTAAAACATTAAAGGATTCATTAAGATTTGTGGATCTCTTTTAATAACTACACAAACTATGTAGATATATTCCTATCCTACATGTAATTTATGACATTCAGTATAATGAACTAAGATACATAAATTAACTTTCGTTATCATTATGACTAACAATTCAACTAAATAGTGATCAATTATTTAGAAACATTAAGAATAATATTGAATGCATCAACCAAAATAGAAAATTCATAATTAAATTAAACAAAGGGTTGAAACTTC
>JAXCLQ010000007.1:10389310-10445162 GCA_035584115.1 Cedrela odorata
TTGAAAAATGAAAAATACAAAGAGATGTAATAATTTATTTAATAAAAACAAAATCAACAATATATAAGTTAAAATTCTAGCTTAAATAGATAAAATAATACTATAAAAATAGAGTTATCAATGTGCAACACAGTAAAGATATCGAGCATACTATCTAGCCTCAGGCCATTCTAATTTGATGAAAAATGTCTCAAGCAAAATATTTTTGAGACCTCTCAACAGTTATGTATTACCATAAGATTTTAGTTCTTCTTAGACTTTTCCATAACAAAGATTCACGGCTTGGTGGATGTATTATACAAATAGAGCACAAAATGTCGTAATTTTTAGAATATCGATGCTTATAAAGTTTAGTTTCTGTGATCCTCAAAATTTGAATATGTTTGGGATAATTATTTCCAAATTCTTTAGAATTTTAATAAGTTTGAGAGACTTAACAATAAAAGGAAAGTGTAGCCTATAAAAGTGACCAAAGGTAACCAGGTATGCATGTTACGTTACATATTAGAACACAACATTTTTTGCAAGTTTTTGGCTACCATTGTTTCCTTTCTCTCTCAAACACTAAGAAACAAAATCCTAACTTAAATATCTAAAGATTTTTACCAAACTACCGACTTTACCCCTTTGATCTTTTTGTAATTATAGGCAAGAAAACAAACAAGCGAGAAGACCAATTTTGGTGCATAGAGTTCCAAATAGAATTTTGCTGTATCAATATTTAGAGTCATCTATGGTAAGCTTGAACAAAAAGATATTAGCAACAGTGATTAAGAGAAAGATCATGGCTGTAATGTGAACTTATACAACTAGAAAATGTACAATAGTAAGAGAGAATCTAAAAGGAAATTCTCTCGAAGCAATGGCAGCAACTAACTCGAACAATAACAATTAACAACCACCTTCTCAAAAAAAACAAAATCCCTCCAATAAAGGGGAAGGAGAAACCACTCAGTGAATCCAAAGATTGGCCGATAGCGAAAGAAAGCATGTAGAAAAAGACTGATAAATCCTAATGTTGGAGGAAAAAGTTGTAGAGATGAAAAGAATGCTTCAAGATGGTTATTTTGAACCAAGGGCTGCTACACCATCAAAAGTTGTGAAGAGCAATACTTCAAATGTCCTACGTACCAAGGACTGCAAAGTGAATCCCTGGAAAAATACCTCAAGAAGGAGGTATACTACACCAAAAAAGGGAAGAGGAAACTCTCCAACTACCTTCTAAAAAGGCCTTCAATACCCAATAACAACGATGGTGCTTTCAAGTCTATTGATAAACCTAGTCCTAAATCTCAGTACTCGCTGGATAACCTAGCGTCAACTCGCAAATAGAGGCCAGAAAGCAGTTCAAGTCCATAACATATAAGAACATTCATCAATTAAAAGCGACAAAATGAGAGAGAGGGCTTTAAACGAAGTGAATCTCGAGGAAAAAAATATAAGGAGCGAAGTAAAAATGTTGATAACCTGGAAGCTTATGTCAAGAGGTTGGTTAAGAAGTTTGAGAACCAAATGAAGAGAAACCTAAGGAGGGACGTTGAGCCAATATCTCTTTCGAGATTACAATCTAAATCTCCCTCCTCCCGAAAGAGCTTGGACCTTATTCTTCCCTGAAAGTTTAAGATGCCTTAGAAAACTCCTTTTATAGGAAAAATTGATCCTTCCTTACACACAGACTTCTTAAGTGAGATGATGTAGATACGAGGACTAAATGAATCCTAGATGTGTCGTTTGTTCCCATTAACATTAGAAGGGCAAACAAGAAAATGGTTTACAAGTTTGACTCTTAATAGTATCCATAACTTTGACTAACTATATAGAGTATTCATTAAAAGTTCAAAGGGGCGATTGCTAGTCTTAAAACCCCAAGCTTATTATTGTTGATGAAACAAGAAGAATAAAAAAGCTTTGGGAACTTCGTCAAGAGATATCATAATAAAGTGATGGAATTTGGAGCATATCACCACCCCCTAGCATTAAAAGGTCTCAAGAAAGGTCTACGGGTAGACTGGAGGTGGTATATAGTGCGAAAACCATCCATTACCACTTATGAAGCTGACCAAAGAAAGTTGTTAGATGAGATCAAAATTGAGGATCAAGTCATCTTCAATTTGAAGGAAGAAAAGGCAATAGGGCCATCCTCGCATGACAAAATGTGGCCTTTGAAGCCAGATAACAAAAGGAGACGAGTGATAGAAAATTTTTTTGAGACTTCGACAGAAGGAAAATTGAGTGCCAGAATAGATCAGAACGAGGAACAGAAGGGACGACATTCGATCAAAAGGTTAATGCTCTCCAAGAGAAGATGAAACAAAAGAGTGACCTAGGTCCAAGAAACGAGGATTTTCACGCTGCTGAATGTATCTCTTTCGCAAATCTTTCAAGAAATCAAAGGGCAATGAACTTTACTAAGAAAGCCTCGCCCTATAAAAATAAAACTGAGCTAAAAAGAGAAAAACAAGTTTTGTGAATTTTACCAAAGCATCGAGCATCTGACGAATGAATGCTTTAACCTCAGAGATCATATCGAAGTCTTTGTAAGAAATAATTATTTAGTCGATATCGTGGAAAATAATAGGGAAGGGTTCGAAACTTCATATCAAAGGGCTAGACGTGAAAAGACATATGAGCATTAAGTAATGGTAATCTCTAGAGGTACTACATCGGTAGGAAGCTCCAATAAGGCAAAAAAGAACTATTTAAAATATTCATTACCCAATTTTTCTTCAGACGTTTATATTATGAACGTAAAAGCTGAAAAGAAGTAAAGGGTCACCTTAATCCCGATTATGTTTACAAATAAAGACAAGGTCGAGGTACACTACACATATAATGATGCCTAGGTGATAACTCTTACAGTGGAAACAGCTAAGATCAACTGAATATTGGTAGAAACAAGAAGTTTAACTGATATCATTTTCAAGGAAACTTTAGATTCCTTAGATATTGAAAACTCTAAGACCAGTTCAGATAGCTCTCTATGGCTTCGGCGAATCATGTATCTACTTGTTGGGCATAATAAAATTGCCAATCATAATGAGAGATAAGTCCTATCAGAAAGCCACGATGGTCGAGTTTCAAGTAGTAGATTTTAAAATGCCTTACACTATAATTCTTAGAAAACCTTTCCTCAGGTCTACAAAAGCAACAGAAAGCATCAATTACCTAAAACTAAAATTCAAAACAGGTGAAGGTATTGGCATAATTAGAGGAAGCAATAAGGAAGCCCAGATATGCTTTGTCACCTCTTCAAAAAGCTCGTATTACTTATTAAAACGTCCTAAGGGAGAAACCTTGAGGACTAGTGATCAGAACCTAGAACTGAAAGAGATATGTGCCCTTAAAGCCTATCAAGATGTGATTTATGATTGGAATTTTATAAAATCTCTTGTAAATTTTATGATTAATAAAATAAGTATTATTTATTATATTATTTTATATCAAGTTGACATGTATGTTTTATTTACATGTATTGATAAAGTCTATAGAATGTACACATTGTTATTAAGAGTTCATATTTATGAGACAATGTGTTGCTAATATAATTCCTAAATGTTCTTAGTTATATGACTATAAAGTGGGTTTTTACAATGCCGTATAGACTAGTATACATTATCATTGCTCTATATGATAGAGGGCAGTTGATCTCATAAACTACTTGTGTAGGAACACTAAAGGAAGTGTATAGGTACTCATAAGTTAAGTATGAGTTCACTGAACAGACTCGTATAAATTGTCCAAATGTTAATTGCTCTTAATCATCAATTAGACAGTCGTTGTATCAATGGTGTAAGTGATTCTTAGACTTGAGAACATCATAGTTATTTTGTGGATGAATTGCCATACTTTTATACTACTCATGGTAGGTATAAATTAAGGCTTGTGATAAGTAGTTATTGGGTATGGTAAAACATTAATGGAGATATGTGAATGTTCAACACATGATTTGTCAGCCTTGATGCTTCAAGGTTGAATGTTCTATGTGAATATACAAATTTGACTCATTAAATCCTCGACCAGGGTATAATATTATGTGTGATTGAGAAGTGTGACCTTAATGATTGCACACAATAGAGTCATTATCTGATATTCATTGTACATAGTATCGGATAAAAAAGGGTTTAATGATATAAGCATGCCCTTAATCTGATCGAAGCATTTTGCGATGGAAGGATTGAATTACATGATAAATGATGATAGAAAAGTTTATTATAGGTATTGATCCTTGAGTAATCTCTCACGGCTTGTAATTAATCCCAATTATAAACCCGTAAAGCAAAAAAGCGATTGTTCAATTGATCTCAAGTATTAAAGAAGTCTATTACCTAGAATGGGTGTTAAACGTAATCAAGGTCAAAAAAATCCAACAAAAATAGAGAATATGTGTGGATTTCACAGACCTGAATACAGTTTGTCAGAAAAACAGCTTCTCACTCCCCAAAATAAATTAGCTTGTAGACTCAATGGTAGGGTATGAGCTCTTAAGTTTTATGGACTCATTCTCGAGGTACAATCAGATTAGAATGCATGAGTCAAATTAGGAGAAGACCGTATTCGTAATTGACCAAAGGTTATACTATTATAAAGTAATGCCTTTTAGACTAAAGAATGTAAGGGTTAATTTCTAAGGATTGGTAAATAAAGTCCTCAAACCTTTGATTGAGTCAATAGTGAAAATTTACGTAGATGACATGATTGCTAAGCTGTTAAGGACCCGTAACCATTATTTGGAAGAGGCCTTCTCTTACCTAAGAAAGTATAACATGAAGCTGAATCTTGAGAAGTACATGTTTGGAGTCCAAGCAAGTAAGTTCCTAGGGTATGTGGTTAGTGAGCACTGTATTAAAGCCAATCCATTAAAGATAAATGCGATATTAGAGCTTAAGTCCTCTACCACGCTCAAGGAATTACAAAACTTGACAGGGAGGCTAGCTCTCCTGAGCAAATTAATATCTAAAATGACAGACATGTGTTTCTAGTTCTTCTAGACCATGAAGAATGGAAAAAGGATTAAGTGGATAAAAAAGCGCAAAAATAGCTTTCAAGAGCTTAAGCAATATCTCGCATCGCCACCACACCTCACGAGCCCAAGAGTCGAAGATGTCTTATATCTTTACCTAGTAGTAAGCAATCATTTTGTAGTTCAGTCCTTGTAAAGGAAGATTAAAAAAAAATTCATCGACTTATCTATTATACTAGTAAGGCATTACTAAATGCCAAGACGAGGTACTCCCTCTCTTAAAAGTTGGCATTGGCGTTAATAGTAGCAGTGAGGAAATTATGACCTTATTTCCAAGCCTATCAGGTGGTTATTTTGACGAACCAACCCCTAAGGCAAATTATCCACTGACCTGATTTATCTGGCTGACTAGTACCATGGTCAATTGAGCTCTGTGAATATGACATATGTTAGAAGCCCAGAAAAGCCATAAAGGGACAAACCTTAGCAGATTTGGTGGTAGAGAGGTCAGTATCCAAACATCTCCTTGTCTATCAAATTACAGAAGACTCCTTGGGTCAAGTATAATAGAATTCATTTATGTTAAACTAGATTGAGCCGATTTGGAATCTCTTTATTGATGAAACTTCGAATGCACAAGGAGTAGGAGCTGAAATTATTCTAGTAAGCTCAGATGGAATCGAGGTAATGTATATGTTAAGGTTCAACGTTAAGGTCACCAATAATGAAGCAGAATACGAAGCTTGGATTGCGGGAATGAATCTGGCTAGAAATATTATGGATCATTGGCCTGGATATTCACTATGATTCCCAATTAATAGCAAGTCAGATTAGTGGGAAGTTTCATGCTTGCGAGGATAATATGCAAGCTTACTTAGATAAAGCAAAGCAACTCTTAGGTACCCTGAAGACCATTATGTTAAAGCAAATTCTAAGATCAGAGAACTCAAAAGACGACATTCTAGCTAAATTAGCTTCTACATTTAAAGGAAGTACCCTATCTTTGGTTCCAATCGAGGTTTTACAACAAAAGAGCACTAAAGTGAGAAGTGACCAACTCATCTTAGCCTAACTTGATTCTTGCCATTCTTGGATAGATGAGATAAAGTCTTATATCCAATAAGAAAAACTCCTGAAAGAAAAGCCAAGAAAGATTAAAAACATGTTTGCAAGATACATGATTGCCAATGGAGAATTATAAAAATGAGGGTTCAATACTCCTTATTTAAGGTGCTTACAACCTGTAAAGATCACACAGATTCTAGCGAAAATTTATCATGGAGTATGTGGCGGCCATGGGGGAGCATGTTCTATGACGCACAAAGTTTTAAAGCAAGAGTATTATTGGTCTACACTCTTATAAGATATAGCTCAGGTTGTGCAAACTTGTCATGAGTGCCAAGTACATGATGTTATACTAAGGCAGTCCCTTAATAAGCTAACTTCCTTGACAATCCCTTCCCCATATTCCCAATAGAATTGGATCTCATTAGCCACATGCCTCCCGCTCAAGCCAACACGAAGTATGATGTAGTGGCCATTGATTACTTCACTAAATGGGTAGAAACCAAACCATTGGCCAACATCGTTGAGAAGAAAATCACGACATTCGTCAAGCAGAACAATATTTATTAGTTTGAGATACCTCAAGTGTTGATTGTGCATAACAGAAAGCAGTTTAACAACTCAAATTTTAGGGATTTCTACACAGATTTCTCAATTAGTCTCAGGTTTTTGACCCTTGCTTATCCAAAGGCTAATAGACAAGTGGAAGTTAAAACCAAAATAATCAAGAAAGTATTTAAAAACAAACTCAATAAGCACAAGGGTGCCTAGATCAATAAGTTTCCTGAGGTCTTTTGGACGTATAGAACAACTCTGAAGGTAGCACTGGAGAAACGCCCTTTTACTTAGCCTTTGAGTGTAAAGTAGTAATTACAATCAAGGTCAACGTACCAACTTTTCGAAGTTAACAACTACGATGAGGTAAACAATGACCAAAGTATACGTTTAAAGATAGATCTGCTTGAAGAAAAGAGGGATCAGATAATGATGAAGACAGCGGACTACCAGCAAAGAGTGGCCATGTACTACAACAAGAACGTTCGACGTCGTACTTTCCAAGTCAGAGATTGGGTCTTGAGATTGGGTCTTGAGATAAGTCACCTTAAACACTAGAGTGCCAAGAGAAGGTGTTCTCAGGGCTAATTAAGAAGGACCTTATAAGGTCACTCAAATTCTAAAACCTAAAGTTTACAAGTTAGAGTTTTCAGACGAGAAAAATCGTGGAATGTAGGACGGCTGAAGTTGTATTACCCTTAAGGATTATCAAAGATTTGTAAAACTTTTGTCTTAAAAATATGCAATAAATTTACAATTTTTCAAAGTCAACGAGACTCCTGATAATAAGGATACACTGATGAACATGTAATCATTAAGTTCAAGGTCAAAAGAATCTTATATACCTATATAATATTATCCATAGCTCGATTAAGCCTTGAGCTTGGCCTCAGGACGTAAAAGAACATAATGGTTCTCAGATGTCTGCATCTCATATGCTTAGGTAATATTATCCATAATTCGAATAAGCCCTAAGCTTGGCCTCAAGACGTAAAAGGACAAAAATGGTTCCCAAATGACTATATTTTATTAATTTCATGGTAATATTATCCATAGCTTGAATAAGCCATGAGCTCTACCTCAGGACGTATAAGAGCGGAATGGTTTCTAAATGACTACGTTCCACTTGCACTTTGAGGTAATATTATCTATGGCTCGAATAATTCCTAAGTTCGGCCTTAAGAGATATAAGAGTAAAATTGGTTTCAGGTGATTACATTCAATTTTCATCTCAGAGTAATAATATGTAGAGCCCGAATAAATCTTGGGGTTAATCCTAGGGCATAAAAGGGTTTAATGGTTCCTAAATGATTATGATGGATAAATTTAAGACAGGACAATCATATCAAAGGCATATACAAACTTTTGACTCAGAATAACTATTTACACAGTACCCATAATATAAACAGTACTGTAGCTACAATATCTACTATGAATAATAATTTCCTATAGTATTCCGGCTTTGTGGCATTAGGTTATGAGAATCCAAGAGAAGAATCAAGTTAAATGGGAGGATTGTTAGTAGGAGTGGTTAATCTCCCGTTATAGTATTTAAATCGTGCATGCATTTTTACTACTTTTAAAATAATATGATATATGAATGTGTTTGAAAATAATATGAAAATTGTGTATTTTAAATGTTTTATATTTGGATATCAAATTCATGAAATGATTGTTGAAAATGATGTTGATGTGTGAATGTTTATGAATGAAAATGATTTTATGGCTCTAATCGTTAGTTGATGTTTATTCTGACTTGGCCGGGTCTCGTGGCAAAAGCGAGACTTGCAAGCTATTCAGAATTCTGTTTAACGTGCTACACACGTTTCTGTTATGTTTGAAATGGAAAGATTGTCCACTTTAAGCAGAATACATGAACACATTCTGAATCCAGGTCACTGCGGGTGCAAGTGACACTAACTGACAGAGTCATTCTAAAAATGATTGTACTATAAATTCAATTATGTGTAATTGAAAATTTTAAAAATGTATTGATCTGTTTGAGTATTTATATTTTGTATAGCATTGACATGTGCAAATTTGCATGGTTTACTTATTGAAATTATATCTCATTATTTATTTTAAAAATTTTATTTTTCAGAAAATAGTACGTAGAAGTGACAAAGGATGCGTGCAAGGTTAGTTAAGTATAGATGAAAATACTGGTTATATGTGTAATTAATAAGATAATTATACGATTAAGAACTTGTTATATAGATAATAATTTTATTTTATATGTGTAAGGAATTTGGAAATTGTGAACATTTAAGAATCATGTAATACTGATGTACTATTGTGCGTAAATTTTGGAATATTAAGGTCAAGTCTTTGTGTATGAAAATTATGTACGGAGAGTGACAAATGATGTAACATTGAGTAGACATTTGGATTGTTGAAGCAAATATCCATATGTATAAAATATGCATATTATGTAATCATGATTGATTAAGTATGAGATTGGGGTATTACATATACTACCGTTACCAAAATATAAGTATTAATGATATTATATTTATTATCACAAATAGTATGAAAATATATGACATAGTCGGTGGCGATATATAGTTATCACTTATGTATAACATAATTGGTGATGCTAAATAATGTCACTAAATTAAAAAATAATATATATTTTAAGTTAAATATGTAATAATTTATTTTCCATCATTATTAATATAATGCATCTACTGGATTATTCACTTTAATCTGCTATCATCTTTTGATTTTTTTGTGATTATTAGATTGATAAAGTTAGTTAATACATATATACATACATACATACATACATACATACATATATATATATATATATATATTATCTTTTGATGATGTAAGTTTTATAATTCTAATTTCTATATAAAAATTCTTATATATATATATGTAATTTATTATACTTGTGTTTTTTGTGTTTGACATTTTATTAAATTATTTATTTTAAAATTTTAACTTATTAGATAATTAATTTAAAATGCATGTGATTGTCGTATATAATGCATATTTTTCTTCCTTTATTTAAAAAATATCATTAGTAATTTAAAATCAAACTCTTTTTAATTTTAATATTAATCATATTCAAACTCAAATTCTAAAATTATTATAAAATTTTAATTAATTAAACTAATTAACACCTAGTAATCTTTTATTTTATTTCATATTATATATGCTATAATAATTTTTTATTGTAAAATAAGAATATTTTATTTTATTAAAATATAAATAAATATAATTTTTGTTCTATATTTTCATAAATAAATAAAATTAAAAAATTAATAATAGTTGTTGATCGGTATTGATGTACATGGTTCATATGATGTATAAATGTAAGGCTAATCATATCTTATACACACAAGCCAGTTTGGTCATGTGTTGTTTATATCGAGATACAAATGATTGTCAGATAGAATTCGTTGACTCAATACAGAGGATTTTGAAGTTTTGTTGACTTAGTCTAAATTCGAGTTCTCAGACAGATATTAGTAAACTACAAAAAACAAAGTTTTTGGCCAAAGCATAAATATTATATGAAGAGTTTGTAGTGACAAGTTCAGCATGTATTAATTGATTATCCGTATATGACTAAATTTAGGATTTTGACATTCGTGAGCCCTAATTTAGTTGGGATTAGATGAATAGAAGGAGATTATTCACATGGAATGTATAATTAGACATAAAAAAATTTGATGAAGATTTACTTCATTGTGGTTTAGGGACTATGGTATGTTGTTAAACATTAACCACAGTCGTTGAATATTTGAATAATTCAGAACAAGTTCGATGAGATTAATTTCGGCTCACGGCTAACTCCACAGTGAACTCAAGAGGTCATAACCAATAATTTGTGTTCTTCCTTACAACAAGAGAGATTAAATATTATCAGCAAGAGAGTTAGCACTCTCAAATATAATATTTGGCCGAAAAGTGTAAACGATTTATACGTTAAATAGTTTAACAAATTCAAAAGCTTTATAAATTGACCTGAATATAACTTAGAGTAAGTTACAATATTCCATTAATATTTAGATATAAAATGGAATTAAAATAAGCTTGGTCAAAATTAGTTTGACTAGTTTATGGACCATTTTGTATTAAAATTGCTAAGTAAGGGCAAAATGGTCATTTATCTTGTTACTATTAAAAAGCTTCCAAGAGAAGCTTTGAATTCATTTGTCTTTTACTATATTGTCAATGACATTTTAGTAATCAAGTCAAATATATATATATATATATATATGGGTCATTTTCAATTATTTGGCAATTTTATAAGATAAAAATCAAAAACCAAAATCAAGCTCTCATTCTCTCTCTCTAGCTCATGGTCAAGGCAAAGGATGGCATAAGTGAGTTTGATTTCTTAGAAATCTTGTAATTTTAAAGTTTCTTTCTTCATTCCTAAGCTAATTATTAGCTAAATTTCAAGTATTATTGATTAATTTTGTGAAAATATGATTAAATGCATGTTTTAATGACATAAACCTTAAAATGTTTGATTTCACCTCATCAACACTTACAATCTCATTCTTATGTTTAATGTAGATGTAAATTCATTTTTGACATTGAAAGCGGGACAAGGCCAAAAAGAGCAACTTGATTTGATTAGCTTCTTATTAAGAAGATCTTGAATCTCTTTATTACAAAGCTTCAAATGCCTATCATTCATCTAGATTGGCCTTGCTTAGGTGCAAATACTACGCCATCAAATCCTTCATTATAAAGATTATTCACCACATGTTTTTTTGTCCCAGAAAGTAGTAGGGAGAATAGAATAGACCTTTTCTTTAAGTCATAGGGTGCAAATACTACGCTTATCGAATTATTAGTAGTCATTTTGATGCTTTGTTTAGCTACCAAGAAAATGCTCGAAAATAAAGAAAATTCTGAGTATTAAACTAATTTGGGGAAAATGCTATTTCTTATATATATATATATATATATATATAAATTCTCGGTCGTTTAAAGAAATCTCTTATACTGCATTTTGATTTTGATGACCTTAAGTCTGGTAATTTGTTGTTTGGTGCTTTGAATACCTGTCCTTATGTTAAAGCAGAAGTGTAATTAAGTATTTTTGATGGAGAGAGATTAAATTTTGGATAAATCACACTTGAAATTGCCATGTAATGGTTAGTTTTTTTAGGAAATTAGGTTTACTATTTCCCTTTTTATGTGTGTTTTCATTTCACAGTCAAGGATTTGTTACTGTCAGGAATTACGAGAATAATTATTTTGGAAGGGTTGAATTGTTCAACATGTCTAATCTTAACTACCCATTTTTGCAATTGGAGACAACTTGTGGATCACTGCTCTATGAACTTCAGGTCATTAACAAACTCTTTGACAAAAAGTGCCTTAAATTTTACTTTTTGGCATAATACTTCTTTTTTTCTTTTTCACAGTGTGTACTTTATTTCAAGTTGAAGAAACCATCTCTAATTTACCGTAATGATCAAATAATCTGGTATGAAGTTAGGGAGACAGAAAATGATAGGGATAAAATACTACTCAAGCTTGAACAGTAGTGCCTTAGAATATACTGAAGAAAAGGTGGATTATGCCAATCATTGTCAAGCACAACTGAGGTAGGCGATTGCTGACTCTGAAGCTGAGCTTGCGGCCATATGTTCAGCAATAAGTGAGCAACCAGTACATATTGACAGGTTAGGAATGATTTAGTGATACCATTTGAATTGTATAATTTGCAAATCCTGGGATGACTTATAGAAATAATGGACAATGTTTAAATGTTGAGATGTTATATAATTTGATACTCATTATTAGAGGATTCTTAGTTTTTTATGCCATTGGGATATTTTATGATTGTCAAGTTTGTTAGTCCATTACATTACTTTATGATTCTAAGTTACTTTCATGTAGGATACCTTTTTTTACTAGATTGGTATTATAATGTTGATTTACTTTATTTATGCTATATTCAAGTAATTTGCCATGATGTAATATTATTTACATATGATTTACATATAAAATATTATTTACATTGAATTTTCAAAAGAAAATTATTTTTTAATGCTCCATTTAGTACATTTAAAAAATGTCATTGAAAATATCATGACAAATATAAAACATGTCAAAAAAAAATATACATTTTTTTGAGACAATATAATTTTCGTCACATATGATGATACGATAGTCAATTAATGGTGACATTATAACAATTAATTTATGACGTAATTTTTAATCAATTATATATGTCATAAAATATTTTTTTCTATAACAATCCTAATTTCGTCATTTTTAATTGAACAAAAAATACAATTAGTGACGAAAAACAAGTTTGTTCCTGACGAACTTCATCATCACTCATTAGCATTTATTTTGTGATGATCATAATTTCATTAGTTCGTAATGAAAAGTAATTTTTGTTCCTAGCGAATTTCACCGTCACCAATTAGCATTTGGTCACTAATTATTATAATTTTTATAAATATATAGTGATGTTTAACATTTTCTATAACATTATCTTATTACAATAGGTGACAACAATATCGTCACCTATGGTGTGACGATCTTATTATCATCATATATTTATAAAAATTTATTTCTATATCGTAATGTTTAAAGTTATTTTGTGATTAAAAAATTTAGTATTTAGCGACAAAAATATAAGTCACAAAAAAATATAAATAATGTAACATTTTACATTTCATCGCTTAATAAACATAATTGCGTGATGAAAGGCTCAATCGTCACAATAACCCTTTAGCAAAGGTGAAAAGGTAACCATGGATGTGGACGAAAAAAAAATGTCATAAAATATTAAGCATAATAATAATTTGATATTTAATGACATTAATGATTGCACCACTAATTGAAAATTTTGCTGTAGTGGTTGGAGATATGTCTCAGAACCAATTATGTCATATGATTCAGGGATATCATTCCTTATACATATAAATATTTCTGTAATTAATTGTAAATTTGTTTACTATTAATAAAATAGCTTTTATATTATTTTGCATAATCAGTTGTTAATTATATATTTAATGCAGAATAAGATCCCGTAATTTATTATAATATCAAGACTCTATCTGCAAAGAGTTGTAGATATAAATACAAAGTATTTGATTTAAATACATTTAAATCAGTTCTTAATTGAGGTAATATCATATGGGAGTATGACATTGTATGATTGGTATGTTTGATGCACGTACAACTCTATGAGTTTATTTTGAATATTCATTCATTAGTGTTTAGAGATAATGACATCTTCTTAGAGGTTGTTCATGATCATTGGGAACTTCGGTTACAAGGAGTTGTACCGAAGTAATTCGAAGGGTTCGTATCTGCTCATGTCCAGCTCACGGTGAACCTAAACAGTCACACACATTAACTAGTTACTTGATGATAATGGTTATTTTCATTATACAATAATCATTAAGTTAGTTAATAATATTATTTCGATACTTTGATCGGATGATAATTTAAATATTTTTTATAAAAAATTAATTTACCGGCTAAGACGCGCTAGCACACGTAAGCGTGAAAAATATTTCGATAATAATTTGGATATTATAAATATGATTTACGGATCTATGGGGACTTGAAAAATATATTTTATTATAAGGATATTAATAAATAAATGGTTTCTTTATTAATGATTAAATAATTATTATTTGATCAAATAAATCATTGTTTGACAAATGGCATCTTGTGATATTGTCAAGTGTCAAATTCTTGATTAGATCTTATCCATTTATTTTGAATCAATAGCTAAGATTAATTCTTTAACTATACTTAAAAAAAAGTATATTTTGCAATTAATGTTTGAAAGTCAAACATTGTAAGAATAATTATTGCACTTTAATATACATATATAATATTAAATTTTAATCATTTTATTTTATATTGTATAAATAAAATGTCTCTCTCTCTCTCTCATTCTCACATTTAGCAAATATATATATTAAAGTGTTTAATATTAATATATGCTAAGATATTTTCCATTCATTAAATGAATTAATGGAATTGAAATGGATTTTGGAATCGATGGGCTAGTCTTTGACACTTGTAACCATTCTATTGTTTTAAACAAAATTGAATAGATGAAAAGAAAGAAAACAAGGGATTTGATTTCATATATTGATTTCAATTGGGAATTGAAAACACTATAGTCTTCCTCTCTTTCCTTATGCTTAGATGCCATTTTTAAATGGGTGAGAGGATTTTGTTTTGAACAAAAATTCATAAGGAAGAAAGAAAAGAAAATAGAGAAAAAAGAAGAAGAGGAAAGAGATGAAATAGCTTCATAGGTTTCTTTCTCTTCCATATGAACAAGTAAAAATTTTCTAAGGGAAGAAAATTTTGTATTAACTTAGGGAAGTTGATACACTTGTTCAAGGTCTCTTAATACAAATCTGGATAGTCAGAACCTGTTGTAATCAACCCAGTATGTGAACAGGCCTTAAAACTAACTGGAAACGGAGTAGCTCGTTTCGGATATCAACATTAAATTATGTGTACTTTATTTATGTTGATATTATGTTTAAAATTGTTTAAATTTTAAAATATGCATATGCACATGTTCATGGTCCTTTGAGAGCTTTTCTGCATCGTCCGTGTGACAGCCGTAGCTTCTTCGAGCTGACGCGCGCCCGAGAATCATTCCCAGCACACGCAAGTCCAATGTGAACAAGTAGTATTAGAGCCACGTGACATGTGTATGTATGTATGTTTTTGAAAAGATGTGTTGAGAAGTTGATTGTGTTCATTTGGATGTTTGTTGTGGTTTGAAAAATGATAATGTATTATTTGGATTAAACATGCTCTTTAAGTTATATATGATAATAACATGTTTAAAAGCATGAAAATTTGATTTGTTATGTTTTTAAGCATATATATATATGTGTGTGTTAATACAATTATTAATTTAATTAAATTTTGTGTTAACATGTGTATGAATGTATTTGATATATTTGAGAGCATGGATATGATTATATTTGATATGGTCATATGGATATTTGGTTGATTATGATTTTATGAAAAAGCATGATAATGGATGTTGTTAATTTGATTACTAAATGTTACATGTTTAAAGAAACGAATAAAGTTGTTTTAAGTTTTTTATGCATGTTTTAGAAATAAGAAATGGTTTAAAATGGCCTAGGATTGATTTATTGAAGAATGGATTGATGTGTTTATTGTAAACATTAAGGATCAATCCATTTTTACCTTAAAATGAGCTATGTATCATTCTGTTTTAGTGAATATCAATCTCTTTAGAGAAATGATCGATACTTGCTAGCAAAAAATGATCAAAGGGTAGATACTTTAAACAAACGAATCAATACATGTTGGCTACAGATCATTTTGTTTTATGAAGTATTGATCTCTTTGAAGAAATGATTGATACTTATTGTTGAATGGTCAATCTGATCGAACCCCTCAATGAAACAGATCGATACATGATGGCTACGGATCATTCTATTTTAGGAATTGTTGATCTCTTTGAAGAAAGGATCGATACTTGCTATTGAAGAGTCTATCGAATCGATCCTCTCAATGAAACAAATAGATACTTATGATAAATTATGAAAACTAGGCAAGCTACGGATCGACCCTTGGCTAGAAAGGATTGATCTACATGAGACACACATTGTTTTCTCTCCGAGTTTTTGCCTAAACGAATCAATATCCTAAGAGGATGGATCGATCTATTTTCCAACAAAAAAAAATTAATTTTTTTATTTTTATTTTTTCTTCATTCTTACATAATCTTCAAATATTATAACATTCATTTAGCCATAACTTCTACAAGTACTAATTTAATTAGTATATTTTTTATTACTGAAAATTCAATTTGATGAAATTAAAAATTTTCGAGTTTGAAATTGTTTTAATTGAACAGAAAAATAGTACTTTGAATTAAAATTGAATTAAATGGTGATTGTAATTAATTTTGATTCAACTAGAATTAATAGAATTCCAATTGAAGTAATTTTATGAACATAAATCGACAAATTGATATTTTATCAATTAAAGTCTCTCTCAAATAAATTAATTTGTTAATTTATTAACTTGATTCGTTCAATTAATAATGTATTGAATTTGAAATTAATATCATTAGATGATATAGATTTTGAATTTCATTACTAAACAACAAGATATGTATATTAATGTGTATATTAAATGAGACTTTAAATGAAAATCTCCCTCTTTTTAATATTATGTTAAAACCTTCCAATGCAGTCGGTAGGTTATAGACATCTTTGATGGGATAATCCAATAACTATTAGGTGAGGGCCCTCACGGGGTACCGTAGTCTATTTGACTTATTTCTTGATAGGAGGTTTTCGGCTTCCAATAACTGTTAAATAAGATATTTGATTTCACTCCTATTCAAGAAAAGGCGTTGGGTTTAACCTAACTAGGTTGATGTAACAATAACTGTTAAGTAAAGTGCTTTTTCCTAGAGGAAGATTGATCATATCTTGTAAAAAGTTACAAACAGAAATGAGTTTCTGACTTATTGGGCTTACTTGATCAATAATTGTTAGGTGAGGTTTGGTAAGTTTGATAAAAATATGATCACTTACGAAAACTTGTAATTTGATTATAGTTTTCTCATCAAGGGAGTATGAGATAAAATTAAAGTAGTGAAAGTACTATTTGGTTTAAAGTTCAAAACTAAATAGATTGAAATATAAATGTACTTTTATACATTTTGATGTGTTTTCTTTTTCTACAGATTTTCAAACATTTAATCTCTTTTCAAGTGAAAGAATAATGCTTAACCCTCTTCTTAAAATACTTGATGCTCATAAGCTTACTAGACCTAATTTTAAGGTTTGGTTTCGGAATCTCAGAATCGTTCTAAATTCTGAAAGGATTAGTTATGTCCTTCAAAGGTCCTATGCCCAAGTCCCTTTCTAGTGAGGCTTCACCAGAGGAGATTAGAACCTTCTAGAAATAAAAGGTGATAATCTCAAAGTTAGATTGTATATGATGGTGCCTATGAGTGATGACTTACAGACTCAGCATAAGATCAACGGTCTATCTTTCTTTGATTGAAATGTTTGGGAAGAGTTCAAACTATAGGTAGTATGAGTTATCCACTACTTTGTTTGAAATGAGACTTAATCCGAGAGTGCCTCCAAAGTCTCATCTTATGAAGATGATAAGCCTCATAAGTTAGTTGGACTCTTTGAGGTTTTCTATAGCCTTTGGATTATAGATGGATTTGATCATTCAGTCACTTCCGTCTAGTTTTGACCAGCTTGTTACCAATGATCATATGAACAAATTGGAACATACTCTTCTTGAACTTATGAATGAAATTGTTTCATTTCATAAGAGAGCCTCTAAAGAATAAGGGAATGAGACCGTTCTTGCTGTTGTGTCTTATGATAAGACATCGAAAAAGAAAGGCAAGAAGTTTTCTAGAGTTAGACCCAAAATAAAAGTCTCCAAGAACAAGAAAAAGAAAGGCAAAGGCAAAGGCAAAGGCAAAGGTAAACGAGTTTCTAATAGTCAAGCCAATGATGAGTGTCATCATTGCAAAAAGTTCGAGCAATGAAAGAGGAACTGTCTTCTTTACATGGAGAGCTTGAGACAAAAAAAAGGCATAAGGCACGCTTTCTTGTCATGCTATTGAAACTAAATGAAATGTTATTTCATATTCAAATAGCTGGATAATTGATTTAGCTGTCACTTTTCTTATTTGAATATCATTATAAGATCTTCATAGTAAACGGTTACTAGAAGAGAGTAAAGTGACACTAAATATGGCAAATAGAGCATCAGTTGCTGCCACTTACTCAGGGACCTGCAAAATTATTCTGCCTTCGGGTCATATTTTGATATTGTACAAAACTATGTATTTTGATATTACTAATAGAAATATTTTTTCTGATAATCAATTATGTAAATAAGGTTATACTTTAATATTTGATAAATGTAAATGTTGTATTTATTTGAGAAATAAATTGATTGGCACTGGTTTGAATATAAACAGTTTATGGTTTTTTGAGATTAATAAAATTAACATGACTAATACTATTAATAAAAAAAATCTAGAAATAAATTTAATTCAAAACTTACATAGCATTATAGATTAGGTCATATTAGAGATAAAAGATTAAAAAGATGAGTAATGATAGACTAATAGGTCCATTGGATTGTAAACCCTACCCAACTTGTGAATCCAGTCTTCAAAGAAAGATGACCAAATCACCCTTTGTTGGACAAGGGAAAAAAGTTGATGAAGTTTTTGAATTGATATATACTGACGTATGTGGTCTATTTAGTGAAATGGCCAAAGATGGTTTCTCATACTTCATAACCTCTACCAATGATCATTCACAATATGGTTATGTATACTTATTAAAGTACAAATCTGAATATTTTGAAAAGTTTAAAGAATCCAGAGCTAAGTAGAGAAACAAACATGAAAAAGTATTAAGATTCTACAAGCTAATCGTGAAGGTGAATATTTAAGTAATGAATTTCTAGAATTTCTTAAAATTAATGGTATACTTTCTCAGCTTACACATCCTTATACATTACAGCATAATAATGTATCGAAAAGAAAGAATCGTACTTTATTAGATATGGTACGATCCAATTTGAGCTTCACGAACTTACTTACATATCTTTGGGAATATGCCCTAAATACTACAATTTACATCCTGAACATGACTCTATCTAAAGCAATTCCCAAGACACCGTATGAGATATGGTATGGGAAGCTTTTAAGCTTTAATTATATGAAGCCTTGAGGATGTCCAACTTATGTTAAAATAGTTAACACTGGGAAGCTAACTGCTAAATCTAAAAAAGGTCGATTCATTGGATATTCTAAAGATAGTTTAAGATATTATTTCTACTTTCATATTGATCAAAGAATTTTGATTAGTAAACACGCACAGTTCCTCGAGAATCAGCTCATTAAGGATGGTGGTATAGGTAGAAAGATTAAGTTTTTAGAGAAGTTTGTAAAGCTTGATAATAATTAACCTTAGATGGATAAGCCTGTTGATGTAAATAAACTAGTTCACATTGATGAACCAGTTCGATCGAATCCTTAGTTTTCTGTAAACCAACCCTTCGTAGATCTATTAGGATATCTCGCCCTAGTCAAAGATATTATTTCCTTTCTGAAAATGATTTTAAACCATTTATGAAAGAAGAAGATATACAAAGGAAAGATCTCAGAACCTATGAAGAGGCGATATCAGATATTGATTTTAGAAGATGGTTGAAGCCATGAAATTTGAAATGAAATTCATGTATACTAATCAGGTGTGGTCACTTGTTGATCCACCAGAAGGAATTGTTCCTATCGATTATAAATGAGTTTACAAATGAAAATTTGGCAAAAATTGAAAAGTAGAGACTTTTAAACATAGGTTGGTGGCAAAAGATTATAATTAGAAATAATGTGATGATTTTGATGAAACCTTTATGCTAATAGTCGTGCTGAAATCCATTTGGATATTACTTGCTATTGTAGCTTATTATGACTATGAGATATGACAAATGGATGTGAAGACAACCTTCCTCAATGATTTCATTGAGAAGTTCATATACATACAACAGCTCATTGGTTTTGTTGCATCTGATAATAGTCATAAGGTATGTAAGTTGCATAGATCGATTTATGAATTAAAGCAAGTTTGTAGAAGCTGGAACATATAATTTGATGATGCAATCAAATTGTTTTGCTTCATCAAGAATATTGACGAACCATGTGTCTACAGAAAAGAGAATACAATGCCATCACATTCCTTGTATTGTATGTAAATGATATGCTACTCATAGGAAATGATGTGGGCATGTTATCTAAGACTTAATTATGATTGTCTAATGTTTTCTCTATGAAAGACCTAGGAGAAATGACTTTCATTTTGGGTATTCGCCTCTATAGAGATAAAGTGAAACGAATGATAGGTCTTCCCTAGAGTCAGTACATATATAAAGTACTAAAAAAGTTCAGTATAGATAACTCTAAGAAGGGTTTCTTACCCTGCAGTCATGGCGTTCATCTCTCGAGAGAGATGGGACCCAAAACTGAAGCTGAGCACGAGCGTATGTAGAAGATTCTTTATGCTTTGGCAATAGCTAGTCTTATGTACTCTATGATATATACTATACCTGATATAGCATATGCTGTGAGTATTACAAGTCGACATCAAGCAGATTCTAGAGAAGAACATTAGACTATGGTCAAAAGAATCCTTAAGTACTTAAGAAAGACCAAGGATTTAGTGTTGATCCATTGGGGGTGAGTTAAAACTTAAGGGTTACACTTATTCTAATTTGCAATCAGATGTGGATAATAAAAAATCTATTTCTGCATTTGTCTTCATATGTAATGAAGATGACGCCTATTGGAAGAGTTTCAAACAGACTAATATAGCTGACTTCACTACAGAAGCTGAGTATGTCGCTACTTTTGAAGCTGGGAAAGAAGCTGTCTAGATCCATAAGTTCGTGACAGAACTCGGAGTGGTTCTTTCCATAGTTGACCCAGTAGCTTTGCACTATGACAATAATGAAGCTATAGCTCAAGCTAAGGAACCGAGGTCTCACAAAAAATTTAAACATATTTAAAGGAAATATCATTTGATAAGAGAGTTTATAGCAAATAAACTCTTAGTCTTGTAGAAACCCCAGTCTATGGATAATGTGGCAAACCCAGTGGTTAAGCCGATGACACAACAACAACTAGATCACCACCTAGAAATGATGAGTATTGGATACCATGGTGATTGGTTCTAATGTAAGTGAGAGTTTGTTGGAGATATGTCCTAGAACTAATTATGTCATATGGTTCAGGGATATCATTCCTTGTATATATAAATATTTCTATAATTAATTATAAATTTGTTTAGATTAATAAAATGGCATTTATATCATTTTGCATAATCATTGCTAATTATACATTTAATGCAGAATGAGATCTCATGATGTATTATGATGTCAAGACTCTATCTACAAATAGTTGTAGATATGGTACAGAGTCTTTGATTTAAATACATTCAAATCAATTCTCGGTTGAGGTAATATCATATGGGAGTATGACATTACATGACTGGTATGTTTGATACTGCCAATGATTAGTATTTAATACTAATAGTTGGGTAACAAATCTCATATCACAAGAGCATAATCATGGATGATACATTAGAAAACATGTTACTGAACGTGATTAAATGCGATGAATCACATGGGTCATTATTTATAATCAATGATATGTCACACGGCTGTACTAGTGTACCACTAATCTTTTAACTTGAGGTATCACCGCCGCCATCTATACTGAAGCACATCATTCACTTGTATATATCGCACTGGGCTAGCCATACCTAGTGAAAAAAGCTTGCTGGCAATGTATTCTTAGTGTATGAGGACAGGTGATAACTAAGATAGAATCTATTGACTTAGATATTGGAGCTTAAAATCCTAGGTAGGGATGTCATATATAGAAAACAAATCTCTGGCTAAAGTACGTGTTTCCGAAAAGGTGTTTTCGAATACATGAATCTTGTATATGATTTGAGTTCCTATTCCTATGATTAAGTTATGGGTTTGACGATTCTATGACTCGTACTTGATCAAGAGTCGATAGTAGGGAAACTTTACTACATGCACGTACGACTATATGTTTATCTTGAATATTCATTCATTAGTGTCTGGGGATAATGACATCTTACTAGAGGTTAATCATGATCATTAGGAACTTTAGTTATAAGGAATTATACCGAAGTGATTCGAAGGGTTCATATCTGCTCATGTCCAGCTCAAGATAAACCCAGAGGGTCACACACATTAACCGTTTACTTGATGATAATGGTTATTTCTATTATACAATAATCATTAAGTTAGTTAATGATATTATTTTAATACTTTGATCGAATGATAATTTAATTATTTTTCATAAAGAATTAATTTACCGACTAAGACGCGCTAGCACACATGCATGAAAAATGTTTTGATAATAATTTGGATATCGTAAATATGATTTACGGATATATGAAGACTTAAAAAAATATATTTTTTCATAAGGATATTAATAAATAAATGGTTTATTTATTAATGATTAAATAATTGTTATTTCATTAAATAAATCTTTATTTGACAAATAGCACCATGAGATATTGTTAAATGTTAAATTCTTGATTAGATCTTGTCCATTCATTTTGAATCAATGACTAAAATTAATTTTTTAATTATGATTAAAGAAAAAAAATATATTTTGCAATTAATGTTTGAAAGTCAAACATTGTAAGAATAATGATTGTACTTTAATATATATATATATATGACATAATATTAAATTGTAATCATTTCATTTTATTTTATATTGTATAAATAAAATGTTTCTCTCTTTCTCTCTCATTCTCACCTTTAGCAAATATATATGTTAAATGTTTAATATTAATGTATGCAAAGATATTTTCCATTCATTAAATGAATTAATGGAATTTAAATAGATTTTGGAATCTATAGGTGAATTTTTGACACTTGTAAACATTTTATTATTTTGAACAAAATTGAATAGATGAAAAGAAAAAAAATACGGAATTTGATTTCATATATTGATTTCAATTGGGAGTTGAAAACACAATAGTCTTTCTCTCCTTTCTTGTACTTGGACGTCGTTTTTGAATATGTGAAAGAATTTTGTTTTGAACAAAAATACATAAGGAATAAAGAAAATAAAAGAGAGAGAAAGAAAGAAGAGGAAAGATAGGAAATAGTTTCATAGTTTTCCTTCTCTTCTATATGAATAAGTAGAAATTTTCTAAAGTTAGAAAATTTTGTATTAACTTAGGGAAGTTGATACACTTGTTCAAGATTTCCTAACACGAATTTGGGTAGCCGGAACCCATCGTAACCCAGTGTGTGAATATGCCTTATAGCTAACTGGATGCAGAGTAACTCGTTTCGAATATCAACATTTAAGTATGCATACTTTATTTTTGTTGATAAATAATATCAGGCCCCCACTCGTGGGATCTATACGCGACAACCGCCACATACCCTCGAGACAAATTCTTAACTCCTGAATATGTCCTTCAGGCCAATAAGACTGATTGGGTACATGTTTTCCTTATAATTATTCTTTTAATCTTGTCTCTCTGAGACATTTTCAAACCATCTCATAAAATAAAAGAATAACCAATATAAAACACATAAAAATTACATATCCAATTTCATTAGTTTATATCCATAAATAAATATGTACAAAAATTTTCTCAAACAAACCTAGTTGACTGTTTTACACAACTAATGAGTCGAGAACAAAACCAATACCTGAGGGCTTTATACCCCTAAATGATCACCACCACCTAGTAATATTATTTGCTTCAGTTAATTTCTTGAAACTGAAGAATGAGGGGGTGAGTATATGGGGATATACTCCTTGAGTGGATAAAAATATATTTTTAAAAAAATTATTTATAAATACACATAAATCAATTTATTATAATAAAACCATGGCCTGTTACTTAAAATCAATGAGCTGGTTCCCTTTTCCGGCGGTTACCTTGGCCGTAGTAACCCTGAAACCGTCAGTGAGTTTTATACACAGAAAACAATACTTATTAATTAAAAATCAATTTTTTTTCATATAAAGAATGCATACACATTTTCAAATCTTACCCTCCACTGAAGTTAGCCTCGAGTAGTTATATGGTGATACTCATAACTGTCCTCGTCAATCCCACAGGTGGGCAACTCCATATCATCATCCACCCATACAACTGCCCCATCTGTGGCATACTCACCTAGATGGCCTCTCATAGGTTTGTCCATAGGCTACTTTCCTGTAGCTATAATCACATACAATCTTAGCTCTCCAGCCATATCACCAATACAAAACCACTATCAAATTCATTTACATAAATATTTATAATCATTTCATTTTCAACATCATTGCAAGCCATACATTTTCAATATCAAACCTGACCTCCTGGCCAATCACATATTCATTCAAACCACAAGCCATTCATATTTTATTCAAATCAACAATAAATAAACCATTTCATAATTCATAAAACAATAAGTTCCATAAGCATTTTAAAAAAAAAAAACAAGAAAATAGTTCTACTCACAGTAATAGGGAAGATCTCTACTCTCTACACTAGTCATCGCACCTAATTTGTCTCTCTTTCGAGTGCTCGGCACTTATATTACACATATATAACATTATAACTTTGGTATTCTAATCAATTAACATTTATGTCTTATATGCAATGTTCATAGTCGTTTTATCTCAATTTCTGTAGTTTCGCACATATAACTTTACTAGACTTTCTCACAAGGGCCATTTAACCGATTCCCAACAATAGAATCCCATAACCGTAGTTATTCAAATTTTCACATTTTTATTTAAAACAGTTATGCACATTCCAAGTGTTATTTTACGCTTATTTAGCATTATATACTCTCTAATATTACTAATTAACACAATTTATGTTTCCTATGCAAAATTAAACGGAAATTCTTGAGTGAATAGTAAAATTCATATTTCAAATATATTAAAATTTATCAAATAGAACTTAGAATGGATTTATACACTTACCTTTAGTCTGTAGATGTCCTTAGAAACCTCATATTGGCATTTAAACCCAAAACTCCCAAATTGATTCGAAACCCTAACTTATTCCCGCACTTTTCCTTGCTATTTCAAGCCGAAATTAGTGTCACATTGTTGAAGAGGAGATGAGGAGTCACATGAGAGGCAAAAATCTGACCAAAACTTAGGTGATTAGCTTTGATTTGTAGGGAAATCTGAAAGAAATAGTAAGAGAGAAGTATTTCTAGAGAGAGAGGTAAATGAACGAATAAGAACTCCTAGAATCGTTTTTCCCCTTGTAGGGATTTATAAAACTGTGTAAAATGATTTATTTGCCGTGAATCTTACCCAAATTTGCATAAAGGATCGATACCTTTAGGTTGGATATTGATACTTTTAACTTGGATATCAATACCATTGATCTAGGTATCAATCTGTTCCTAAAAAATACAATTTTGAAGTTCCTTCAATATCGAGTATCGATACATTAGCCTTCATGTATTGATCATTTTCTTTTCAATGTATCAATACCTTTGTTGAAGGTAACGATCTGGTTCAATATGTAATTAATTTTGAACTCTCTATCTCGACATGTATCAATACCTTTAATGAAGGTATCGATCTGGTTCACGTTGTAAATATTTTCAAACTCTTTGTTTTGGAATGTATCGATACTTTCTTCATAAATATCGATCTAGTCGACTTGTAATTTCTTCTTAAGTCTCTGACTTGCTAAGTAACGATACCTTCCTTCATAGGTATCAATCCGTTCATCAAGTATCGACCTGTTTCCGTAATGTATCGATACATTTAGATAATGTATCGATACTCTCAGCTCTATGTATCGATACTTCATGTTCATAAGATATTTTAATATTTTCTATTCATTCCCAAACACAATTTTCGCTTACCTTTAGTGGGCTTCGTCTGAGATCTCTTACAAAGGCGCTGCCCCTTAACCCCGCTCACTAATTGGCTAGTGAGATCGCCGAATGCTTTACCGTAAGGCAATATGCGGAAACCCAACTTATGAAAAATTTCAAATTATATTTTCAATTTCATTGTATTCTCTTTTTTAAACTTGAATATAAATTCACCTACGTCTCATTAATGTGCCAATTAATCTTGTACAATGTGCGTGGGATAATAAATATTATGAAATGGCCGTCTTACCCCTATGTCTAAAGAACGGGGTTTTATAGTAACTTCTTGTTTGGAACTCTTTCAACTTACTGCACCACCATTCAAGGTAAATACATATCCTAAAATAGATTTGCTATTATCTTTATCTAACTAGAAAATTAAGTCAATGTAACCCTCAATTACCAAGTCATATCCTCTATATACAAGAAACAATTCTTCAATCCTTCTCAAATACTTAAGAAATAGTCTTCCAATGATTCTCAACTGGATTAGCCTGATATCTATTTGTAACACTTAGAGCATAACCCATATCAGGCCTCGTACATAGTATAACATACATTATAGTACCAATTGCTGAAACATATGGTATTTTACTCATATACTCTTTCTTTGATTGGGTATCGATACTTTTAACTTGGGTATCGATACCTTTGGTCTAGGTCTTGATCCATTCCTAAACAGTACGATTCTGGAAGTTTCTTCAATCCCGAGTATCGATACATTAGCCTTCATGTATTGATCATTTTCTTTTCAATGTATCGATACCTTTGTTGAAGGTATCGATCTGGTTCAATATGTAATTAATTTCGAACTCTCTGTCTCAGCATGTATCGATACCTTTGAAGAAGGTATTGATCTAGTTCACGTTGTAAATATTTTTAAACTCTCTATTTTGGAATGTATCGATACTTTCTCTATAAGTATCAATCTAGTAAACTTGTAATTTCTTCTCAAGTCTCTGACTTGCTAAGTATCAATACCTTCCTTCATAGGTATCGATCCGTTCATCAAGTGTCGACCTGTTTCCCTAATGTATCGATACATTTAAATAATGTATCAATACTCTCAGCTCTATGTATCAATATTTCATGCTCATAACATATTTTAACCTTTTCTTTTCATTCCCAAACACCATTTTTGTTTACCTTTAGTAGGCTTCGCCTCCAATCCCCCGCAAAGGTGCGGTCCCTTGACCCCTTCGCTAACCGACTAATGAGATCGCCGACTGCTTCATCGTAGGGTAACATGCGAAAACCCAACTTATGAAAAATTTCAAATTATATTTTCAATTTCATTGTATTCTCTTTATTAAACTTGAATCTAAATTCACCTACGTCTCGTTAATGTGTCAATTAATCTTGTACAATGCGCGTGGGATAATAAATGTTATGAAATAACCCTCTTACCCCTATGTCTAAAAAACGGGGTTTACAATAACTTCTTGTTTGGAACTCTTTCAACTTACTGCACCACTATCAAGGTAAATACATATCCTAAAATAGATTTGCTATCATCTTTATCTAACTAGAAACTTGAGTCAATGTAACCCTCAATTACCAAGTTATATCCTCTATATACAAGAAACAATTCCTCAGTCTTTCTCAAGTACTTAAGAAACAGCCTTCCAGTGATTCTCACCTGGATTAGCCTGATATCTATTCGTAATGTTTAGAGTATAACCCACATCAGGCCTCGTACATAGCGTAACCATACATTATAAAACCATATGCTGAAGCATATGGTATTTTACTCATGTACTCTTTCTCTGATTGGGTACCGATACTTTTAATTTGGTTATCGATACCTTTTGTCTAGGTATCGATACTCTCAACTCTATGTATCGATATTTCTTGCTCATAATATATTTTAACCTTTTTTTTTAATTTCCAAACATCATTTTCATTTACCTTTAGTAGGCTCCGCCCCCGATCACCTGCAAGGGCGCTTCCTCTTAACCCTGCACACTAACCAACTAGCAAGACCGTCGAATGCTTCAGCATAAGGCAATATGCGAAAACTCAACTTATGAAAAATTTCAAAATATATTTTCAATTTCATTGTATTCTCTTTATTAAACTTTAAACGAAATTCACTTACATCTCGTTAAGGTGCCAATTAATCTTGTACAATACACATGAGATAATGAATGTTATGAAATGATCATCTTATACCTATGTTCGAAGAACGAGGTTTACAAATAAAACACACATTCTTTAATGTTGATATTATGTTTAAAATTGTTTACATTTTAAAATATGCATATGTACATGTCCCTAATCGTTTAAGAGATTTTTCGCAAGATCTTTGTGACGGCTGTCATTACCTCGGGAAGAGGCGTGCTCGAAAATGAACTTTTTCTTCGTCCGCTACGTCTACTACGATTAACTTCAACCACCCCCTCAACTTCTTCAAGTTTGGTGGCCAAGAACTTGGACTTTTTCTTCTCTACCTCCAAACTCTATTCCACTTCCCAATATCTCTCCTTAAATCCCTGACGAAGCCCCTAATACTCTACCTTAGACTCATTCAAGTCTAACTTGAGATTATTCATCCTCTTGCTAGACATTGTCTGAGAAGACTCAGCAGTTGCCACCCTAACCAGAAGCGCCTCCATCTCCCAAGCCCATTTCTCTTTCTCAACTTCACACTGAGTCCACTTTACGGCCAAGTTCTTCTCAGCTTCTTCAGCATTTAGCTTCAACCAGTTATTATCCGTTGCTAGTGGACCTGAGAAAACAGCGTCAATAACATTTCAATGTACAATGACGGCATATTGCATTTAAGTAAATCATCAAAATAACCAGATATTAGAAAATGCAAAGAAAGTTTTATCGCCTAGTGTCACACCCCTGCCTATGGGGTCCACACGTTACAACCGCCACAGACCCTTGAGACACATTCTAAATTTTTGAACATGTCCCTTAGGCTTGTAAGGCTATTTGGGTACCTGGCCCTTATATAATTATTATCATATACTTTCTTTTTAGGACACTTTCAAATCATTTCACAAATGAAAGTATATTTAATTTACAAATATTACAGAGAACTCAATAAAATACAATATTTTTAATTCATTATTAAATACATACAACAGTTTCTCAAAACATACCCAGTAGACTCTTAAACATGTCGGTGAGTCGAGGAGGAGAATGATACCTAAGGGTCTTATGCCCTTAATTGACCACCACCACAAATTATCGTTCTTGACTATGCTTGATTTCTTGAAATTGGAATGTAAGGGGGTGAGTGTATGGGGATATACTCCATGAGTGGATAAAAATATATTTTTTTAAAAATCATTTATAAATGCACGTAAAACAATTTATTTTAACAAAACCGTAGCCTGTTATTCAAAATCAATAAGCTGGCTCCCTTTCCTAGTGGTTACCATAGTCGTGGTAACCTTGAAACAATCAGTGGGTTTTATGCACGGAAAACAATGTCATTTGATAAAAACAATTCTTTTTAATATAAATAATACATGCTAATTTTCAAAACTAGTCCACCACTGAAGTTGGTCTTGAGTAATCAAGTGGTAATACTCATGACTGTCCTCGACAATCCATCAGTTGGGCAACCTATAACATCCACCCATATAACTACCCCATCTGCGACATACTCACCTAGACTGTCTCTTCATAGGTCCGTCTCTAGGTTATTTCCCTATAGTTATAGTCATATACATTCTTGGCCCTCCCAACCATATCACTAATATAATCACATAAATATCTATGTACCAATCATATATAACTCATTATTATCAATAATTTCATTTTCAATATCAAACATGGCCTCATGGCCAAATACATATTTACATTTCTTGGCCTCATAGCTACATACATATCAAATCCATTTACAGGCCATTCATATTTATTTCAAATCAACAATAAATACATTATTTCTTAATTCTTAAAATAATAAGTTTTATAAAACAATTGAATAATTTAAATCATGTAAAAATACTCCACTTACAGTTAAAGGAAGGTCACCACTTCCACAATTACTCCTCGAGCCCTAAATTCCACTATCAGGTGTTCGGCGCCTAATATCATACATGCATAATCTCATGAATTTAAATATTTCAAATAATTATCATATGCACTAAATGCGATGTTCGTGAATAACATATCTACAATTCCTTAATTTGACACACATTACTTTACAAGGCTTAACTAATGAAGTCATTTATCCGATTCCCAATAACGGAATCCCATGGCCATAATTATTTCAAATTCTCATTTTTCGTCTAAGATGACTATACTTAATCTCAACAACATTCAATACGTATATGTCATCATAAATTTCTATTTATCGCAATTCGACAAAAATCTACATTTCTGTTAAACAGAGATATAATTATTCCAAATGACAATCAATGCATATTCAACGTCATATTCGTCCAATTATCACCATTCAACACAATCTATGTTACTTATGCGAAAATCAAATGTAAATTCAAATGAACAGTAAATCTCAAATATCAAATGTTGCAAAATGTTAAAATTAAGTTTATAATGGATTAATAGGCTTATCGGTAATTTGTCTAAGCCTTTAAAAATCTTAATTTATCATTTACACTCAAAAACCCCAAATTTAATTCGAAACCCATTTTTCTTCTTCAGTTATGGTCGCCTTTTCTAGCCCAAATGTTGTATCAATGCGAAGAGGAGAAGTTAGGAAGTCATTTGGTAACGAAAATTTGTAAGATAATCGGAAGAAATTTGAAAAATCAAGAGAAATGAGAAGGAAGAGAGAGAGGGGAAAATTTTTATGTTTTTATAGAGAGGAAGTGAAAAAGAAACTGTTATGGGTTGTATTTATATAGATAAAGAGTGAAAAGACCCAAATACCCATAAAATTTTTGAAATTCCAGCAAAAAACTCATTTTCACAACGAACCGGTCGACCTTTTTCTCCAACTAGTTGACTGGTGTTACAGTGCATGCTACAGTATACTACAATGCCCCCGACATAACTACTGCCAATCGACCATTTTCTCCATTCGGTTGATCGATCCCCACATCACTACTACCAGTCAACCATTTTTTCCATCCAATCGACTGGTTGCTACAATACACTACAATACCTCAGCTACAATAACTTAATTTTTTCACTGTTTGAAAATCTTATGATTTGGTCTCTAAAAACCTTGTAGTTTGATCCCTTTTTATTTATTTATTTATTTGATTAAATACCTATTATTCTTTGAATCAATTTAATTTTTTTATCATATTATGAGCTAACCTAAGCTTACCTAAGCCTCGTTAATGTGCCAATTAATCTTGGTTCATGCACATGTGATAATAAATGTCATTAAATAGCTATTTTACCCCTATGTTCGAATAATAGGGTTTACACCTAACAAGAAAGGCAAGTGTCAACTTACTCGACTAAGCCACCTGTGTATGTAGACCAAAATTCCCCAAGGCGTAACAGCTGAAAAGGCGGCTAAATACTTAAATGGGATGCACACTGCCTGCTGATTGATTCCAAGAGGTCGTCTGGGACAAGCTAAGGAAAGACAAAGCTTCCACCAGCCTTTTGAGCCTGTGTACCTTTTTCCACCTCGGCCCATTATCCTTGAGCACCAACGTTATCTTCCTCTTGCGTTTCCCCTTTTTCTACTTTAGAGGCAGAAAGAGGTGGCAGGTCACATTAGATCACAACTCCTCTTAAAGGAGGAATAACCTTACTAGAAGTAGAAGTTTCAACAATATCCTAAGGAATAGAGGTTCAACAATGCCCTTAGGGTTAAAAGGCCCAGCCTTGTTCGTTGAGGCATTAAGAGCTCCTTCAGCTTTCTTATCCTTCGCCAGCTTCCTCAAGGCGTCCAAAAGGATCTACACTGGTTTCTTTGGGGCCATTTCTTCTACGACAGAAAGAAGTCAAACAAGAGTTAATTATTGTGATCCGACTCAAAAGAAAAGAGAAGAAGACTACTTATCGGCTCATACTTTTTTCGAGGCCAAATAACTATTAGAGAAACAAAAGTTTACAAATCCTGACAAGATCAAGTCAGTATTAGAAAGAAGGAATTTTTGGTTGGACACTGAGGATCTAGCCATCTCAACTCTTCTTAAGCTCCGAGTTAGGAGCTCTGGTTGATCACTCTAAGTGATTACGTCCTTAAACAATCTAAACACTAAGACATTATTGTTGAAATTTCATTCATCACTGACAAAAAAATCATTTATTCTTCCAATCCTTGTTTTAGGATAGATTACCCGTGATGGGATTGCATTTTCCAAGTAGGGTTTGAAGGTAATATCACCCAGAATTTCATACTAGGTTTCTTTTCAACAAATACATGTATTCAATCTCTTCAATTGTAAGAGTAAAATTTGGAATTCGACTCCACAAAACAAACAGACCTGACAAAATTCTCCAACTATAGAGGTTCAGTTGGTAAGGAGCAATCCTAAAGACTCAAAAATCATAGGAAAGTAATCTTAAAGTGGGATCTGGCTCTGAAGTGAAACAGTTATTTGTTAAAAGAAATTTCACTATCTGGAAGACAACTAGAAAGTTCGTTCGTCTTAGAAGCCTTAAGATAAATGCTATCAAGGATGTTATAACAATAGGTATAAGTTTCTAGGTTTAACTCCATGATAATGGAGGGGAACTAGTCTTCTTTAAAAGCTGTTATTTATTCCCTTACCTTAGGAGTAGGGACAATGACCTGTTCTTCCTCAGAGTTGTTTTCCTCGGAAGCAATCTCATTATCACTTGAAACAGAACCCGTTTTTATTCACAAGATGGGAAAAATAAATTATCAAAAACTGCTCAGGATCATTAACAACTCATGAAAATTCAACGACAGTGTAAAACCCTAAAAAACTATCCAACATCCGTCTCAACAACACAAATCCAAATATCGATAAAAAGAGAATTGGAAAGATATGAACACTTACCAATTTTTGCCGAAATAAAAAAGTAGTTTGAGTAAAGAATGATCGCCTAGGACTTGCAAAAATATCTAGGTCCTGACGGCGTTGTCTACAATGAGAAGATGATTACAATATAGAACAAAGACGATCCTGATGCAATGAGAAAAGAGTTACAATTTAAAATGAAGATGGCCTTGTTGAAGAAAGAAAAAGCTTGTAATCCATAATTTAAATAGACCTAAAGTCGAATACAAAGTCTAAGTTTTTCGTTTTGAATCAATTATCGTCGTTCTCAATGGAGATGGTAATAAAGATTTATTTTCTCTAAGTTTTTTCGCTCCAATGGCTAGTCTAAAGAAAGTTTTGATGCAAAAAAAATGCAAATGAGATAAATGAAAAAACAAAAATGAGGTATTTAGGAGAATGAGAAACCATAACCGTTGATATGACTAGGAGATGATATAAACCCTAAGAAATGACTCAAAACAAAACATGTGTTCAATCTCTTCAATTGTAAGAGTAAAATCTGGAATTCGACTCCACAAAACAAATAGACCCGACAAAATTCTCCAATTATAGAGGTTTAGTTGGTAATGAGCAATCCTAAATACTCAAAAATTATAGAAAGTAATCTTGAAGTGAGAGTCTGACTTTGAAGTGAAACAGTTATTTGTTAAAAGAAATTTCACCATCTGGAAGATAACTAGAAAGTTCATTCGTCTCAGAAGCCTTAAGATAAATGCCATCAAGGATGTTATAGCAATGGGTATAAGTTTTTAGGTTTGACTCCATGATAATAGAGGGGAACCAATCTTCTTTAAAAGCTGTTATTTGTTCCCTTACTGTGGGAGTAGGGACAATGACCTATTCTTCCTCAAAGTTGTTTTCCCTGGAAGCAATCTCATTATCACTTGAAATAGAACCCATTTCTATTCACAAGATAGGAAAAATAAATTATCAAGAACTGTTCAAGATCATCAACAACTCATGGAAATTCAACGACAGTGTAAAACCATAAAAAAAACTATCCAATATCTGTCTCAACAACACAAATCCAAAAATAGATAAAAAGAGAATTGGAAAGATATGAACACTTACCAATTTTTGCCGAAATAAAAAAGTAGTTTGAGTAAAGAACAATCGCCTAGGACCCGTAAAAAAATCTAGTTCTTGACAAGGCTGTCTACAATGAGAAGATGATTACAATATAGAACAAAGACAGTCCTGATGCAACGAGAAGAGAGTTACAATTTAAAATTAAGATGGCCTTGGTGAAGAAAGAAAAAGCTTGTAATCCAAAATTTAAATAGAACCAAAGTCAAATGCAGAGTCTAAGTGTTTCGTTCCGAATCAATTATCATCGTTCTTAATGAAGATAGTAATAAAGATTTATTTTCTCTAAGTTCTTTCGCTCCAATGGCTAGTTTAAAGAAAGTTTCGATGCAAAGAAAATGCAAATGAGATAAATGAAAAAACAAAAATGGGGTATTTAAGAGAATGAGAAATCTTATCTGTTAATATAACAAGGAGATGATATAAACCCTAAGAAATGATGATCTAATTCATTCCCATTTTGGGAGTATAGTAAAGTTTCTTTTAAGAATATTGATGCACATCTTAGATGGGAAGCAAAAGGCCGATGCTTAAAAATTTGGGTTATGAAAGGTATATTTACTTTTTTGAATAAAATTTTATGATTATTTATGATTTAAGAAATGTTTAAAAAAATATTTAGGACTGTTGATCAGATTATATGTGATTGAATTAAGTATGAATTTTGTAATCTTTGTGAAAGAAGTAATCTTGGTTGTATTCTTGAATTTAAATAAGTGACTTTGATTATGGACCTTATGTTGGGTTTTGTTTTTATTGAGATTTGTAAGTATTATAATTTGTTGAACAAGAAGGAAATCTAAGCCATAAATATATGAGATTCATGTGAAATGTATTTTATGTTCTTTAAGAAAAGATTTTATAGAAGTTTGATGTGTAAATTATATTCTTTGAACATAGAGTTAAAAGTATAAGACTCATTTATCAAGTTAATGATAAATTCGTCATTCTATTACCCATTATATAAACCTAAAGTCTCTAGAAATTTCTTTATTTTTCTCTCCTCCTCTCACGTTCTTCTCCTTCTTCTTTCTTTCCTATGTTTCCAACGATTTCTCTTACTCTTTTTCACCAATCCTTCCCTTTTCTTTTGATTTTTCGCCTATAACAATACAAATTCATCATTCTAAAGCCACTACAACATTTATTTTCAAAGAATTGGGTAGGAATTGGCATGAAAAAAAGTTAGATTTTAAAGTCAATTTAGAGATTCTTCAAATCCAAGGATTCAAGTATATCTAAAACTTTTTCTTGAGTTTTAGTAAGCATTTCACCTATCCTAAAGTCTTAAAATTCATTTTGGTGTAAGTTTTGGAATAGATTTTACTATACTTGGGTTAAGTTTTTGATTTGTGATTATAATATTATTATTTTAAATTAGGCTTTAAGACTTGAATAAGTCTCTTTAATGATTGTTTTTAAAGTGTTAAAACTGGGTTTAAAAGTCTGAGTTAGTATGTAAATGGGTTTGAGGTCGAAATTAGTTTGAAAAAAAAAGGAAATAATTCTGACAGTTTAGACCTTTTGATGATTATCCTCATTATCTAAAAAATAAACCCATTTTTAGAAAACACTTATTAGAGATAAAATTTTCTACACTGAAAGCCCTTTCCAGCAAATACTTATAATACCAAATCAGAACTCATTTTCCTTATCAAAAAGCCTCCAAAACATTTTAATTTTTGTTAGGTTTCATCATCTTAGAAGTTTTCAAGTTCTAAGCACAATACCCCCGACCCGAGCTCAATACCCCGAACCAAGCACAATATATCTAACCCGAGCACAATATACCTAACTCGAGCACAATATATCTAATCTGAGCACAGTATACCTAACTTGTGCACAATATACATGATCCGAACATAATATACCTAACCTGAGCATAACACAGTTGACCCAAGCTCAATATCCGATTCTGAGCTCAATACTCCTGACCTAAGCTCATTACTCTTGACCCAAGCTCAATACTCTTGACTCGAGCACAATACCCCTGACTCAAGAAGCATACTTTCGAACCCGATCCCAACCTGAATTGTGTACTATTATATGTACGCTTATGTGCCAAACAAATTATTTTCTTGTTAAAGTAAAATATGAAATGAACTTGTTTATAATTGATTTACATTGATATTGGGATGTTTTGTTTATGTGGTCTATTGTTGAAAATTTTATGATATACATGCTGAAATTGCCAAGGAGGCCAGATTTGAATTATTTGCTTTAAAATTATTATTTGAAAGTGATTTGATTATGCATATATATTGGTGATGTAGTCAGTAGGCCACATACTATTATATGGCTTGTAAGCCTATTTTTACTATAGCTACAAGGAGGTAACCTATGAACGGACCTATGAGATGCTGCATAAGTGAGTTTAATCGCAGTGAGGCTGGTATAAAGGAGAAACATCATGGCAAGCCCACTGTGTGCCATGCACATATATGAGGTTATAGATACCCTATGGAAAGTTCTAGCGGCTTGATAAGGCTATCTTGAATTTAACGAATATGATAAGGACTATCACTCGTGTCATCAAATGACTACTCAGGGCCAACATCAGTGAAACGAGCTTGTCTTATAAATGCATGTTTTATATAAAATAAATGATTTTACAAAGTATGAGAAATAATTTTCTATTTTATAAGAATTCATTGCATATGGTTTTATACATAAAAGACTCACTAATGGTTTCAACGTTACCTTGGTTAATGTAGCAGTCGATAAAGTATGGCTAGCTTGGTTTGTTTGTTTTAAACTGTAAGCAGACCTCTAAATTGTTTTATGATTATTTAATTGAATGAACGTATATATATATTTTTGAGTATAAGTTGAAGAGCAATCTCAATATCATGAGTTTAGAAATGTGCGTGCATGTATGTATATATTTATGTATTTTATTTATTCACTGAGTATCTTCTTCATATACTCACCCCTTGCCATTACAACTTTTAGGTTAGACGCCCTAGTTTTCGCCGGAGTAGTATTGGTGATAGAAAACCTACGATGCTCTGTGTAGGTTTTTCTTTTTTGACTCACATAAGTATTTTGGTTCTATTGGATGTATTTACTTAGATATATTTTTATTTGGAAATTGTAAAGTATTTGTAAACTAAATGTTTATGCAAATATTTATTGTCTTGTTCAACTCGAATGGAAATTATTTCCATAATGATATTTTATTATTTGATATGTGTTGTGGATGAATTGATCATTTATGATCAATTCTTTGATAATCTTCCCATTGATGGGAGTTATGATTTATAAACTATTTTTAAGATTTTATGATTTACAAGTATTACATGCTTTCTTGATATATTCTAGGTATAGAAGGTGTATCATTAAAATCTGTAGCGATTGTTACGGGTGGACCCTAGGTTTGAAACGTGGCTTATTGTCGTAAGCAACCAAAAATAAAACATATACTCCTAAAAAATATATATAGTAATGTGAGTAAGGATCGTTCTCACAGAGAGTATCTAGCCTAATTTTATGCTATGTGAACAAGGATGAGGGGGTTTTGAGTATAACGAAAATAATTTTAAGAAAAACAACTAAAGAACAATTCAAATTAACGTATTAAAATTAATCACAAGCACAAACCTTGGTTTAAGTCAACATCCACCATCGAAATTTTACAACTGATCATTAATGCAACTATATATCAATTCACACTTTGAATATTCACCGTTGAAACTATTTTCCTATCTCTCCTTAGTCGTAGTTAATTAGAAAACAAGCGATCTGATTAACTCTAACTACTAAACAACCCAAGACAAGCGCTAAAGGTTTAATTTAGTAGCAACCTTAAGAATTAGAAAGATTGATAAAGCTAAACAACACAAGCACAAGCAGTTGTATTTAATTTAGTCAAGCATTCTTCCTAAAATCTAAATATTTCTGTCACAACAAATTGTTAAATCTTAGTTGCTTCACAAATTAGAGGGATCAAATAATTACTGAATCGATTTCTAACCTAGTAATAAATTACAACGAATAATAAACTAGTAGGCCTCCTAATAATTAAATGAGACAATTATGAAAATAAGCACAGAAGAACATCTAATACTCAAGCATAAATTAAACAATAAAAACAAATTTGATCTCACAGTTTTATTGATTCCGAGACTTCCGTTTCCTTTGACCAATTATAAAAGTTTAGTCACACAAAGTCATGATGAAACTCGAAGGTGAAATTAGAAAAGAAAGGGGGGAAATTCATGTATCAAGTCTGATCTTCCCCTTCGCCCTTTACACGTTATTTATTTGCCTTCCAAGCCTACAAAATCCCTAAAAATATTCTAAATATTATCTTAAAATAACAATCTTCAAATCTAACTAATTAAGAAAAATATTAAAAATAAATTAAAATCCTAATATAACTAGAAAAGTGGTGATTTATTAAGGAAAATATTAAAATAAAATAAAGTTCTAATATAACTAGGAAAGTGGTAATTTCAACTAGAAACTTTAAAAAATAAACCGTGTTAAATCCATGTTTTAGAATTGCAGGCTAAGGGACATTTGAGAATGTTAATCGTATAGGTATAACAACTTCAAGCCTAATTTTGACCTTGATGAAGACTGTATATCTCAAAACTCAAAACATGATTGTGGGACTTTTTCTTAGCGTTCTATAACATCTTGAATCATCTCAATCAGAGCTCGGATGAGAGAGTTACACTTATATTACAAAGCAATGTTGAAACTGTACAAAATCACCCAATTAACTTTGTTTTGCACTTAACACCTCTATTTGCATCCTAAAAAAAAGAATAATAAGTATATTTAGGCACCAATTAAGTATAAAAGACTAAATATTAAGGGAGAAAAATATGATATTTTGTATTCTCATTAGAGTGTGACAGATGAAGGGACAAGATAAAGCCACGATGAATAGAAGATCAAAGGATAATCATCGGAATACGAAATGGAGGCGGTAATGATGAGAATAGAAGAAATCTTTTAGGACTCAAAACGATTTTGCCTAGTAGGCCAATTAAAGGCGAACACGTGGATGGAGACTTATGAAATTCGAGTTAAACATTTAAAGTTTACGGGCATACCAATCTTTTCAAATCACGACCTTTAGTTTTGTCAACAGTTACTTTTTAACTAAAAACTTGGGAGCTTGATGTTTGGGAAATTGCTTGAGGCATGGATGAAGCTTAATAGGCCTTGAACCAACAAGAGATAACATAAAACCTTAGCTAAGTCCTATGAAGGACAAGTAAAATTCGAAGCCAATTCAAGCCCATGGGATCCATAGAGTGGCAAAGACCTCGAGCACAGCGAGATTTGAGACCTCTTAAGTTTAATGAAAGATCTTAGGCCTAAACGTAGAATTCTGAGACCTACTTTAATTGCAATGGTCTTGGGTGCAACATGGCAAAGATTTCAGGCATACCATCAAGCCCAATGCCATTCTAATTTGATTAAAAAGTTTTAAGGCAAAAGTTTTTTGAGACCTCTCACCAGTTACGTATTGTCATATAATTCAAGTTCTTTTTGGACTTTTCCATATCAATGATTCAAGGCCTAGTGGATGTATTCTACAAATAGGGTTCAAAATCTTATGATTTTTGGAATATCAATGCTTATAAAGTTAAGTTTCTGTAATTCCCGAAATTTGAATACATTTGGGATTATAATTTTTAAATTCTTTAGAATTTTAATAAGTTTGAGAGACTTATGATGAAAGGAAAGAGAAAGCTATAAAAGGTAACCGAAGGTAATCAGGTACGCATACTACGTTACACATTAGAACACACAATACCCTTCGCAAGTTTTTGGCTGCCATTGTTTCCTTTTTCCCTCAAACACTAAAAGTAAAACCCTAACTTAAATATTGGAGGGTTTTCACTGGATCATCAACTTTACCCCTTAGATCTTTTTACGGTTACAAGTGACGAAAAAAACAAATAAGTGAAGAAGACTGATTCTAGTGTATAGAGTTCCTAGGAGAATTTTGCTACATCAACAACCATAATTTAATAAAGTATACATTTTTCATACTCTATAATCTTTAGTGTGATATGTATGATGCGAAAGAATTATATCATACGGTAATTATACACAAAATAAGTTTTACTAAATTTAGTTGGGGGCCATGATGTATTATTAAATGCCGCTATTGATCTATGAAAATTAGTTTATTAATTAAGAAGTTAATTGAGGATAAATTAATTAGATTAATTCATCTATAGTTAAGAAGTCTATAACAATCTTCATTGTCAACATAAGAAAGAATTTAATGGGTCACACACTAAAAAGTATTAAGGAATTAATATTAAATTATGTAAATAAATGATTGATGACTTAATTGTTAAGTTCATAATTTTTTAAGGGTTTATTTAATAGTTTTAAAAACTATTAAGGTTAAGTTATAATTGTGCAAAATATAACATTAACTCTAGATAAATAGTATTTAATTTAAAAATGGATCACTGATAAGATTAAAAATATATTTAGTGACTTTTCTACTTGAATTAGGATTTAATAAGAATTATTTAATTAATTAGATTAATTAAATAGTATTTAATTTAAAAAATGATCACTAATAATATTAAAAATATATTTAGTGACTTTTCTACTTGAATTATAATTTGAAAAGTCAAAATATGAAACTTATATAAACCCTTTTTTTTTTTTTGCCAAAAAAGAATGTGAATGAGAATAAAAATAAAAAATAATATTCTTGAAAAATTGAGATAAAATTTTGTCTTGATCAAAAATTCACAAAGAATCCAATCCTTAATTTGTCTATTGAAACAAGAATAACATTTAAGAAAAAACACACAAGGAAAATCTTAAAACTCTAATTCTTTACCTTGTGTGGATTATCATTATAGACCACACACTTAAGTGATTGATCTAGAAAAATATATTTGTATAGTTTTCGCTTAGGTCATAATTTTTGGCTTAGAAATTGGATTAATATGATTTAAAATGGTCTAGAAAGAAGACTTAAAAATCCACAATTTTATATTTAACAACAAAATTTAGATTCAAACATTTTTGAAGTCAAAATAAAATTTAGATTCATATATTTTTAAAGTTAAAATTATATTAGAAGTTACGGATCTTCAAAATATTCAAGAAATAACTATTTTAACTTTATTAGTGGCAAAGATTTAATATAAAATTTTAATTATTTTTATTTTAAATTTATTAATATTATAAAATATGATAAATAATATATTTTTAACTTGAAAATTAATTAATATAATTAATTAAAATAAAATTTAAATTTTTACGGTATACGATATTCTTAATTCCTAACATAAGTATGAGATGATATAATGAGATGATATAATGCAATAGGTAGGAGACAAACGGAATTGTTTGAGGAGAGAGTTCGTACAATTTTTTCTTATGAGTGGGTCAACATAGTTTTGTGTTGGAATTAATTACTAGCCATTATTTTCACTTGTGCCGTCAGCTTGCTTTAGTTTTTCATTAGGTTCCTCTAGTTTTATTGGGAAAAGTTTTACAAACCTCCTCGAAGTTTGGTATAATTGCACTTATGCAACATTTATTTAAAAATATTCATTCATCTCCCGGAACTTGAAACATCGTTATCTTAATAAAAGGCGTTTTTTCTAGTCATTCAAGAGATATTCATCCATTTGTTGAGGTTTGTTATTTTAAGAAACACAACAATAAATTATATATTTAAATTAAGAAATGAAAAAAATGAAAATTTTATTTAGATAGTTTTATCTGCTAATTATTGGAGTTGCATAGATAAATAGATTGATGGATTTTTAAAGAGAGTATTCTATCAATTTAATGCTGTCAAACAGGCCTGAACCGATAGTTTCAGGCCAGGTTGATGAACCAGAAAATATGGAATTGGCCCGAACTGGAAAATATGGCGAGCCGGTTTCACGGTTTAAAGGTGATGGAATCGATGATGGAACCAGTAATAGGTCGGGTCGGTTCTAGTTTGGTTCCAGTTCCAAGCTGGTTTCGATTCCGATTTTGGTTCCGAGTCGATTGCGGTTCTGGGGAGATTTTGGGCCTGTTCCGATTTCGATTTTGATTCTAATTTAATTAAAAGTAAATATAATTTTTATAAATTATCAAAAATTATAAAAAAAAAAAATACCTTCGACGGTATTAATTTTTATAAATTAATAAAAAAAATATAATGAGGGGGATATTTCAGTTTGAACCTTATAATTTTTTTTAACATTCAATCATATTTTACAATAATAAATAAAGAAAAATAAAATAAGTTAATTATAAAAATATTATAAAGAGGGAGACATTGAACCTTACTTTATTAAAAATTATTAAATCTAAATATCAATTACCTATAATTGACACTTGATTGTAGTCATTCTTCGTCTTCTTCTCCTTTATCCCATTCATAATTAAACTCAGCTGCAATAGCTGATTGTTGTTGAAGTTGTTGTAGTCTCCTTTCTTTGTTGACCCAATCCTTGAAGCACATTCGCATCTCCAAAACCTCTGGGGCCATTGTACTTCTACGTGAGTCCAATGTTCGACCACTTAAACTGAATGCACTCTCTGATGAAACCGTAGACACTGGTGGTGTGAGAAAGTTTCGTGCCATTCTTGCTAAGATAGGATAAACTTGTGAATTTCCTTCCACCACTTTAGGATGTCAAAATTTCCCTCCGGTTGAATGATTGGACCCTGCATGTAGTATAAGAGCTCGTTGAATGACGAAGACGTTCTTTTTAATCTCTTGTTAACTTCCGCGTACGGATTTCAACCGTTGCTTGAAATAATGGGAGCAAAGGAAAAGGAAGAAGAGCCTTCACGACTAGCAGATGTAGACATACCTTCAAAATACACAATCTCATACGAGTGAAAGATACTTGAGAGATTTAATGACAACTTTTCCTTACATTGTTGGATAAGTATTTCAATTTCGCGACTGAAATAATCAGAATCACTTTGATATAAGAATTTGTAAAATTGTTTTATAAGGGTTTCACAACCAGAAACTTTTATCCTAGGGTCTAAATATAGTGCAATGCAATATAAAAGAGACATGTTATTGTAATACTTTCTAAATTTATCAAGATTGACATTACTAAGGTGAATGTTGGATGTTCCATGTATTTTTTAAAGACATATGCAACACTACATAACGTAGAAATTACGTGATGTTTTGTTGAATAATATTGCCCAGATAAAGGTTTTGTGGCTTCTTTCATTGTGGATAAAAACTGTGAGATAATTTCTATAGTTTGAAAATGATTATCGGTTAATTCATAACTACTCATTTTCATATTCCAAAATTTTATTATTGGAATTTTAGAAGCTAAAAAATGTTTGAGCATGTTATAGGTGGAGTTCCACCTTGTTGGCATGTCTAGAATCAATTTTTTATGCCTCAATCCGTGTTGATGACACAATTCTTTAAATGCTTAAGCTCTAGCTGAAGCCAGTTTTAAATGAAGTATAACACTCCTAATTGCATCAATTGTTGGCTTCATCATTTGATAACCATCTTGCACACATAAGTTCACTATATGACAAATACACCTATTGTGAAAAACTTTGCCGTCTAAACATAGGTTTAGTGTATTTTTAAAAAGAGGAATTGCAGCTGTGTTATTCGATGTATTATTGAATGAAATGTAAATAATTTTATCAGCAATCCTAAACTCTCATGTAACACTCTTAATAACTTTCGCAATAGTCCTTGCGTTGTGTAGAAATTCAAATGGTCTAAATTCTATAATTTTTTTATTTAATTGCCACTCTTCATCAATTCAATGGCAAATAACACAAATATAATACAAATCATTAACACCTTTTCAATTGTTAGATGTCAATGAAAATGTATTGTTACTTGATTTGAAAATAGCAATTAAAGTTTGTCTCATTTCATCAAATTTTTTAATTACATGTGTTCGTGCTATTGTCTTAGGTATTTTCTTAAAACCAGGTTGATGTTGTTGCATCATTTCAATGAAATATGGGGATTCAGTTTATGTAAATGGTTGATTATTTACGATCAACCATTGACAGACTGTGTCTCTCGACATGGTAGGGTCATAACGAAAATTATCGCTTAATACCCCATCTGTTGTTTTGATTTGTGTTTGTTTTTAAAAATTTTATAAGTGTCCTGAATGTTTTTTTTATCTATTTGTCTTTTTAGAGTGCCTAACTCATCTCCTCTTTTGTGCATGTACATCACGCCACAAAGTTTACATCTTGCTTTATCACGTTCAATATTTTTTTTCAAAAATTTGTCATATTTCAGATCTAGGTTGTCTACTCTGGCTATTATCAACTGTTGTAGTTTCTATTAGATTTATTGTACTATGAGATTGTTCTTCTAGAACATTTGGGTATTATTTGAATGAAGGTATTGATTCATTTATGTCATAAGGAAATCCATGCGACTCTTGTGACGAATGGTGTGTCATTTTAGTTTAATTGTTTAACAATTAATTTTAATTAAATTTGTATATGAATTCTAACTTCCTAATGCAAAAGTTAAATTAAATTCTAACTTCTTAATGGGAAAATTAAATTCAATTATAACTTCCTAATGCGAAAATTAAAGTCAATTCTAACTTTCTAACACAAAAATGAAATTCAATAACTAACAAATTTTAAATATGAATAATTCTAATTAAAATAAAGTAAAATAAATAACAATAAAAATAACTAACAACAAAAATAAATTAATAACTAACATAATTTAAATATGAATAATTCTAATTAAAATAAAGTAAAATAAATAAGAACAAAAATAAATTAATAACTAACAAAATTTACCAAGTTCTAACTAAAATTTTACAATTAATTAAATTGTGACAATAAATTTAAAATTAATAACAAAAATAAATATCAACTAGAATTTTCAATTTATTAATTAAACTCAATGCGAAATTAAATACTAATAAAATTAAATTAATAACTAATACAATTTAGTAATTAACAACTAAAATTTTCAATTAATTCAATTCTAATTCTAATTTTTATATTAATAACGAAATTAAATTATTAATCTCAATAATTTTAAATTTTTAAAATAAAGTATGTACTAATAAAAATAACTAAATTACTTTCTAAGTTCTAACCAAAATTTTACAATTAATTAAATTGTGACAACAAATTTAAAATTAATAACGAAAATAAATATTAACAACAATTTTCAATTTATTAATTAAACTCAATACGAAATTAAATACTAACAAAATTAAATTAATAACTAATACAATTTAGTAATTAACGACTAAAATTTTCAATTAATTCAATCATAATTTTAATTTTATATTAATAATGAAATTAAATTATTAATCTCAATAATTTTAATTTTTTAAACTAAAATATGTACTAATAAAAATAACTAAATTACTTTCTATATTCTAATAAAAATTTTACAATTAATTAAATTGTGATAACAAATTTAAAATTTATAACGAAAATAAATATCAACTACAATTTTTTATTTATTAATTAAACTCAATACGAAATTAAATACTAACAAAATTAAATCAATAACTAAAATAATTTAGTAATTAACAACTAAAATTTTCAATTAATTCAATTCTAATTCTAATTTTTATATTAATAATAAAATTAAATTATTAATCTCAATAATTTTAATTTTTTAAACTAAAGTGTGTACTAAAAAAATAACTAAATTACTTTCTAAGTTCTAACCAAAATTTTATAATTAATTAAATTGTGACAACAAATTTAAAATTAATAACGAAAATAAATATTAACTACAATTTTCAATTTATTAATTAAACTCAATATGAAATTAATACTAACAAAATTAAATTAAAAACTAATATAATTTAATAATTAACAACTAAAATTTTTAATTAATTCAATTCTAATTCTAATATTTATATTAATAACGAAATTAAATTATTAATCTCAATAATTTTAAAATTTTAAACTAAAGTATATACTAATAAAAATAAATAAATTACTTTATAAGTTCTAACTAAAATTTTACAATTAATTAAATTATGACAACAAATTTAAAATTAATAATAAAAATAAATATCAACTATAATTTTCAATTTATTAATTAAACTCAATGCGAAATTAAATACTAACAAAATTAAATTAATAACTAATACAATTTAGTAATTAACAACTAAAATTTTCAATTAATTCAATTCTAATTCTAATTTTTATATTAATAACGAAATTAAATTATTAATCTCAATAATTTTAAAATTTTAAACTAAAGTATGTACTAATAAAAATAAGTAAATTACTTTATAAGTTCTAACTAAAATTTTATAATTAATTAAATTATGACAAAAAATTTAAAATTAATAACGAAAATAAATACTAAGTAAAATTTTTAATTTATTATTAATTAAACTAAATATTAACTAAAATATCTAAATTAAATCTAATTCTAACTCCCTAATATAAAAATTAAATTCAATTCTAACTTCCTAATACTAACTAAAATTTTAAAATTAATAAATAAATTAAATACGAAATTAAATATGTTAATACAATTGCTAACCTCAAACTGTCAAAATTTGCAGTATTAGTAATTTGCTTCAATTAAATTTAAAAATTGAGATGAAGAAAATTGAACTGAGAGAGATTAGATGAGGGAAAGAAATAATTTAGAGTGAAAGATAGATGAGTATTTACAGATGAATTGATGAAATGGAAAAAAAAAATTAAAAACAATAATGGTTTAATTTTTGACAATTATAATGTTGCACAACGTTATAATTATAACGGTTTAATTTTTGCATTCCCTACTCCTAGCCTCCTGCTGCCTTGCCCTACAAGCTGCAACGGTCAAGTTGGCCACTACGAACCAATTCAAAATTCCAAATGCAAATTCAAATGATGATGGTGAATGAATTGAATTAATGAATGGCTGAAATATGAATTGGTGGTGCACAACACAGGCCACAAGCCAATCAAAATCAAATTGAATTTTCCAAATTCCAAATTCCAATTAATTTGGCCAATCAAAAATCAATTTAACTTTTTCATACTCCAGTTGATTCATTATACTTGCAATTTTGTAAGGATTCCTACAGCACAGCAACCAGGCGATAGCAGTTGCAATTTGCAGCTTTGCTTTTTTTTTTTAAAAAAAAAAACTGGCGGGTTGAACTAGACTGGCCCGTCTGTTCAACCGGTTTCGTAATAAGAGGGTTGAACCAGACCAGCCCATCGATTCAACCCGCCAGCTCAACTGTGTAACAGGCCTGAACAGTTTTGAGTCTGTTACGAGCCAGGTTTCTAGTTTCAAACAAGATAAACAGAATCGGCTCGGCTTGTGTGAATAGTAACCCAAGCCAGTCCGTGCTCGGGTTTTAACAGATAGGTTCATGGGCTAAGCCGGCCCATTAAACAACACTATCCATCATCCGCCAACACGATACTAACCACTTCATCAAAGTCAGACCAAATCATATTACTGCATTCATTGTCACTATCGCCAAATTATCTATCGGAGCCATACTCAAAACTAAATTCACTCCAATTGCAAAACCAGCAAACACCAAAAAATTCGTTCATCAAGCGAAATTTCTAAAAAGAAAAATCAAGTATATTTTTGTTGTATAGGGAAAGGTACAACTACTGATTGTTTTTTAAAAAATAATTATAACACGTGCTGTAAAATAAATTACTTAATAGAAATTATATTCAAAAAATGATTCTAAATTAATTTTAATACAATTGGATCGGAATAACAAAATAATCTATTTAGATCTGGAAAGCATATTTATAATCAATACTAACTAGATTCATCAAATTATTTAGAAACATAAATTATAATTTTATTTCTAATAAATTTTTAGCATAGAATATTATTAAGTTATAAACACTATTTATTTATTGTTAAGATTAAAGTTCTAGAATAATTTGAAAAAGGATAACACTTAAAAATAAATATTCTTATTGATGTAGTAAAATTTTCCTCGAAATTTTGTGCATCAGATCTGTCCTCTTTACTTGTTGGATTGCTGTGTCACCAGAAATTGGAAAAAATATTAGGGGTAAAGTTAATGATCCGGTAAAAACCCTCCGATGCTTAAGTTATAGTTTTTCTTTTGTAAGTTTTTGAGAGAGAATATTAATAGCAATTTGATAGTTATAATTTAGTATATCTTTCCTGGTTGTCTTCTATTTATTTTTTATAACCGTACCATTCAACTACTATTATATCTCTCAAATTCATTAGTATTTTAAGAAATTATGAGATCATGATCCCGAATTCATTAGTTTTTCGGGTATCATAAGATTATGAGTTTTATTTGTGTGATATAACCATCATACTATAAATTTTCAATTATCTTTAAAAAAATCAAACAAATTTAAATTTTTCAACGGTTAAAAATAACTACTAATGAAAAGTCAAAGAATCTTACATTACATATGAGATTCTTCAATAAAAATGATATCGAGTTCTGATGATTTATCCAAAACCTTTATCATGTTATACCTGATATTTTTATTAAAAAAAGAGGTTTTGAGTTTGCACATTTAATTTAAAACTTTTTATTGAATTTAGGAAGTTTCGTACCACGTCATACCTGATATTTTCATTACATCATGATTGAGATCTTATTGACTAAGATAGACTTTGAATTTCATTTGTTTTTTGTGAAATTTTTGTTAGTGGCTAAAGTCTAGTTATGTGTCGTATCTAACGAGTCCAAGGTTTATTAGACTTCATCCTTGCTCTTGGTATTTTCCCAAATAATTTTTCTCACTCCCAATATGAAAAAATTAAAACCTATATTAATATATCTAAGGTAAGAAAAACAAGCATGCGATGGAAGACAAAAACCTATATTATTGAGATTTTAGATATATTCATATTCATATTAATTTTCTATTTATTTTTATTTTTTGAAAAAAAAAAAGGAAACGTTAGCTTAATCTTAAACAAAATTTCTGGTTTGCCCCTTTATAGGAGAGAGAAGCGAGAAAATTATACACGTCGATTAAAAGCCCGTGCGTTGCAAAGTTGCATTGCAACCCCGTCTTGCTTCCATAAATATACGGCGGGAAAGGGATGATTTAGGGGAAAGTCCCTCCCTCCAAAAAGAAAAAGAATACTCCAAATACATCTTCACCCTAACTTTAAAACCCTAACAAAATCCGTACACAGACTGACACTAAATCCATGGCATTTCCTCAACAACTTCACCCAAAACAACGCGACGACGGCGAAGAAGACGACACTAATATCGACATTCACAACACCGGCACTCCCATTCGCTACGCCTCTTTGGATCGTGTCTACTCAGCCTGCGTTAGCGCCACTGCAAGCGGTTCGTCCAACGTTATGTCTAAAAAAATCAAAGCTCGAAAGCTCTTAGTTAACCATTTCAACGATCCCGATCTCAAACCCCCCATCGTCAATGTGTACTCTCGTCGCTCCAAAAAACCTCGGCGGCATTCTTCGATTTTTGAGTCCCTGCTGGCGCGGGAGGCTCAAACTGTAGTTGTGAAAGAAGAAATTTCTGAACTAGAAGATAAAATTGATGATGATTTGAGGGTTTTGAAGAAGAGGAGGAGGTTTGGGAACAGCGAGTTGGTGAAATTGGGGGTGGATTCCAGCGTTTTGAGCTCCTTTGATGGTCCACGATTGAGGGACTGTAGAAATAATAATAAAAATAACAATATTAATTTGAATAGTGTTAGTAATAGCGGTAATTTAAAGAGGAAGAAAAGTGATTCTAAGCTCAATTGTAAGAGGATTTTATCTGTTTCGTCTACTACCAAGCGATGGATGAGGTGAGTCTATCAATTACACAGCGTTTTCTGGTGATTTTTATTAAAATTTTTTTGGTCGAATTTTGGTTTGATGAGCAATAATCCTGTCTTAACAGGTTGAGTTTTGATGGCGTTGATCCGAAATCATTCATTGGGTTACAATGCAAGGCAAGCATTTACTCCTTGGTTCCTATCCCTTTTATATTTTAACTCGTTAGTTATATTTCAACCAATTGAAGTTAAGCTAGTTGAGTACAGGTTTATTGGCCGTTGGATGCAGATTGGTATTACGGTTGTGTTATTGGATATGATTCAGAGAGTAACCGACATAATGTATGGCTTTCATATCTGTTTCTTTGGTTGTTTAAACCCTTTAGGACTTTCCAAGTAATATTTTTAAAGTTGTTGGGCTTTTTTTTTTGTACAATGCAGGTCAAGTATGAAGATGGAGATGAAGAAGATTTGATTCTCTCAAATGAGAAAATTAAATTTCATATAGCTCAGGATGAGATGAATTGCCTGAAATTGAGTTCCAATGTTGATAATATGGATAATGATGGCTATGATTATGATGAGATGGTTGTGTTGGCTGCCAGTTTAGATGACTGTGAAGAACTTGAGCCTGGGGATATTATTTGGGCAAAACTTACTGGTATGCTCTAAGTCCATTTGTTTTTATTCTCATTTGTTGTTGTTTTCCTCACATAACTGAAAGTTGAGAGAAAAAGGAATCATATTGTTCTTAATTTGAAAAATATGTATAATGGAAAGTCTTTTTGTGTGTTGAGATGTGAATTGTGTCCTCAGTTATGCCTATGGTGCTCTAAATATGCTCATTTTTGTCGAGATAGTGGTTTATGCTGTTAGAATTCCTGAAAGCCATGTGTGGTCATCAATAGCTCATAGGCACTAAAACATATTTATTGATATAACTATAGGGACCTGAATATTATATATTTAATCTAACAGTTCACTGGTATACAGACTCTTAAATTATTATGTTATCTATTTGTATGGTCTATGCATTATTGATCTGGGGCAAAATTGAATGAGCATGGGGTTGAACTATGTTTATCCTTATGCTTGAATTGCTTCTTGCCTTTCCTACACATATATGAAGCATTGCCATCATGCACCATTTGGTCAAAACTTGAAGTTGATATGGTGGCGGAGAGAAATTAGTATTCCTATAGAAATACGTAAATGCTAGCTCATGTGGACATTTAATTGGACAAGCAACTGTAGTGTTAAACTATGCATTGGCCCTTGTCTGGTGATGGCTTCATTTGTAATTCAGTCTTTCGTCCAATCTATATATTATATACTTGTCATTATTTATTTATTTATTTATTTTTCTGGGTACACCAACCATATCTTTTAATTGCTTTACTGCAGGTCATGCTATGTGGCCAGCAGTTGTATTGGATGAATCACTTATTGGTGGTCGTAAAGGTTTAAATAAAATCTCAGGAGGAAGATCAGTTCCTGTGCAATTTTTTGGTACACATGATTTTGCAAGGTTTGTGGTTCTTTTGAATTTGATTGTGATTTATTATTTGTATTGTGCGTAGAGAAATTTGTATGTGCTCAGAGTAACTAGTCATATCTTTTAGGGGCTGACATTACAATGCTTTTGTAATTATCCAGAATAAATGTGAAACAGGTAATTTCGTTTCTCAAAGGACTTCTTTCTTCTTTCCACCTGAAGTGCAAGAAACCTCGTTTCACTCGAAGCTTAGAAGAAGCAAAAGTGTAAGCTTATTTATGAGAGTTCATTTAGTTTAAGTGATCTTGAAATGTTGTGGATCACCAAGTAGCATTTTTATGGGAAATTGGCATGTATTTAGTATTGTATTTTTCCGGTATGGGGCTTGTTTGTAAATGTCTAATGTAGTCTATAAACTTCTTTATTAATTATTTATATTGAGGTTATGATTTTGTGCTTCTCATATTCTTGCATTTTGTTCTAGTAAATTGGTTTTATGAACATGGGTGAATGAGCTCTCAAGTGCTGATTTTCATTCTTCCCATCCACCCATTTGGTGGCTTTACCTACTGACTTGCTTTTTATCATTAGAGCTGATATGATTTATCCTTAAGGCAGAATAATTTTAAAATTCGAGTTTATGGTTATCAATGTTGAATGTATGCACTTGTTAGTTTGTTTATACAGATTTTAAGATGATTCATGAATTAATGTGTTTGCGGGTATTCACTATTCTGGACCACTTTTATTTTCACTAAAGATTCGTATTTTCTTAAGGCCTATGTTTCTGCATTACCAAGATACTAAGCATAGCAATTACCTGGCTTAAATAGGTATCTGAGTGAACAAAAGCTTCCAAGAAGAATGCTACTGCTGCAAAATGCTATTTGTGCTGATAGTGGTGAAAATTCATGTAGTCAGGATGAAGGAAGTTTAGATTCAGATGAAGATTGTTTTAAAGACGGAAGGATTCAAGGATCACTAGGAAGCGTTAAAACATCCCCATATGTATTTGGGGATTTGCAAATACTGAGCCTTGGTAACTTTAATTAGTTTTGAATTTCTTTGGATTTTCTTTTCTCTTGCCTTCTCTTTGCTTTTACTTTTATCCTTTTACTTTTTGGGTTAATTCTGCCTTCCTCAATGTTGGATGCAAGGACATTCTTAAATATGTTTTATCTTTTGCATTTTTCTCAGTGATTTTACTTGAGGGCATATAAAATATTCCTTTCAGGAAAGATTGTTAAGGACTCGCAGTATTTTCAAGACGATAGATTCATCTGGCCTGAAGGATATACAGCCATTAGGAAGTTCACTTCATTAACAGGTTGAATGTTTATTGAAAGCTCTTTAAAATCTGCATACTTCATTTATTTCATTCCTTTAAGCTCTTTGATTTTCTTTTAGATGTCATATACATGTTTTTCTGTTTTCAATTTGTGGGGTTCAGATCCAAGTGTTTGTAGTTCTTATAAGATGGAAGTTTTGAGAGATGCTGGCAGAAAGATTAGACCTCTATTTAGAGTCACAATGGATAATGGAGAGCAGGTTAGTTTTACAGTGAAACAAACCTGAATCTTCAGTTTCATTGTACTTTGGTTCTCGTTGTAAATTTGACTTTTCTTGTGCTTTTTCTTCAGTTTCATTTTACAAGTTCATCTTCTATTTCAGACTGTAATTGCTCATCACGCACAGTTAGCTGGTTTATTCTTGCTAAAACATATTGGGCATTTCTCTGTTGGGGTTTTTGCAAAACCCCAAAAGTGGGTTAGCTCCACAAAGTACAGCAAGTTTTTGATTTACGTAGTTTAATAACTATTTTGAACCAAAGAGCTTTTTCGGAATCTAATTATTTGGTACTAAAACTAGAGCAGGAATGATCCCATCAAAATAGATTTATAGTTTCCTTTTTCTTTAGAAGCTCTATGTTGTTACTGAATTCTTTTGGTATGATTAAATGAAACATTGAGAAATTATATTTACTTTCTTCTTTTTGAAATCTTTGGTTTTTGATCCATTTTCACCCCATTGATAGATCAACAATTTCTTTTTCCACTCTCATTAAATCCTTTTTTACTTAGTTAATCCTACTATTGCATTGGTTTTGTATTAGTGTGTATCCTCATACACACCCAGTCTTACTTATACACCTATATGCAAACATGTGATCTACACTCATGGATCTATCTTCTACTAAATTGTGCAAAGTATAGCTACAACCAATTATGAGTTGAATGATACCAAATTTAAAACCAGAAGGGCATGTTTGGTACACATGATAAATCATGGGATAGGATTACTTGTGAGATTATATTCTCCAATCTCATGTTGGTGGTGTACTAGGGAATGTAATTGCTTCTCTTGGGCCCACAAAATAGGCCCATGAACATGGGATGACCAATTGGTAACCATGGGTTTGGCATCTCCCATAATGGATTAATAATATATATTATATCTATAGGTCTTTCCCTAATTTCTCCCACTAGATTTTGGTTTTTCTTGTTATATTAAAGTTAAATCTCATAATTTTAGTTTTTCATATTACTTGTATGCTACCATTCTTGATGTCACACCTTTGATTTTTCTTACATTACTAGATGTCAGAAGTAATGATTGCTGCTACACTTGGGATTTTTCTTACACTACCAAGTGTTGATGGAGCCCAGTGCACTATAGGTTGTAAAAAATTCTTATCTTTTCTTTTCTTTCTTTTGTGCAGTTCAATGGATCTACTCCATCTTCTTGCTGGAATAAAATATATAGAAAAATAAGGAAGAGACAAAATGATAGCTATGACGATTTCAGTGCTGAAGGTGGTGCGGAGAAATTTTATGAATCTGGTTCTGATATGTTTGGTTTCTCCAATCCTGAAGTTGTGAAACTTATACAGGTATTTTGTTTAATATGTTCTGATCCTGACATTTGAAATACTGTGTCTAGCTTATTCAAATGTCAATTTTCACTGTGTAACATTTGCGTTGAACCTTTCTCAATCTGGTGTATGACATGTCCACTGCCCTTCCTTCTTCCTTTATTTTTATTTTATTTTTGTAATGTGTAGTTGTCATGGATCTTCTTGAGTACCAATGTGTAAATTACGTTATGATATGATTGTAAGCCTATAATGAGTGCCCATGGTACTGACAGGGATTATCAAAATCTAGACGGACTTCAAAATCCTCTATTTGTAAGTTAACTTCAAAATATCGAGATCTACCTGCTGGCTATAGACCTGTACGTGTTGACTGGAAAGATCTTGATAAGTGCAGTGTCTGTCACATGGATGAGGTGAAACCCATATCTTTTTCCATTTGTAAACCAATAGCACTGTGTAAAACATTTGTGATCTTTTGTTCTCTGTGTGTCACTTCTAAATTTGTTTCTCAAGCACCTAGTATTTTGTTCACTTTCCAGAAGCTGCTGTTATTATTTGTAGTAATATGGCATTCAATGGTTCAGTTTTGCTAATTGTGTTTGTTTAACTGTTAGGAGTATCAAAACAATCTATTCCTGCAGTGTGACAAATGCAGAATGATGGTAAGCGCTTCTTTACTTATAGCTGTGGCAGATCTTCAAATGCTTTTAATGTAGTTTTCTACATGATCTTTCTGTTGGTCGACTAATTTCCTCCACCATATTGTAGGAGGAATTCCGCAATTTTTCTTTGTTTTTGAATGACTTTAGTCACATTATTAGTTTTTTCAGAAGAAGTAATGTTTTGTCAGGTTCATGCTAGATGCTATGGGGAGTTAGAACCTGTTGATGGTGTGCTATGGCTGTGCAACTTATGTTGCCCGGGAGCTCCTCAATCTCCCCCTCCTTGCTGCCTTTGTCCAGTTGTAGGTAAATTGAGTCAGAAAGACCATTTTTGCGTATTACCATGAATTATGCATCAGTAAACCTCTAATTGATTTTCCTTTAGGGGGTGCAATGAAACCTACAACTGATGGGCGCTGGGCTCATTTAGCTTGTGCCATATGGATACCTGGTTTGTACCTCCATAATGTACATATTGTTTGTATGCTGTTTTCCTCCATATGTATACTTATATGTTTGACTTACTTAAATATGCTTCAGAAACTTGTTTATCTGATGTCAAGAGAATGGAACCCATAGATGGGCTAAACAGAATCAATAAGGTACTTCTCTCTTGATATTTAATTTGTTTTCTCTTGTTATGACAAGCATACCTTCAGGGTCTTGTCTTCTTACATTAATTTTTATTAGATTGTGCGAATGAAGGAGCTTGTTGCTAGATGCACTACCTTGAAAATTGTAAAATAATATTTTGAAGGTTAAACAATTATTTATATTCTAATCCTGCTTTGTATTTAAACAGGATCGTTGGAAGTTGTTATGTAGCATTTGTGGCGTAGCCTATGGAGCTTGCATCCAAGTAAGCTTACTATTAATCTGATCGTTGTAAATTTAATGTGGTCGTTTAATTATCCTTTATAATAGTTAATATCATAGTAAATATCATTCTTGCTAAGTTAGTATATATGTTCAACGAAGTTCTTCTTAGTTCTTCAATATAACATAGAGAGAGAGAGAGAGAGAGAGAGAGAGAGAGAGAGAGAGAGAGAGAGAGAGAGAGAGAGAGAGAGAGAGAGA
>JAXCLQ010000007.1:10445262-10536413 GCA_035584115.1 Cedrela odorata
AGAGAGAGAGAGAGAGAGAGAGAGAGAGAGAGAGAGAGAGAGAGAGAGAGAGCAAGCAGTTTTCCAGTTGCAATTTTATCTGCATCATGTTTCCTCCACCGGAATCCTTTAATGCGTTCAATGGTTATATAAGCGCTTTGAATAAGAATCTCTACTAAATAAATGCATTTTCGATGGTTCAGTACAATGGTTATATAAGCGCTTTGAATAAGAATCTCTACTAAATAAATGCATTTTCGATGGTTTAGTACAATGGTTATGTAAGCGCATTCAATAAGAATCTCTACTAAATAAATGCATTTTCGATGGTTCAATACAATTAACTTGCCAAAAGAAATGTATTTTACGAATGACTCTGTCCAAATATAATCTCTGTATTCTGAGTATTAATCCAATGGTGCACAAGTTGTCAATAAAAGTGCTTGCTGGACTTAAGCCATGTATATACCTACAATCTAATAAATCATTGTTACAGTGTTCAAACACTACTTGTCGGGTCGCATATCATCCACTTTGTGCACGTGCTGCCGGTCTTTGTGTTGAGGTATTTTTCCTTGTTATGTGGATATTTCATTTATAGAGCTAGATGTTGTTGTTGGTGTAAAATGTGGCTTGTATAATTCTTATGTTCTTTTATTCATCTAATTTTTTTTTTGTTTTATTTAATGATTGTGTAGCTTGAGGATGAGGATCGACTTAATCTTCTTTCTTTGGATGAAGATGATGAAGATCAGTGCATTCGTCTACTTTCTTTCTGCAAGAAGCATAAGCAGCCACTGAATGAGCGTTTAGCTATTGATGAACGAATAGGGCAAATTACTCATCGATGTTGTGATTACATCCCACCATCTAATCCATCTGGTTGTGCACGTAGTGGTAAGTTATTCGTTTTTGGCAATTGTTAATTTTAATTTTTAGTTTGTTTTCCTTTATTGGATAGAGATTCTTATCGGTAGAAGTCCTGCAGTTTTTTGTCTTTGGGAGGACTTGTCCTTGTTTGCGTGGACTTTTAGTCCCACTCCACTATACATTTTATATTATTAATATACTAGGGATCTTACTTTTATTCCTTAGAGCCTTACAATTATTTTGGAAGAAGAGGGCGGAAAGAACCTGAAGCTCTTGCTGCTGCATCCTTGAAGCGCTTGTTTGTAGAGAATCAACCTTACTTGGTTGGTGGTTACAGCCAAAATGGATTGTCGGGCAACACATTGCCTTCTATTAGAGTCATTGGCTCTAAGTTCTCCTTTAGTCTTCATGGAGATCCTCCTAACAACATTTTTTCTATGACTGAGAAATACAAGCACATGAGGGAGACCTTCAGAAAGAGATTAGCATTTGGTAAGTGGATGTCATTATTAATACATTCCTATATCGGTGATTTTCCAAAGGGCTACAGCTTTTGTTCTGTTCAGACTTCTAGTATTGCATGTGTGATGCGTGTTGTAAAAGTGTAAGGTGTGTTGCATGCTTGCTGTAAAAATGTAATGTGTGTTGCATGCTTGATGCAAAAGTGTTGTTACGTGTGATGCAATTCCTGGATTACATTTCTTTGGTGTTGTTAATTTCACTCTCAATTGGTTGCATGTGTATGTAGTATTATTTTTCCTTGCGTCAATAATAAGGCAGACCAATCTCCCAGTTGCTTTTATCCTGAAATGCGACTCCTTAGGTCCTTTGGGAAGCAAATGGAAAATGTGATACTTAGCGAAAAAAATTTGTTGTGGGAGAGAGAATCCTCGTGAGTTAAAGTTAGATATATGTTTGTATGAAGTATGATATTGCGCAATGGTTAATATAAAGTTCTATAAGCACAACGAATTTACTAAATGAAGCAGTAAATGACGCCTCAGTTATATTCCTGTTTGTCAATAATTTTTCTTTTAATAACTGATATTTTGTGGATTTGCTTCTTTCTATCTTGGATTTCAGGACCAGATACTTATGTCAGAATCTAAAAAACTGGGTAAAACTTATAATTACTACTGAAAATTTATTATCTTTTGTAAATGTCAGGAATTTAAAATTTTTGTTTTCAAGAATTTATGTTAGCAAGTTGTCAGAAAATAAGACCGAATAACTTAAAATACATATTGCAGTGTTCTATAGCTAGCATGGTACATTACTCTTCATTGCAGTGGATTGGGACTTTAGTTTCTTCCGAAATTTGAATGACGGGGAGCTTAGCAGTGTACTGAGATGCTTGGGATTTTAGTGGGTGTTTCTCTAGATGGTATGAGAGAGGATAAGAGAGTGTGGACTATAAAAAAATCAGGGATGAAATCTTACTTTCTCAGCTTTTAGATGATTCTAGGGTTCCATTTTTTTCTCCCTGTAATTTTCTTTTGCAAGCCTTAGTTCCCTCCAAAGTGAAGTTGATGGCGTGGTCTGTTTTTCAAGGGAAAAACAATTGTAACGATATAGTTCCAAGGAGAATATGCATGACTTTATCCCCAGATTGGTGTGCCTTGAGCATAAAAGCCTCAGAGATTATCAGTCACTTGTTTCTCCACTGTTCTTGTGGTCCTAGCTGTGTAGGACCTTTAATTTAAGTTGGGCAGAACCTTCAACTTGTTATAATGTTCTTTTGGAAAGCTTTTTGAGCTTTAAAGGAAGGGAAAGGCATCCATTTTATTTGGTTGTGCTGTCATGACTATCTTTTGGGTCTTGTAGAAAGAAACTTGAGAATTTTTCAGAACAAACTAGGAGAGGATTATTTCTATCTTTTGGGACAATTAGATTTTGGGCTTCTATCTCTTCAGAGTTTAAAGATGTTTCTTTTTACTTTATCTTGATTAACTGAAGGCAGTTTAGCTTGATAGGGTTCAGGGATTGTTGACTGTATTTTTTGGGGTTCAGCTTTTGGTGTTCCGGACATATGTTCCTTGTTTTTTTGGACTTTTAATCCCTTTCCTCTGTACATTTTATATTACTAATATATTTCTCTTTTGTTCCAGAACAAAAAAAAAAGAAAAAAAATCTTAAAATACCATATCTGATTTTTATTTTGACAAATTAATTCATATGCATCTAACTCAAAAGGTCTGTGATTGGCATGATGACTTTGTAGCTTCCCTCATCTCTGTAGGCTTTGCCCTATAAGGTATATCTCTATATATTCAGGTGTAATTTTGTCTCACCTCTTCATTAAATTAGCATGGGAACTTCAAAAGCAACTTGAGCGATAGATAAATTCGCGAGTATACTTCCTTTTTGGTTAGACAATATTGTTATTGATGAATGAAGGAAGATAGAAGAGTTTGAAAATTGAACGATGGTTGATTAATGATATCTCTTTGGCAGATTTTAAACTCATTAAAATGATTTGGAAGGCTAGAATTTTCCAAAAGTCAAGTCTTGAATTGGGCCTTGGCAAAAGGAAAAGTAAATGCCAGAGAAGTGATGCAAAGGAAGTTCTCCAACACGTGTCTTTCCCCTTCGTGTGTTATGCAAAAGAACTGCAGAAACTTCCAATCATCTTTTCCTTCATTGATTTTTCGCTTCAAATTTGATGAATGGTTGTGCAAAGAGGCTAAGATTTTATGAGTCATCTGGGCTCTTGTGATTCTCTTCTCATGGAGAATACTTTTGCTTTTGGCAAGGAAATTGAGGCTAAAATTCTCTGGACCAGTGCAGTGGCAGCTCTGTTTTGTGTAATATTGCATGTAAGAAATAATTGTGTTTTTGAAGAGTGGACAATATTGATGATTTGTGGGATAGAATCCATCCATAAGCTTTGCTCTGGGCTTCATCCATTAAAGAGTTCCAAGATTCCTCTTTTTTCTTTATTCATCTCAACTGAGAGGGAGTTTTGGGGAAAGGTTGTTAAGGCTGGTCCAGCCTTGTAAAGGGGTGAATGAGTATACCTTTTACAGTATGGTATAGTTTTTGTTCCTCCTCTCTTTGGTTTTTTGCTTTCTTAGTGGACAGCTGGTCATCATATTTAGTTTCTTTAAAAAAAAATAATAATAGGAAAAAGAATGAAAAAACTTAAAAGGATTTAGAAGACTTATATAATCGTTTGTTGCAGGGTGGCATTTCTTTGTCAGCCATATTTTACATAAGTGAAACTATGTTGGCCTGTCTTACGCTATGTGATTGTGTTCGGCACCCTATGCTGGCATCTGTGCTGAATTTTGTGAGGAATAAATTATTGTTCGCTGGATTTTGTACTCCTTTTAAAGTTTTGGCTGGTAGAAGCTTGCAAAGTTGAAAATAAAGCGCTTGTTTTGGTTTGAAGAATTAAAGAACTTGGCTAACAGTTGTAAGGATATACAATAATATATGCAATTCTATATGTAGTTCTAATGGCTTTTATGAGGCTCATGGTGAAATCAATCCTTAGTTGGGTTCACCGATTATGCCTACAGTTACTAGATAGAACAACCATATCTTGCCCACCTTTTTAGTACCTTTTGGTCAGCTTAAGCTCATATTGGAAATTGAAGCCCTCGTTTTTTATTTGCACAAGGCACAATATGGTTGGTTGACACATCAAAATTTACTTAATGTTATGTTATTTTCTCTCAAAATCCTTGTGATATATGTGTCTTTATTTGTTGATATTTTTATCTCTTTTTACATTTTAGAATATTAGATTACAGCAGTATGGTGTAATGCTTAGTTTAGTGAAACTGAATATTTTTTTTTTAACTATTACAGTTTCATTGAATTTTTTGCTGATTTTTCTTATGTGGTGACAAAATATTTTTTGATTTCATTTCAGACATTTTTCTTGACAGCATTATTATAATATATGGATTGTCATTAATGGAATGCATTTGTGGTATTGGAGTACAAAGCTGATGCATTGGTCCTTTATACTATCTATTTTATGTCTTGCTTATATTCAGAGTTCCATTGGGTCATTAATTTTCCCTTTTGTCCTTGCGATTTCAATGCCTCAGGGAAATCAGGCATTCATGGGTTTGGCATATTTGCAAAGCATCCACATAGAGCTGGGGACATGGTGAAGTGATATACTCTGTAAGTTTGATATAACCTCTTGAGAAGTATACTGGACATTGAAAATATTGTAAATTGCCTAATTCTAGGTGATTGAATACACCGGGGAACTTGTTCGTCCTTCTATAGCGGATCGGAGAGAACACTTCATATACAATTCATTGGTGGTATGTATTTTTAGAATATTGTCATACTTGCACTTGGGTTTGTCAGCATTATTGCAGTGCAACTGTCACTTATATTAGTAATATGATGTAATCTGAATTAGGTTAAATCCTAATTGAATTCCTGAATTTTAAAATGCTGTTGCAGGGTGCTGGAACTTACATGTTTCGGATTGATGATGAACGAGTCATTGATGCCACAAGGGCTGGAAGCATTGCTCATCTGATTAATCATTCATGTGAAGTGCGAATTATCTTTTCTTGCTTTGCTCATTCTGTTGCTCATATCTCATATTTGTCTCTTAGAAATCCTCTTTACCTAAGCTCTTGGCAGGTGATAGATTCTCTTAGCCATTACTACCATCTTAAAGATTAATATCTTTATGGTCCTTGGTGGATGGTTCTTTGTGTTTATCCCTTGAACCTATGGATTTGGAAGGCTAAGGTGCTTAGTTAAGTTCAAATTTTAGCTTGGACTATAGCTCACCTTAAACTTAACACTTGCGGTTTAATCTAATGAAGATGATGAAGTGTTTATCTCCTTATTGGTGTGTGATTTGTATGAATGGGTAGGAGAATTATGATAATTTATTTCTTCACTATTTATTCCTGTGTGCTGAACTTGTGTATAGATTATTCCATGCTGCTAGATTATCTTTAGTGATCCTTGCATCATGTGTTGCTTTGTTTATAGAAAACAAATTTACTTTTGGTGGAGGGATAAAGGCAAGGGTATTATGGGATTGTTGGGTGTTAGCAGTTTTTGGTTCTTTGGATGGAAGAGATAGAAAGGCTTTTGAAGACATTAGGAAGGAATAAAAGTTTGCTTTCTTGCTTGGGAATTAGTTTCTATTGAATTCAAGGATATTCTTTAAAACTTGGGAAGCTATTTTGATATAAAGTCTTAAGTAGGATAGTTCTACTACGTCAATATACTGACGTGGTGGTACTATTCAATTAGTGAGGTGAGAGAAAGTTATGGGTTGGTGATAAATAAAAAAAGTCAAGGATGGAAATAAATAAGTGAGAAGAAAATAAATGAGGTGAGAGAATCTTCCTTGATTTATTTTATTTATCACCATTCCATGATTTTCTCTTATCTCATTAATTGGATGGTCTCATCATGCCAGCATAATGACGTGGTGGGACTGTCCTACCTAAGACTCTCTACAAGTATATATATTCCCCTTTTTCTTTTGTTTCCTTTGTTTGTAAGCTTGTTTAACGGTATGTTTGGGACTGTTGTGCTTATACTTAACTTTGAAAGCACGACAGCTAGTGTTTGGTTAACACCATTGTTACATGGCAGCTAATGTTTAGTGCTCACTCTCCAACTTATACCTGACACTTAGTGATTCTATCTCATAGCAGTTGACTTTAAAGACACAACATCTCGATCTAAATGTAACCTAAGATTCTTTTGTGGTGCTATTAGTCCACCTCTTTGTAATCTTCTTATTTATGAAAGGCTTCAAGTTTCTTATCAAAGAAACAAACAAAACAAAAATAAATAAATAAATAAGACAGTATTACTTGAAGATAAATTTTGAATGGCTTTGTGCATGCAAGCTTTTGATAATCCTTTGTAAATATTGACTTGATGTTATCTTTCTGATTGCATATAATTATATCCAGAAATCAAGAATATTGATCTTAGTTTTGCTTGCTGCAGCCAAATTGTTATTCAAGAGTTATAAGTGTCAATGGTGACGAGCATATTATTATATTTGCAAAAAGAGATATTAAGCAATGGGAGGAGCTGACATACGATTATAGGTCCTCCACTACTGCAATTCCTCCATATTTCCATTCCCAAAATTTTTTAGGGTTCTGACTCCTTTCAATATTGCAGGTTCTTTTCAATTGATGAACAACTGGCATGTTATTGTGGCTTTCCAAGATGCCGTGGTGTAGTTAACGATACAGATGCAGAAGAGCAAGTGGCAAAGCTATATGCACCTCAAAGAGAATTAATAGATTGGAGAGGAGATTGAGAGAGGTAAGGCAGATTTTAAGATCCATATATCCGGTTATATAAACTTTAGCATTTAGTGAAATCAATTGGTTGTTACTTCAAGAACTAATTCAAGTGCGACAGAGTATTATGTCAATGCATATCATTCACACAACAATTTTGAAATATTTGGACATGCTATGTTTGCATGGGAATTGTGTAAGTTTTAAGTAGAATGTATTCTTAGGTTTAATCAAAGTTATCAAATGCCAACGGCCATACGTAAGGATTCAAGTCTAGATGAGATGAGGGGTAAGCAACTTTTAATATTTGTATGTTCTGTCATTGCTTTTTTTCCTGTATTTTCAATTCAACTGACATGTTAGCTGAAGGACCAACTTTTTTTAGATTAGATGGAATGATTATTGAATATTATCTCACCCACAATAACAATTTTGAAAGTTTATGTATGGATATGCGTTGTATGTGGGATCTATAGTCAGTTTTGGTTAGATTTTGTGTGAATGCTTTCTTTAGTTTAAGCTTAGTTACGAAATGAAAAGCAATTATCTATACAAATAGGCTCTATACAAATAGGGATGGCAATGTTATTGATCAGGCTTGTCCCTCCAGGGTGGCTAGGTGCCTGTTCTAAAGCTAGTCTAAATGAAACCCCCGGCATGGGTCTTAGACTGTATTCGGGTATAATGCTGGACCTAGGATCCTGTTTTAGGCCCCGGTGTTTGTCTTTATAATTATAATATTGTCAGAAGATGATTTTTGTGAATAATACCGATTATATTTTCTTCTCAAGTTGGAGGCAATATATATTACAATTACATCCTATAAGAAAGCAAACAACTCAAAGGGAAATTAGATAGTACTATATTTAAACTTAAGAATGGTCAATAAACTAGATTTTTTTTGGAATAATTACACAATCAATATAGCAATTAAACCTTGTATTTCATGTAGACACTCTACTCGAGTTGGAGTATAGATATTTATCCAGTCCAAACTTGTTGATTATACCATGAAACACTTTTTTTGAAATTGATTTCATGAGCCATATCAACTAACTGATTTTTGGATTGAACAAATAAAAATTGTATAACCATTGATCGAGGTTTTCCTTGATAATATGACGTTTAACTTCAATATGTTTGGTTCAGTCATGTTGTATAGGATTTTGTGCAATCTCAATGGTTGTCACAACGAAGACTAATAGGTTTTTCATATTCAATCCCCAAATTTTTCAGTACTCTTATTCCACAACAATTCCCATGCACCACGAGCCATGCTTTTGAATTTAGTTTTTGCACTTGATCTTGTCACCACCTTCTGCTTCTTACTTTTCCAATTGACAAGGTTACCTGCACAAAAGTTAAATAACTAGATGTGGACCTTTTGTCGGTTTGGTCCCTTGCCCAATCAGAATCTGTGGATCTTTCAATGTTAGAAACATTATTCGTTGAGAACAACAATCCTTTTCCTGGAGCACTTTTTAGGTATCTTAAGATTCGATACACCGCATTCGTACGCTCATCACTTGGTGTATACATGATTTAACTCACTATGCTCACTGCATCAGCTATATTCATCATTGTGTGTGTGACAAATAGATTAATCTCCCAACCAATCGCTGATAATGACCCTTGTATGTTGGAGCCTAATGTAGAAAAACTCGGAGCTTGTGATTCATTTATCTAGAAAAACTATTGGTTTGCTAGCAAGCATTCCAGTTTCAGTTAACAAATCTAGCCCATATTTCCACTGTGAAAGAAAAATTTCGTATTTCGATCTAACAGCCTTAATCCTCAAGAAATATTTAAGTTGTCTAAGATTTTTCATTTCGAATTGGGAGCCAATTACTCTTATAACGCTTTCATTTCACATGGTTCATCTCCTATCAAGACTATATCATCAACATATAAGATTAAGGCTGTCACCTTTCCTTCTTTGTGTTTTATAAACAAAGTATGGTTTGAATTACTTTGCTTATAACCGACTGCCATGATTGTAGAAGAAAATTTCCCAAACCAAGCTTTAGGTGACTATTTCAGCCCGTACAATGACTTAATTTACAAATTTCACTTTTACATGAAGAACTATGTTTAACTCCAGGTGGCAACTCCATGTAGACCTCTTACTCTAAATCTCTAATTTAGAAAAACATTTCTTACATGAAATTGTTGTAGAGGCCAATACTGATTTGCGGTTAAAGATATAACGATGCAAATTATATTGATATTGGCTACCGGTGCAAAAGTCTCTTGATAATCCACCCTATTCTTCTGCATATACCCATTTGCAGCTAACCTTACTTTATATCAATCAATACTGCCAGCTGGTTTGAGTTTCTCCATGAACACTCGTCTATATTCGTCTTCTTTCATTCGGGTAATAGGACAAATTCCCAAGTAACATTCTTCTGTAGGGCCTCCAGCTCTTCGTTCATTATCTTTATCCATTTTGGATCTATCAATACATATTTCACGCTACTAGGAATAGATACGGTGGAATTAATAGTAAATGCATACGATTCAGACAATCTATGAGAGGACACATGGTTTTAATTGGGTACTTGATCTTAGCTTTAAGATTAGGTTCATATTGTTTCTTTGGGACTCCCTTATTTTACCTTTGTGGATACTTTGAAGCTATATATTTTCTACAGGAACATGTGTTTCATTAGACTCATTAAATATAGGATTCGAGCTTACTTGAAAAATAACATTTTGGATCGATTATTCAGTTAATGATGTAGACATGGGCAACTCTGAAGACATTGATGATTTTGACTTGTCGGACGCATCTGATTCATTTTCAGGAAGGACTAACAACTCACTCGCAATTTTAGAAATACTATCACAGTCTTGTTAACACTTTTCACCAAACATTCATTCACTTCTTTTAACTCTATAAACTTATCTCCTTCGCCACCTTCTTGTAATACATTCTCTTCGCTATATAGCTCTCCCTCTGAAGAGAATGTTCAGAGACTCTCCCTCAGTAATAAGGTTCTAATTCATGAAAAGAAGCATCCAAAGTCATGCAATTTTTGAGTTTGAGGGTCATAACACCTATACCTTTTTTGAAACTCAGAATAGCCAACAAAGACACCATTTTGCACATGGATAATGTTTATTTCTCAGATTTTTAGGGATGTAAACATTTACAATAGAACCAAAGACTCGTGATTCAAGATTTGGTAGGTGAGGAATTGAAAGTAAGGATTTCATCTTTTGTTGGGGGGTTTGAAAGTCTTATCACTCACAGAAGGTGTTCGATTATTGAGGTAAGCACTAAGGTTTCACAGCCGCTCCCCAATAGAACTGATGCATATTCATGCCAAAGAGAGAGGCACGAACCGCCTCGAACAGTTATCTATTCTTATTCTCTGCCAATCCATTTTGTTGCGGAGAATAGGTGTAAGAGGTCTGATAACGAATCCCATGGTGACTTAGAAACTTGCCAAATGATGCATCTACAAACTCAGTACCATTGTCGGATTGCAGAACACGAATCTGCTTTTGGTATTGAGTGCCCACCATATAATGAAATTCTTGAAATGTGTATATATATCACTCTTTTTGTTAAGCAAAGACACCCAAGTTATTCTTGTGCATTCATCAACAAATGTAACAATGTAACGAGCTTTAAAAATAGCAAGGATTTTTGCAGGATCCCAAACATCAGAGTGAATAACCACAAAAGGTTTTGAACTTTTATTCTATCTTGGTGAATAAGAAATACAATGGCTCTTAGCCAGTTCACAAATGTCACAATGAAACTCTGAATCATTCAAAACTGAAAAAAGATGTGTATATAACTTTTTAAGATAACCAAAAGAAAGATGTCCTAATCTCTAGTGCCATAATCATATAGTTGTGTGAGCTTTGTCTTCGCTACCAGTACGATTTGTCCGACTAAATTTCGATCTCCCATTTTCTGTCAACTCTAAGTAGTAGAGTTTGCCCTGTCTAATACCATAACCAAGAATCTTTTGAGGTAGACTGTCTAGAAAAACTCAAAATGAGGGCCAAAAAGTTACAATGCAAGCGAGATTAGAGGTTATTTGGCTAACAGACAAAAGATTATATTTAAGGGATGGAATAATAAGGACAATGTCTAATGTGAGAGTATTAGATAAGATGACATATCCTTCTCCAATAACAAGAGAGGTACTACCATTAGTTGCGTAAATGACTGATTGAGAAGACGAAACAACGTAAAGTAACTAACTGGAGTCCCTTGTCATATGATCGGATGCACTGATATCAATAATCTAAGTACTAATCTTAGAAGTTGTAGAGAATACAAAAGCCTTATCATTTCTTTCCCTGCAATCTTCTTTCGATGTTTCTTTGTGAAGTCCCACCACACTCAGGATAGCCAATGATTTCATAACCTTCTTGTTTCGAATGACCTATTTCATCACAATGAGAACATACCAGTCCGCTAGAATTTCCACTTGATTGATTGTTTCGATGTTTTGAAGAGTCAAATGACGGTTCTTGTCGAGTTTGGTTGGCCAACATAGCCGAGTTTGAGAGATTGATCGAGAACCTCCATTGTCAGTTTCTGTTGGTATTCTCTCCTGACATATGCATATGCACTCTTCAAATCGAGTTTTGGGTCTTTTGGTAAGATTTCTCCCGAACCTGATCAAATTTAGAGTCGAGTCCACTTAGAAAAATATGAACTCAGAGCCTGGCGATCGCGGAATGCAACTGGACCACCCCTCAATTGTTTCTTTCTAGGATATAGTCCTGTGATTAATTTATTGAAAAATAGTAACAAGTTCATTATATTATGTTGATAATGGTCGACTATTTTGTGTGGTAGAAAATGATCATTGGTTCAATTCAAAGATACAAGTTTCGTTCTTCGAACCATCATAGAAGGCTCTGATACTATGTCAGAAGAGATTTCTGTGAATAATTCTGATTATATTCTCTTCTTCTTCAAGTCGGAGGCAATATACACACACACACACACACACACACACACACACACACACACACACACAAAATTACATCCTATAAGAAAGGAAACAATCTATTCAAAGGAAAATTAGATATTCCTACATTTAAACACAAGATTGGTCAACTAACTAGATTTCTAGGAATAATTACACAATCAATCTAACAATTACACCTCACATTCAGCTCATGTAGACAAATATTCTTTTTTTGTTGTTGTGCCCTTTGTGAAACATGAAAGTTCTATTAAGAATACAAAAATTAACCAGCTTGTGGAGGTGCCCAATTATGCCGTTCGTTATGCCTCTTGTGATTGAGGTGTCCGGTGGACAATTCCTCGCCTCCCTCTTATCACATGCTATGTTCCCCCTTTGTATTCCCAAGTAAAGGGGGAGTCCCAGCTTTTGTGGATTGCTGTCTCACGCATTAATCTTGTTTCCCCAACTTATCGAGCATTTCATTGAATGGACCACTCAAGCAAGACATATCACCTGTAATGCGGCTCTCCTATCTCCACTTTTAGGGAAGGTTGTATTGGAAACACCAGACTTAAGAACAAGAAAAAAACATATGACTTCCTTTCCTTTAACTTTAAGAAGAAGCCAATTGTCTTTATAGACTACCACTTAACACTCCTAAGAGCCGGAAAGAAGGAATGGTCTTTCTGATTGAACAAATCGGGCTATCTCAATGTGAGAAATGTGCATTTTCCATGAAAAGAATAAAAAATTTCAAAAACTGAAAAGAAACCCACTAGTGTTGTAAATAAAGTAGAAATAAAGAAAAAATAATGAAAAAAACAAAAGAAATTCACGAGTGTTGTAAATAAACTATAAATAAAAGAAAAAATAAAATAAAAAGAGATGTTTAACTAGAGTAACAAAACCTAAATTTTAATAAAGGTTTTTGCATTTATTGATGCATATAAAATTCAATACATGTCAAGCATTTAAATAATTAGAATTTGGGGATGGATTTTTATAATTTGTCAATTTGGGATTATAGTATAAAATTAATAGCGGTGAAATTCACCAAACAAAAATGGTGGTTAGTCCACCAATTACAACACTCTCTTTTAGATGACATCGGTTTTATTATGTCAAATATGTGTAATATTGCCTCATTAAAAATTTTGCTAGTAAAACACAGTGGGATAAAATTTGGTCAAAGAAAAAAAGAGTGTAGTGTGTAGAAAATTCATACACTTCTTTTCTTTAAAAGAAATTACTCCTACTAATGAAATTCTCCCCCTCAACACAACAAATAGAAATTTGTCTATATGTGAAGTTGACATATGTCAATATTATGTACTAACTTCTCAAAAGTTAATATAAGTAAAATTTTGGTAAAGAGATCAATAAAATTGTCGAAGGAGTTATTTGCTTGCTCATGAGTGTAAAATAATTTTGGTGATATATGTTTAGTTTGATATCCTTTAATGTATCATCATTTAACTTAAGCAATACAAATGACATTATCTTTGTATATTGTTGTTGAAATATCTGTAATACAAGATTTATTGCATGTACTTTGAATATGATGGATAACGGATTGCAATCATATACATTCTTTACTTCAGATAGTGCAAGAATCTTCAAATGATTAGAAATGGTAACTATAAAATTTTGCTTCGTGAATTTTCATGAGATTACTGTATTATTGTAAGTGAAAACATAGATTGTTTATGAACGAACTTTATAAGGGTCAGAAAGATAGCAAGTAGCTGCATAATCAACTAGTCTTGGATTTTGTAATGGTTTATTAGAATAAAATAATCACAAATCTAGTGTTCTACTAAGGTTACAGAAAATATGTTTAATGTCATTCTAATGTCAACGAGTAAGTGCATAACTAAATCTAGCAGTACAAAACTAAATCTAGCTAATAAGTTTATAGAGAAAGTTATGTTCAGTTTGGTTCCTTGTGCTAGTTATAATAAAGCTTCAATTGCATTTGGATATGATACTTTTAGACCAAATATATCTTCATCATATTCTTTAGGGTGAAATAAATTATTTTTAAGATTAAGAGACCGAACAACCATAAAAGTACTTAACGGATGAGCTTTATGCTTATTAAAACTTTTTAAAATTTTTTCAACATAAGTAAATTAATGGAAGATATTTCGTTGGATTTGTGTTCGATTTGTAGGCGGAGACAATATTTAATCTTCCACAAAGAGACAATATTTAATTTTCCATAAATTCTTCATTTCAAACTTCTATTTCACGAATTCAAGAGTTTTCATAACCTCTTTAAGAGTTTCAATTATATTCATGTCATCAATATATATTGCTACAATGACAAATCTAGATTATGATTTCTTTATGAATATGTATGGACATATAGAATTATTAATATATATTTTTTATATCAAGTATTTGCTTAAGTAATTGTACCGCATGCCCCCAAATTGTATGATTCCATAGTAGATCATTGTAGTTTGATTGAGAACAAACTACAATCCTTTAATTTATATGCTTAAGACATTCTAAATCCTTCAGGGATTTCCATATAAATATTAGCGTCAAGTGACCTATATAAATAAATTATCAATATATCCATAAGATGCATATTAAGTTTTTTTAAAACTATCAAAGTTTTTAGAAATTTTTGAAAAAGTAAATATTTTCTTAACAGGAGAATATGTTTTATCAAAGTCAAATTCAAGTCTTTACAAGAAACCTTGAGCAATGAGTCGTACTTTATATCTTGTAATCTTATTATTTTTATTATATTTCTTACAAATACCCATTTGTATCTAATGGGTTTAACATCTATAGGTGTCTAGGGTAAAATCCAAATACTTCATGTTAGGCAAGGAAAATCAATTATGCTTGAATTGCTTATTTCCACCGAGGCTAATCATGCATTTGTCTACGTTTATCAATGTCATAATTATCTTTCATAATCTTAGTAACTATTATAAAAGAGATTACATCGTCGATAATTGTTTTATTATGATCCCACATTTCTCCTATAAATACATAGTTTGTAATTTTTTTTTCATTTTTGAATTCTTGTGTCTCTTCAGGGGCAAGTGCCTCTACAAGGACTTGTGTCACTTCAAGTACAAATGTCACTTCAAGGACAATTAACACTGCTGTAGCTAATGTTGAGAAAATGTAGGTATATGCATTATTTGAGTATTATTTTTAATAGGTTCCTGATTTTTTAATTTTCTCTTTGCAAAATAGTATCTTTTGAATCAATTAGTCTATCATATTTCTGGTGTGTAGTAGATGATTTATTCCCGGAGCATGTCTAATAGTTGCTTTTTGATTAAGAGCAAAGATGACGACCTCTTGAAAGATAATGTTAGAAAATGCATGTGTAGAACAAAGTCCATAAACTTATTGACTTTTAAAAAAACGACATTAGATATAACTGATTTAAAGAAAGGCACGGCTACACTCGTTAAAAAGCGTGAACTGTTATTGTAACTTTTTTATACTCATCGACTTCACAAAGAGTACTCGTTGAGGGAGGAATAGTTGCTTTATCTTATTGCAGTTCTCTTTCAAACTCTCCACATTAGCATAAAGTCAATTAGAAGCCACATCAACACTAGTTTACCTATAATTAAACCATTTGATGATGGATCAAATCCACGGTTAAGCCCACCATTGGATGCTCGTGATCAAATTGTTCATGATCCTTTGCATGTTTCTCAAGACCTGATAACTAGATCCAGAGTTAAGGAGATCAAAGAGGCATTAAATAAACTTATTAAGAACATAATGGCGCAAGAGGCTTAATCTATTACTTCACTTGTACAGTTGGGTTTAGTTGAAGATTATAGATAGTATAATCTCATTCAACTATTAAAAGAGGAGAGTTCAAGCCCTTAATAGGCCTCATTAAATATGGGTCAAATTCGTCATTATTCCTTGGGTTAATTACTTTTATTATAGTTTGGGGGTATTTTGGTTATTTTTTATTTATGGGCTTTTGAACCCAAATTTTATTTGACTTGTAGTGCTTTATGAGATTTTGTTATGGACTAAATTTTAGGCCCAAACTATATAATTAAGGTTTTCAAATTAAAAAAACTTAATTTTTAGGAGTATGATGTATTTAAAGGTGTTATAACCCTTAGCCAAGGGAGATGCATGAAAATAGATACTTTTAATGTGAGGTAAGTTTTTCTTTCAAGTTCTTTACATAAACTTGAGATTTAAAACTTATCAAGAGTAATCTTGTGGCATTCTCTTTCAGAATACCATTGGTTAGTTTCCTAATTATGAGTTTCGAATGAACGATTATCTTTCCAACATTGGTTTGGCTAATCAAGATTCTATCCACAATTTTCGGGTTTTCAAAGCATCGTTTTTTGGAAGTTCGCATCAAAATTGGTATCAGAACTTAGGTTTCAACTATGTTTTATCCTTTTATCGTTTGTCTTCTTATTTTCGATCTTTAGTTTTAGGATTTTTTTTGGCTATTTTCTCCTTTAGGTGACTTGCGGCTATTTTTTAAGGAGGGGAGCCAATTTTTTTTCTTTTTTATTAGTAATAAAAAACAAAATTACAAAAAAAATGAAATTCATTATAAAAAAAAAATGGGAAGTTGATTTAGGGTTTTCGACAAGTAAAGGAAACTAGTTGGGCTTTCTTGCTAATTTATTCTTATTTGGGCTAGTTAAATTGTTTAGCCTTATTTGGTGATTGATTTGAATATAATTTGGGACAATTTTTCCCTTGGGATCAGGTCTAAAGTTAGGATAAATCTGAGTTGGGCTTAGCACTTAAAAACCTCTAACTTAGGTTTTAGGGCTTAGTTAGATACTTTTGGGTAATTTGGGCTAAATTTCCATTCCTCGTACTTAATTTCTTGTCTATTTTCGAATTTGTTTCTTTGCTGTCTGTGTTCGTCTTTTGGTTTGTTTCCTTGTTTTTAATTCATTTTATTTGTCTAATTCACCTTGTTTCTAATTGCCTTTGTAATTCTAATTCAGTTTTGTTTGCTTCCTAGTGTCAATTAGGGTTTCATTACTCTTTTAACAATTATTCTTTGATTTCTTGTTGCCAAAACTTCATTTACTTGTTCTTAGGGCTTAGATTCGTATTCTTGCATTCTTAGTTTCGTTTCTATGTCAATTCTATTCCGTTGAGAATTATTATGATTAACTTACGGTATTCGTTGGATTGAAAGTGCAAGATTGCCACTTGAACTAGTTTATTTAAAGAACTATTGAAAGAAGCTTGAGTGGTAAAAGGTAAGAGTGAATGAGCTCATTAGAGGGTAAAAGCCTTATATTTTGTGTGAAACACTAGTGATCAGAGTAACATTATTTCGAGGGTAGACATGTGAGGGAGTGATTGTGAGGTTCTTTAATTAATTAACATAATGCCTCACAGTGAATCTAAAATGAATAAAAATAAAACAAGAGTTTACCATAAAAGCAATATAACAACAAATAAAAAAATTCATGCGAATTTTGAAAAACTTATAAGTAGACTTGGCAGAGGTAAAGCAGGGTAAATCTAAGAGTGAGCTTAGTACAATTAAGACTAGTAGGTGTGTTCCTGAGCCACCTTTGGATTTTGATAGTGAGTTTGAAGTAGAAGAGGAGTTTGATAAAGACTCAATGGTTAGTAGAGGAAGGAATAGGAACAGAGGAGATAAGATTGATGAGAGACATAGGAGGAATCATTGGGATAGATATGGTAGGGAACGGGATGATATAGATCATCATCTAAGTAGCATTAAGATGAAGATACCATCATTTCAGGGTAAGAATGATCCAGAGTTATACATGGAGTGAGAGTGGAAGGTAGAATTAGTTTTTGATTGTCATAGCTATTCGAAATAGAAGAAGATTAAGTTAACTGCAGTGGAGTTTACTTATTATGAGAAAGAGGTTTGTACCAAGTCATTATTATAGGGATTTACATTATAGGTTACAGACTCTTACTTAGGGTAGCAGGAGTGTCGATGAATATTTTAAGGAGATAGAGACTGTCAGTGTAACACCCTATTCTTATACTTTTTCAACCAATCATTATTACATAATACTACATCATTTCATACAAAGAATATTACTATTACATGATTCTTAAATGTCTACAATTTCAAAATTTCTTACACGTACAAAGAGTTATTTATATAACTAGTTCTCAAACTTATAATTACTCTATTAATTACACATATAATTAAAATTTTTATCTATACTTAACTAACCTTGCATACATCATTTGTCACTTTTACATACTATTATTTGAAAAATAAAATTTTTACAATAAAGGGTGAGATATAATTTCAGTAAGTAAATCATGTAAGTTTGCATATATCGATGTGGTATAGAAAATAAATAATCAAACAAACCAATAGATTTTCAAACTTTACAATTACACAGAAAACAATTCATAGTATAGATATTTTTAGAATGACTCAGTCAGTTAGTATTATTTGCACCCACAGTGATCGGATTTAGAATGTGATCACGTATTCCGTTTAAAGTGGATAATCTTTCTATTTGGAACATAACAGAAACATGCGTAATACATTAAACAGAATTCTGAATAGCTCGCAAGTCCCTCATTTGACACGAGACTCGACCAAAATTAGAATAAACGTTAACTAACGACTAACGACTAAAGTCATAAAATTATTTTCATTCATAAACATTCACACATCAATATTATTTTCAACAATCATTTCATGAATTTGATATCAGCATGTAAAACATTCAAAATTCTCAATTTTCATATTATTTTCAAACATATGCTCAGATATCATATTATTTCAAAAGTAGTAAAATGTATGCACGATTTACTTACTACAATGGGAGGGTAACCACTCCTACTAACGATCCTCCTGTCTAACTTGATTTTTCTCTCGAATTCTTATAACCTAATACCACAAATATATAAATCATGTTTTCTACTATTCAATTAATAAATATAAATGTTTTAAATACGATATTCGGGGAATTAGTATTTAAAATTCCTCAGTTTTATCCATATTACTAAGTTTAACTAATTAAGGTTATTTACCCAATTTTTCACAATGAATTTCCGTGGCTAATTTATTATAATTCTCATTTTTTACTACATTAAATTTATACATTTTTGTATAAACAAACAAATATAGTCTTGATATAGAATTGTAGCAAAATCACTGTTCATACCGGAGTTACTGTAGATAATACTGTTTATATTGGATTTACTGTAGTATAATTACTGTTTATATCAGAGTTATTGTAACTATATTGTTTATATCGGATTTACTGTGCAAACAGATACTGTACAGATTAAAAATACTTACAAACAGTTACTGTACCGATTAAAAATACTGTGTAAACAGTTATTGTGTAGATCAAAGTTGTTGTAGCACATTCAAAAATATTGTAGCACCTTAAAAAAATACTGTTTATCCGAGAGCAAATTACCTTAATTTCTTCCAATTAATACTTAAATTAATGTCAAATCAACTCTATATTACATTTTCTATTCCAATTATACACAATCTAACATTTTATATGTAAAATTAAATAAAATTTTCTCAGATAAATAGTAACTTTAATTTCAATTCATATTTAAAATCGAAAATTCAAATTTCTAACGTGTTATAAAGTTTACCGGAAAGTAGAATTTAAAAGAAAATTGCTTGAATTCGAAGTAACTTGGCTAGAATTTGAGAAAGAGGGGGAGAGACCAAGCTTTTATTTTATTGAAAAGAAAGAGACGAATGCTACTGGAAAAGGAAAAGAATGCACATGAGAAGAGGGCAATTTTTCTTTATTTTGGTATATAAAATATCATTGAGACCCCTATTATTTTTAAAATTTTAAAAAATAATCTAAAACTTTGAAAATTTTTATTTTAGTCCCTTTAAAAAAAATTCTAAAATAACATTTAATATTTCAAAATCTTTACAATTAAGTCCAAAATTAATCCAAGTACTATTTCCATCATCCAAATCCACTTATAACCCAACTTTATGAAATTAATTTTAGGCCTAAATAAAATTTTAGAATTTACCTAAAAATTCTAAATTACATGAAATTTTAATTTAACCAAATAACATCAAATTATTCGATTAAATTTTCTAAATACCATGGATGCCACTGTTACAAATTTTTAAAATTACGGGTATTACAATTCTCCCATTTTTACAAAATTTCGCACTTAAAATTTGGTAAGTGTCTTATTCATCATGTATAACTCAACTAGTATTCTTTGTATTTACTTATAATGACCATCTTATGAAATCACTACATTGCAAGTAATTGAATTGATGCACTTGATTAAACTCATTGGAATTACCACTATCAATTGAAACGTATGGTAACTGAGGCAAATTATTACATAATGAATGAGCCTATTCTTCTAATACGCATTCATTAATGGTAGTAGCAAATATCATTTTTAATAAATTATACTTATACTAAACAACTCCAATAACAAGTTCTAAAAATCATATAATATTAAATTATATATTTTATTGACTTGTAGTCCAATCATCATATTTAAGCTTAAAGTCTACATAATCTCGTTGTTTAAATTTTACTGTGATCATCTCTTATTTTAAAATGTAATATCACTATCCTTTATTCTACAATACAACAAAATTTATAAATAACTTTTACAAAGTTCTATGTATTACATATTGACTAAGGTCAATATAATATACAACATATACATTGCATATATACTTAAAATTTAAATATAAGATATCAAAGACATTGTATTTATAATATAATCCTACTTTATTTTAATCGCCTTTATTCTTTAATATTCAACCGTTGTCTTATCACATTGTTAAAACACATTTATTAACATACATAGTAATATATATGACCTATGCAAAAAATTCCTATAGTTATAAACCACTAAAATACAGTTAATGTCCAATACCTACATCAAGAATTGTTATGCATCATTACTTTACCCCAATATCTACTTATAGAATGGATAACATCATACTTAAACTTTCATAACATTGTAAACAAAATTTCTTATAGACATAAATCTTAATACTCAAATGGTACGTTATAATATAGTTCTTTTGATATTTTTAAGATAAACTTCTAATCACCTTATTCATATCAATCAAGAATTGTATATTCTCAATTTGATTATAGCCTATAATACTTACTGTAGCAAAATTATTGTTTAACTTAAGAACATCCAATAATAATTTTTTTCAATTAAATTATTAAACCAAGTCACCCAAATTATTTGTTAATACTTTTGTTCTTCATCCACTCCATATTATAAAATAATACATGTATAAAATATTAAACCTTAAAAATTAAATGATTAAATAACATATTTCTTATAATACCTCATAATTCCACCATATGAACCTTAAAATCAGTACAAACTAATGTATCTACATACTACATATAAAATCATACCAAGTAGTATGATTTCAACTATCTCATAATTTGCTCTAAATCTTTTCAAATTTAAGCTACGGACATGTATATTCAATAATATCTTAATTATCAAATAAAACTTGAATTTCAACCCCTTGAGCGGATACAATACCAACTTACATGTCCTTTCAACCTCGTTAAAATAACTTCATTAATATAAAAAAATTGAATAAAATAATATTCGAGTTATACTTAGTAACCAAATCCTTTTTCTATTCACATCGAATAATTCTTTTGTAAATCATCTTATCCATATAATCAATATTCCTTCAGTTACAAACTTTATCAATCATATCAAGTCTACAATCATAAATTTTGAATATATAATTCAATATCATTACACATACTAAAATATTCTCATTAATATACATTTGATACAAACAAATTCTCAATTGGAATCTCTTAAATAACTCATCAGTTAATCTTTCTTCATAAATTGTCTTTGATATATATATATATATATATATATTTTCAACTACGAACTTTGTCTTCCAAGTATCATGGAGATAAACATATCTTATACTTGTGAAATTTCTTAATCGTATTCTTTAATCATTGAAAATTTATTAAATAAAATAGATGAATATAAATTCTTAACTTATGAAACTATGTATTTTTCTTTATGTATACTATGTCTGTAAAGGTTTCAAATCTTTGTAAAATTTAATCTAATTTAAAACATCAATTTCACACCTTAAAGAAAATTGTCATATTTTTTAAATACCCTTGGTTTTCATCCAGAAATAAAATTCGATTATTTCTATGATCTTAAATTTCTTTTTCATAATACTTTTTTAATTTCCTCAGAAATTTTCTCATATAAGAACATAAAATAAAATCTTAAATCAACCTTATATACTTGTAACTTAGATTCTATTCTCAATTAATGAATTATAATTTTTAATAATCAATTTTTATAAATATCGTAAAACAAAATTCTTATTTCTTATTTTTTTATAAGAATAAATAAGATTTAAACTTTATTCTTAATTATAAACTAACCTTATAAATAGTTTCATATCAAAAGCCAGTTAATACTATAATCTAAGATAATTCATTTTATAAATATCATAAATTTCCTTTTTAAGACTGGCATAAACTCGAAATAATAATTTTAAATCTTTCTTTAACATTTTATAAATCATGAACAATCACAAAATGTTTGAAAAAGAAGAAGTACCTTTCATGACCTAATTACAATCCTCAACATCTTACTTAGTCCTTTTATATATATTTTTTTGGATTCGTTCACTTATTCTATTTCTATTTGGATCTCCTACTAGCTAAAGAAAATCTTTATTCTAAGATATCACTTCTCATTTAAGATATATATCAATATTCTTAAAAGAAATTTTTATCATATTCTCCCAAAAGGAACAAATCAAATAACAATTTCTTAGAGCACGACTATTCCGAGCAATATCCTCAGTCAACTTCTTTTGTGATTCCATCATTCTTACTATCCCATTTACAATAGGATGTTTATCCTTTATTGAGGCTTGATTCACTCTCTGATTATCACATAAGTTAAGAACCCTGCACACCCTTTTTCCTAGTAACTTTGTGGCCTTAATCACATTGAGCAACCCTTGACCTATCACAAATCGTCTCCTTCCGAAACTAACTCTGATTGGCTCAGAATGCTAACCATTATTACTTTAGTAAAACAATTCACTACTGCATGATAGGCGGCCAATCAATCCGTTCCCAAGATAATATCAAAATCATGCATTTCCAATGGCAATAAATCAACTATAATATTCTTACCTTCAAAACTAATTTTTCAATCTTTGTAAACATAGTTTATAACTATATTTTACCCATAGAAGTAGCAATACACATAACATATTTAATCAGAAAATCAAATAAAAGTACAAACCACAAATGAATATGTAGCCCCAAAATCCATTACTTTAACCTTTTGATTAATAGAACTGCAATACATGTCGCCAGTTCATTAGACACCATGCATCTTGCTTGGTTAGAGCATAAACTCATCCTTGTACCTTCTGCCTTTTATTCTGACTTTCCCTTGTGTTGTCTTTACTACCTACTCTTCTAGTTGAACATTCCTTAATTATATGCCCTTACTTCTTACACCTGAAGCAAGAAAAGTACCAACTCAAACAGTCCCAATATGTCTACAAGAAAAACATCTCAACATTCTCTATATAACTTTCCAGTAAAAATGTACTAACAAACAACTTTTCGCACTTTATACTTAAAACAAATTAAACATTATCTAATAATTTGCCACACTTTGTTATCTTTATAATAGAGTATCAATGGCATAAATTGCAAGTCTGCATTTCTAACTCTTGAAATTAAAAACTTACCTCAATTTACCAATATTCTTCTATCATACTCAACTTTCTATCTCCACTAAAAACTTTTCATTAAACTTATGCCACTAATCATAAATTTGTGGCACATATATTCTTAATTCTACCTGAATTCCTCTAATTAACAACTTAATTGTCTCGATATCTCAGTAACTATATTACATCATGAAATACTATTTTTTTTTCTAAACTGGGCCACTTATAAGGGACTAGAAATTGGCCAACCAATTGAAATTAATAGTTAATAAAAATTCAAACTTTGTACTTTGCAATTCATATGATTAATATCATTATATGACTTCACACTCAATGCTTCCCTAGTTAAAAGAAGCTATAATTAAACACAAAAGAGATATCTTCTAAGGAAAATTACATACTATAATTAATTATAAAAAACCATAAAAGAAATCCTCAAAATTTTATTTTAGCTCTAAAACTAGATCTTGATTTATCTAGTAACCTAAATGAAATGAAATTTCTCTTAAGTTATGCTACCTATCCAACATTGTCTTATGTCTTCACTAACTGCATTATTATTACCTCTAGTTTTTTTTCCTATCAGCAATATAACCAACATTAGGTCAACCTCACATCTAGCATTATTTCATCATCTCTAGGCCTACAGTAAGACGACATTATATCTTAGTAAAATGATTATGGAACAAAATAGTTAACACTCCCAATTTCCTTCACACAAACTCGGCCTACCCATAATCGAAACTAGTCCGATTTTGCCGAGATTCAAACTTAATCAAATCAACACATCATCTCAATTAAACATTAAAGATTCAGACTAGTCTACTACATAAACAATATTAAATAATTTCATATCTCATTATTACACTATATGGAATAAGACACCATGCTTATCCGTTTAATTATCATGAAATTGAAAATAACATTTTCAACAAACTTATTGCCCAATGAAATTATAAGTATACTTTATGGAATGCTCGTTTTAACTCTATAACGGCCGTTCAGTCCTTCAAAATATACGTTACTTCATAAACTTTTCTAACTTTATCCAAACATTAATACCAATTTAAATGAAATAGCAATCAAATTACACTTGTACATAATAAAACTCTATTACTAATCTTGGGTTCCAAATTCTAAAGTTCTAACTCTATTATTTATTTAACTAACCCAAAGTTTACAAAATCTTGACATGAGCTCTGATTTGCAAAGTATCGACATTTTTAAGCTCTGGTATTGATTCATTCAATAAAATCTTAATTTTGAAAATTTCTTTGACACCAAGCATCAATACATTTGCTTTTATGTATCGATCTCTTCTCCTTAAGGTATTGATTGGGCGAGTTCGTAAATAATCTTGAACTCTTTTATTTACAAAGTATCGATTCTTTCTTCATATATATCGATACTTTCTTCACAAGTAATGATACTGTATTCACACGTATTAATACTTTCTTCTCTATCCCTCGTTGTCATAATTATATTTTTTTATCGACTCTCTGAATTTCAAAGCTTGGTTTCCCTATTAATCCAAATGTCTATATACTCAAATTTTTCAGTCATTTCAAATATTTACAAACCTCAAATCATTAACTGATCACTTAGAGTCTACAAAACCTCAAACTTTAGTTATGATACCACTCTTGTAACACCCCATTCTTATACATTTTCAATTAATCATTATTACATAATGCTACATCATTTCATACAAAGAGTATTACTATTACATGATTCTTAAATGCCTACAATTTCTAAATTCCTTACACGTACAAAGAGTTATCCATATAACTGGTTCTCAAACTTATAATTACTCTATTAATTACACATATAACTAAAATTTTCATCTATACTTAACTAACTTTGCACACGTTTTTTTATCACTTCTACGTACTGTTCTTTGAAAAATAAAATTTTTACAATAAAGGGTGAGATATAACCTCAGTAAGTAAATCATGTAAATTATGCAAGTTTGTACATGTCGATGTGGTAAAGAATATAAATAATCAAACAGATCAATATATTTTCAAACTTTATAATTACATAGAAAATAATTCATAATATAGACATTTTCAGAATGGCTCAGTCAGTTAGTATCACCTGTACCTATTGTGACCGGAATTCAAAACATGATCACGTATTTCGCTTAAAACGGACAATCGTTCCAATTGGAACATAACAGAAACATGCGTAACATGTTAAACAGAATTCTGAATAGCTTACAAGTCCCGTATTTGACACGAGACTCGGCCAAATCAGAATAAACATTAACTAACGACTAAAGCCATAAAATCATTTTCATTCATAAACATTCACACATCGACATTATTTTCAACAATCATTTTATGAATTTGATATCAGCATGTAAAACATTCAAAATGTAAGACCTCATTCCCATACTTATTCAATCAATCATTATTACATAATGCTATATCATTTCATACAAAGAGTATTACTATTATATAATTTTTAAATGTCTACAATTTTTAAATTCCTTACACGTACAAAGAGTTATCTATATAATTAGTTCTCAAATTAATAATTACTCTGTTAATTACACATATAACCAAGATTTTTATTTATATTTATCTAACCTTGCACGCGTCCTTTATCACTTTTACGTATTATTTTTTGAAAAATAAAATTTTTACAATAAAGGGTGATATATAATCTCAGTAAGTAAACCATGCAAGTTTTTCATATGTCGATGTGATACATAACATATTTATTTCTTTTCCAAAGCAATCATATTTGCTCAAACGGATAAATAAAATTTTAAACTTTTCAATTACACAAAAACGAATTCATAGTAAAAACATTTTTGGAATGGCTTAGTCAGTTAGTGTAATCTGCACCCACGGTGATTCGGATTTAGAACATGATCACGTATTCCGCTTAAAGCGGACATTCTTTTCATTTCGAACATAACAGAAACGTGCATAGCACATTAAATAGAATTTTGAATTGCTCAAAAATCCCGTTTTTGACATGAGACTCTGCCAAATCAGAATAAACATTAACTAACGACTAGAGCTATATAATCATTTTCATTCATAAACATTCACACATCAACATAATTTTCAACTATCATTTCATAAATTTGATATTAGCATATAAAACATTCAAAATCTTTTATTTTCATATTATTTTCAAACACATGCTCAGATATCATATTATTTCAAAAGTATTAAAAATACATGCATGGTTTACTTACTATAAAGGGAGGGTAACCACTCCCACTAACAACCCTTTTGCCTACTTAGTCCTTCTCTTGGATCTTCATAACCTAATACTACACATGCATAACTTATGAATTATACTATTTAAATTATCAATATAATTGCATAAAATGCAATTGTCGTGGAAAATATGACTAAATTCCTTACTGTAATACTTTTAACTAAGTTTAACTAACTAATGTCATTTTCTATATTTTCAATAATGAATTTTCATACCTAATTTATTCTAAATCTTATTTTCGACTATTCCAAATTTGCACATTTTAGCCTAAGCAAACAAAAACGGCTTTGATCTAAATACTGTAGTAAAATACTATTTACTCACGGATTTACTGTAGCAAAAGATTGTTTATGTAGGAGTACTGTAATTAAAATACTGTTTATACAGATTTACTGTATAAAACAGTTACTATGTAGATTAAAGATACTGTACAAATAGTTACTGTACAGATCAAAATTACTGTAGCACATTCAAAAATACTGTATACACGAGACAAAAACACTCTAATTTCTTCCGATCAATACTTAAATTAATGCCGAATGAACTCAATACTGCATTTCCTATTCTAATTCAACACAATCTAACATTTTTTAATGCAAAATTAAGTAAAATTTTCTCGGATAAATAGTAACCTTCAATTTCAATTTATGCTTAAAATTAAAATTCAAGCTTTTAATGTATTATAAAGCTTACCGGTAATTAGAATTTAAAAGAAAATAGCTCGAATTCGAAGTAATTTGGCAATAATTTGAGAGAGAGGGGAAGAGACATGCTGCTATTTTATTGAAAAAGAAGGAGACGAAAGTAAAGGGAAAGGAAAAGAATGCACATAGGGAAGAAGAAAATTTTACTTTATTTTGGTATGTAAAATATCATTGAGACCCCTATCCTTTTTAAAATTAAAAAATAACTTAAAATTTTAAAAAACTTTCTTTTTAATCAATTTAAAAATTCTAAAATAACCTTTAATATTTTAGAATCTTTACAATTAAGTCCAAAATTAATTCAAGTACTATTTTTTTCATTTAAATCCACTTATAACCAAACTTTATGAAATTAAATTTGGGTTTAAACAAATAACACTATTTTGAGCCCAAAATTCAACCATTCATCCAAAAATTCTAAGTTATATGAAATTTTAATTTAACAAAATAGCATCAAATTATTCAATTAAATTTCTTAAATACTGTGAATGCTACAATTACAAAATTTTAAAATTACAGACGTTACAATTCTCCCCTCCTTGCAAAAATTTCATCCTCGAAATTTAATAAATGTCCTATTCATCACGTATAATTCAACTAGTATCCATTGTATTTACTTATAATAACCATCTTATGAAACCACCACCATGCAAGTAATTAAACTGGTGCACTTGATTAAACTCATTGCAATTACCACTACCATTCAAAATATATGGTAACTTAGCCAAATTAATATAGAATTAATGAACCTATTCTTCTAATATGCTTTCATTGATGGTAGTAGCAAATATCATTTTTAATAATTCATACTTCAACTGAGTAACTCCAATAACCTGTTCCTATAAAATCATATAATCTTAAATCATAGATCTTATTGATTTATAGTCTAATAGTTATATTTAAGCTTAAAGTCTACATGATGCTTAAACTTTACTATTATCATCCCTTATTCTACGATACGATAAAACTTATGAATAACTTATACAAAATTTTATGTATTAAAGATTGACAAAGGTCAATATAACATACAACATGTACATTGTATATATATGTCTAAAATCTAAATATAAGATATCAGAGACATTATCTTTATAATATAATCCAATTTTATTCCAATCGCTTTGATCCTTTAATATTCAACCATTGTCCCATCACAATGTCAAAACATATTTACTAACGTATTGAGTAATATATATTACCTACATGGAGAATTCCAATAGTCATAAACCATTAAATACGGTTAAGGTTCAACTCTTACATTAAGAATTATTATGCATCATTACCTTTGCCAATCTCTACTTATAAAATGCATAATATCATACTTAAATTTATAAGTTATATAAAATTTTAATTTAACCAAATAACATTAAATTATTCGATTAAATTTCTTAAATACTATAGATGCTACAATTACAAAATTTTAAAATTTCGGGCGTTACACAAAATTTTCAATTTTCATAATATTTTCAAATACATACTCAGATATCATATTATTTCAGAAGTAGTAAAATGCATATACGATTTACTTACTACAACGGAAAAGTAACCACTCCCACTAACGATCCTCCCGTCTAACTTAATTTTTCTCCAGATTCTAATAGCCTAATACCAAAAATATATAAATCATGTATTTTACTATTTAATTAATAAATATAAATGTTTTAAATACAATATTCGGGGAATTAGTGTTTAAAAATCCTTAGTTTTATCTATATTACTAAGTTTAACTAACTAAGGTCATTTACCCAATTTTTCATAATGAATTTCCGTAGCTAATTTATTATAATTCTCATTTTTGACTACTCTAAATTTATACATTTTTGCATAAACAAACAAATACGTTCTTGATATAGACTGTAGCAAATCACTGTTCATGTCGGAGTTACTGTAGCTAATATTGTTTATATCGGATTTACTGTACAAATAGATACTGTGCAGATCAAGTTATTGTAGTACATTCAAAATTACTGTAGCACCTTCAAAAAACACTGTTATCTGAGAGCAAATCACCTAAATTTTTTTTTCCAATTAACACTTAAATTAATGCTAAATCAACTCAATACTATATTTTCTATTCCACTTCAACGCAATCTAATATTTTTTTATGCAAAATTAAATAAAATTTTCTCAGATAAATAGTAAATTTAATTTCAATTCATACTTAAAATCAAAAATTCAAGTTTCTAACGTATTATAAAGCTTACATACAAAGAAGTAGAATTTGAAAGAAAATCACTTGAATTCGAAGTAATTTGGTCGGAATTTGAGAGAGAGAGGGAGAGATCAAGCTTTTGTTTTATTGAAAAAGAAGGAAATGAATGCTATTGGAAAAGGAAAAGAATGCACACGGGAAGAAGGCAATTTTACTTTATTTTGGTATATAAAATATCATTGAGACCCTTATTATTTTTAAAATTTTAAAAATAACCCAAAATTTTAAAAAAATTTCATTTTAGTCCCTTTAAAAAAATTCTAAAATAACCTTTAGTATTTTAGAATCTTTACAATTAAGTTCAAAATTAATCCAAACACTATTTCTATTATCTAAATCTACTTATAACCCAACTTTATGAAATTAATTTTGGGCATAAATAAAATTTTTAAATTTACCTAAAAATTCTAAATTACATGAAATTTTAATTTAACCAAATAACATCAAATTATTCTATTAGATTTTCTAAATACTGTGGATGCTACTATTATAAATTTTCAAAATTGCAGGTGTTACAACTAGGGAAGCTACTATAGCTAGGTTTCTTAATGGGTTTAATAGCGATATAACTGATGTGGTAAAGCTCCTGCACTATATAAAGATAGAGGACATGGTCCATAAGGTTATGAAGGTAAATAGGTAGCTTAAATGAAAGGGAGTAGCTAGACTTAGTACTAATATGGGTTCGGTTTCCACATCTTGGAAACCAAATTGGACTTTTAAGGATAATAAACTAGTTACTAGAACTAGAGACGAGGACGTGAAGCAGAAGGGCCAAGTAGTGAGTCAATCGAAGGATAAAGATAAGGATGTAGATCAAACAAGAAGAAATAGAGACATTAAGTACTTTAAGTGTCTGGGTAGGGGTCATGTTGCTTCGTATTGTCCTAACAAGAGGGTCATGGTTTTAAAAGATTAAGAAGAAATAGAGACTGAAGAGGATGAGAGCGATTGTAGTGATGAGATGTCTGCATTAGAGGATGCTAGTGATGTAGAGTATGCCGTAAGTAGCAAGACTTAGTGATTAGGCGTGCCTTAAACACTAAAGTTAAGAATGAGGAGGGTGAGCATGTGCAGAGAGATAATATTTTTTTATACTAAATGTCACGTTCAGGATAGAGTATGTAGCTTAATCAATAATAGTGGTAGTTGTGTGAACGTTGCTAATAAACTTCTTATTGATAAGTTAAGTTTGCACACTGTTAGACATCCTAGACCTTATAAGTTATAGTAGTTGAATGATTATGGTGAGGTCAAGGACAATAGGCAGGTGATAGTAGCATTTTCAATAGGAAAGTATAAGGATGAGGTGTTATGTCACGTAATACCTATGAATACAGGGCACTTGTTATTAGGTAGACCTTAGCAGTTTGATAGGCGTGCCATTCATGATGGGTATAGTAATAGGTACTCTTTTAAGAAAAAAGGTAAAAATATTACATTAGCACTAATGGCACCTAAGTAGGTTTATGAGGAGCAACTTAGGATGCAACAGTCTTTTAAAGAATCTAGGTCTAGTGAGACCGAGAGTAGGGGTATTCTTAAAAGTGATGGAAAATTCTAGAATAAAGGAAAATTGGATAAGAAGTTGAATGTGTATACGAAGCATAGAGAGGTTAAAGAAGCTTTTTATAGGAAGAGGTTTCTGATTGTACTGGTGTACAAAGGAGCTTATTTGAACACTTACAATCTTAACTCTTTTGTGCCTAGTTGTGTTGTTTCCCGTTTGCAACAGTTTGATGATATATTCCCTGAGGAGATGCCAAGTGATTTGCCACCGATTCAAAGGATTGAGCACTAAATTGACTTTGTTCCTAGAGTAGTTATTTCTAATCGACTAGCTTACAGAGCCAATCCTAAAAGATGAAAGAGTTACAGAGTCAGATGGAGGAGTTGTTAGTGAAAGGTCTTATTAGAGAGAGCATATCACCTTGTGCAGTTCTTGTACTACTCGTGCTTAAAAAGGATAGAACGTGGAGAATATGAGTTGATTGTAGAGCCGTCAATAAAATAACTAAAAAACACCCAATAGCATTCTTTAGTGAGAAGTTGAGTGGAGTGTTATTGAACTATTCCACCTATGATAAGGAGTTGTATGCCTTAATGTGCTATTTGGAGATATGGCAACATTACCTGTGGCAAAAAGAGTTTGTGATTCACACTGATCATGAGTCTTTGAAGTACTTGAAAGGGAAAGGTAAGCTGAGTCATAGACATGTGAGGTGATTAGAGTTCATCGAGACATTTTCATATGTGATTAAATACAAGCAAAGTAAAGACAATGTGGTTGCTGATGCACTGTCACGCAGGTATGCGCTTGTTTCTTTACTTAGTGTCAAGTTCTTTGGTTTTGAGTTTATAAAAGACATGTATGTGAATCATGTTAATTTTGGCACTATGTATGAAACATGTGAAAAAAATGCATTTGGTGGTAGGTTTTACAGGTATGAGGTATACTTGCTTAGATATAATAAGTTATATGTTCTTAATTGCTCTGTGTGTGAGAAGCTTATAATTGAGTCACAGGATGGTGGTCTTATGGGACATTTTGGGGTAGCTAAGACTTTGGACATTCTCAAAAAATATTTCTTTTGGCCTAATATGAAGAAAGATGTAGAAAAGATTTGTCCTAGGTATATTATGTGTAGGAGAGCCAAGTCTAAGGTTAAACCTCATGGTTTGTATATGCTTTTACCTATACCTAGTGAACTTTGGGTAGGTTTAGCAAAATGATACATTTCATTTCGTGTCATAAGACATATAATGCCACAAATGTTGTTGACTTATTCTTTAGGAAGGTAATGCGTTTGCATGGTGTCCTTAGGAGCATAGCTAGTGATCGGGATGTTAAGTTCCTTAGCTATTTTTGATGTGTCATGTAGGGTAGATTAAGTACTAAACTGTTATTTTCCACCACTTTTCACCCACAGACTGATGGTCAGACCGTAGTAGTTAATAGAACTTTAACCACATTTTTGGGTGCTATCATTAAAAATAATTTGAAAACTTGGGAAGATTGTTTGCCATTTGTTGAGTTTGCATATAATAGGAGTATGCATTCATCTATTGGGTTTTCTTAATTTGAGCTTATATATGGTTTTAATTCACTAACGCATTTGGATTTGCTTCCTTTACCTATTAATGAGTTTTCTAGTTTAGATGGGAAGAGAAAGGCCAAAATGGTTAAGAAAATACATGAGCAAACTAAGCAGCACATCAAGAAGCGAAATGCAAAGGCTGCTACCCAAGCCAATAGAGGGCGTAAGCATGTTACATTTGAACTAAGAGATTGGGTGTGGGTGCATATGCGTAACGAGAGGTTTCTTGCTCAGAGGAAGTCTCAGCTTGTTGTTAGAGGAGATGAGCCATTTAAAGTGATTGTGAAAGTGAATGACAATGCCTACAAAATCGACTTGCTAGGTGAGTACAATGTGAGTGCTACTTTTAATGTTACTAATTTTTCTCTTTTTGATGTAGGTTCTAGTAATACCCTAAAATTTAAATTAAGGGCATTTCGATCATTTTACACATGAGGAGTAATTTTTTCATTTTATGAATTTATGTCGAGGTGTTAAAAACTGAACTATTAACTCTGTATTAATATTTAATTAGCTATTGAGAGTGATTAAATAACAATTTGTTAAGTTTAGAAAATTTTTCTTTAAAGCTTTATTCACGCACCCGACCTTTAAACAAAAATCGGCATTGACTGAAAAATTTGATTGATAAACGGTTTGTTTCTGGTGAAAAAGGACTCGATAATGATCGATATGAATTAAATTGGAGTCAAATCTAAGGTTAAATGAGAGAGAATCGACGCCTGAAATATAGGAAAATAACAAAAGACATGTTTACCCTTCCAACTTCTTTTCTCTTCACTTTTTTTTAGGGACAAATGAGTCATCTACGTACATTTTAATATGAAATTAATTTGGGCAGAATGCAAACCTGGGTGTTCTTCTTCTTCTCATCCCGTGAGTGCCTTTCTCCTTTCTTGTTAATTTTTTTTAAATTTCTTCAAATTACTTGATTTCTAACTGATTAAAGTTCCGTTTCTTACTGCAAATCACACGTACACAACACGGGTTACACTCTAGAAGCTTCGTTTGAGCGATTCAGTTAACAATTGAGCCGGAAGGAGAATAGTATTACTATTTACAAAATGGGGATTTCTGAAATTACTTGCAATTCGAACGTCTTAGGGTTAAATTGACCATTCGGTATGATTCTTAGCTTCGTTGTTGTTGTATTTATGCACTTTTCGATAATTTACTATTTATTATAGGGCACTGTTCATGACAAAAAACACTGTTCATGCCGGAGTTACTGTTTATCTCGGACTTTTTTTTCTCGATTATGCTTGTTTAAGTTAGAATTAAATCGATTAGCTGTTAGATTAGGTAAAATTAAAATATGTCGGAAGATATGGTTAGTAATAGTGAATTAAGTATAATCGACACTTCGATTATTAATCGCTAGATTTTGGATTGTAAAAGAAAATAGAATTCAAAAAAAGAGAAAAAACTTGTTGTACATCAGTGTTGCAATTAAAATTTTAGCCTGTGTACTTCAATTATTATGTTAATAACTAGTATAAATATATTACAGATATTCCGAGGAAGCGGCCACCCAGCCCATAGTGATCCAATTTCTGTTTTGTTTTTGGCGACACCTGTGAGTGAAATTTTTACATGCTTTTCATTTCCTGAAAATTGTTTTATAAAACTTAATATTTTATGAAATAAGGAATAACATATTTATAAATTGATTTACATTCTATTTTTATATGGAAAATGAAACTTACTTTGAGTTTTATATATATTTTGTTGTGAAGAAATTGTTGAGATATTGATTTTGAGGCCAGGAGGCAGCTATGGTGTTTTGAATTGTGTTTTATTTTTGACTTCTGTATTTTTGATAGTTTGCTAGACATTATTTTAAGTTTTACTTAACCCTAGTCGGGAGACATAAGGGGGGAAGTTTATGTGCATTGAAAGCACATCCTGATTTGTGTTATGTGGAGGTACCGGTACATGTGAGAAGTAGGGGGCGAAGGGCGGTCCGATATCTGACCTGAAATCTGTACATATCCCTACATATTGTTCTGTTTTCATATGACTATTTGAAATTATAATTCCAAAATTATAATAATATGCAATAGATGTTATGTTAACATAATTTATGTCTGGAGTTAATTTTAACTTTAAACATATTTTTTGTCGAAACTGAATTTATTTAAAATTATCAATTCAATATTCACTCACTGAGTTTTCCCAAAAACTCACCCCACTATAGTTTCTAGTGATTGCAAGATTTCCTTCTAGGTGAGGATTCTAGGAGATATTCGTGAAGAACATTGAGATTTCAGATTTTTTGTACAATCACTTATGGGTTAATGTTTTTGTTTGTTTTGTAAATTGGGCACGACACCCAATTATGTATACACATTATGGGCGTTTTTTGTACATTTCTGTGCATATTGACAATAGTGCATATGTTATTCTGTATATGAGTATCGTGGTATATGTCTAGTATGGTATTAATGGGCATGGAGCCCTTAGTATATGTGTATGAATTCATGCATACGATTTGTACCTATCTACATTACAGGTTTACACATTCAGATTTGTCTGAGGCTTATAGGTGTAAGATATCCCTATCTCTATGCCATCACGACATCGATTTACCGATGTGTGATAAAGTGGTATTAGAGCATGGTTTAGGGGTCGATGACTGTAAGTAGAGTGTAATGCCTCGCATGTGTAGTATATTTGGAATACTTCCACGCGGGGTGTTGCCTCTTTGAGTATCTGGATAATCCAATTCGTCTTCTTTCTGTAGATGTTGTAGGATATACTATAATTTATTTGAATCGTGTTTCCGTAATTTAGCAGCTAAATTATATCTTCTTGAAATTAAAATCTTTCTGATGGAGACCATAGAATTCCTTCTTCATATCAAGATTCGTCTAGGTATCTAGTGCCACTTGTTGGAGTTCAGGGTCGAGTAGATAAATGATGAGGTAAATGTCGGGGTAGAGCTAGAATCCAAGAGCTTGAAGTGCCAAATGAGAGAGTGGATGTTTTGCTTTACTATATTATGGCTTTAACTTAATGTTTAAACTGTAAATATTTGTGATTCAAGTTAATGTTTGAATATTCCAAATGTGTGGAACGGTGTATTGCCAAAATAGGTGTTGGAATGATATATATGTTGTGGATGGGATGCGATTTTATGAAATTTTGGATTTGGTATTATGGACCATGATGGTGAAAAAAAAAATTTGCATTAATTTAATTATTTTGTGAAATTAGATAGATTTATATTTTCAGTAGTGTGATGCCAAATTTACTTTAAATACGAGTCGAGGGTCGACTTTCTCTTTAAAAATTAGTGAACTGGTTGATATATCCAAATGTGTGAATTATGAAATTGTCAAATTATTGGTTTTGGAAAAAATGAGTATGTTATGGCAAAAAGGTATTTTACACAGGATTTGTGAAGACATGAAATTTGAGTCTTGATATGATGATTATGATTGAGAGTAAATTGTAGTGATTTATGAATTTTCTTTTGAGTTCAGGGTCGTAAATAGAGATTATGGAAACATTTATATATATATATATATATTTATATATATTTAAAGTGTTGCGGATGTAATGAGATGCGTTGAGCCTAGAAATTACGATTTTGAGTTGTGATATCGGAGAATGAATATTAAAATGGTGGGATGGTTGTATATAATGCTTTATTCTATTAGATTAAAATGTGAATACAGTGTCATTACTAGAATTTGATATGAAAATATAGGGGATAAAGTCAGAATTATGTTCTCTATTAAATTCGGACATAAGTTTATTAGATTTGATAATTGTTATAGTTATTAAAAAAAAAAAAGAAAAATTATTTTGAGAATATCAAAGAGGTTAGGTTATATCGATAAATGGGGTTGATCAATTACATACGGTTGTAAAAAATATTCTTTCCATTGAGGCTATTGATGCTAGAATTCTGTTCAACTCGGGGAGCAATTCATTTTTTTTATTTCTCCATAGTTTGCATACTGTCTGGACAAAGAGATTAGAACCCTAAATTTACCTTTAACTATGTCTACTCCTATAGGAAGCACGATATTAGCTTCTAAAATTATAGAATCTTGTGCCATTTCTATTAGTGAGCATGTATATCTTGCTAATTTGATCCTGCTAGAAATTTTAGATTTCGATGTGATTTTAGGTATGGATTGGTTGTCAAGATATCATGCGATAGTGGATTGTAGGAAGAAAACTATCACTTTTTTGTTCCAAATGATCCAGTCTTTGAATTTCAAAGTGATATGAGTAAACCATTTGGTAACTTGATATCGGCTATCGATATAGGTAAACTACTGAGTAAGGGATGTATTAGGTACTTAGCCTTTATTCGATATTATTTTGTTGATCGTGAGTGGACTAATCTTATCTTACATAATTCCAAATTTATATTTCTTGATTTAAAAAAAAAAAGAAAAAGAAAAAAAACCTTTTTAGAATTGATAAAAGTGTTGGGTTTATATAACATGGAGATTGAGCTTAATTCTCGACGAAAATTGAACTAGTGGAGATTTTTTTGTAGGTCGAGTTTGAGTGAAATGATTGAGAGTGCTTAATGTTTATTTTATGGTCATCTTAAAGAGATATTAATGTGTTTAAATTATAGAGATAGTCATTGAGGTATTAATCTTTATTTATATGGGTCGTTTATAAATTGAGATAATAATGATATGGAATTGAGTTGGCAAAGTAAGAATATGTGTCTGATATATTATATATACATGTAATATTTCTGTGACTATAGCGTGTAACATATGGCGGATCCTTAAGGCATATAGGGAAGTAGATAACTATTTCTCTGAGGACTATTGAATAAATACTTAAATTACATGTGATGCAATCTTGACTAAGTTCTCTAACTTGACTTCGGTTACGACTTATTAAATTTTATGATTTTTATGGTTATTGAGAAGGTTTTCAGTGATATCAAGTGTATATGAAATATTATGAATTCATAGATTAGGATTGGCTTATAACATGTGAATGGATTATTATATTTCTCTAATAATTATCTGAGCTTAATGATAAAATATAAGTGATGAATGATTTGTTTAAGTTCTTAAGATTACATTGGACATTGTTAGATGAAGTTGTGATTATGATGAACATAGGAATGGTTATTGAAAATATCAATAAAGTGTTGAGATATTGTAAAGATATGAATTATAACTTTGATTGTGCCATGTGAGGAAGGATCCGAAGTTTTGTATGTTGATTGGCTATAGATAATTTATTTCATTAAGTTAAGGTTTGAATATGGGATCGCTACTTAAACCTAGTATTTTAAATACAGGTGCATGAAACCTCGATTAAATTTGTTAATATGCTTCATGTATTACTCTATATAATTTATGGCTATTTGAGATTATTGAAACTATTTTCTCTTGAATATGTTGATGACATTTAGGGTTAATGAAATTTACGAATTGTGGTTGTATTATACTCGTTGAGGAAAATATAGTAAGATTAGTATGAATGTTATAGAAGTGGTGAATTATTATAAACTTATGAGATGTGATTGGTGTACAATTTAAGTGATTATACAAACGAAGAAGGTCGATGGTTAAGTGAAGGGATCTTGATGTATTTCATCATCTTTTTGCCATATTATAAAAATTTATTTTTATATGTACCAAGAAACAATTTTTCTATTGTCACAGATTATAACTATTTATGAAAATGAAGAATTTTGGATTTTTATATAATGACCATGATTGAGGATATGTTGAATGATTATAATTTACAGATTGTGCTTTAGTTATGACATGGGAATGAGTAGTAATGTGTTTCAAATAATTACTTAAATTAATGATGAAGTATATGTGGTGAAGGATATTACTTTGTAGAGTTAAAATTATCATGATTACAGAAATGGTTAATAAAAAATGCGGTGGACTGAGTTGAGTGGTAATGAATTTGTGAATTGTGACTTGAGGTTGTGGTATTCGAGAATGGATATTAATATCGTATGTTGATTGTATATAGATGATTGAATTTATTAAATTAAAATGCGAATATAAAAGTTGTTTTATGACTTGACACGAAGAAATCTTGACTTGCGTATGTCGTTGTTATTATAAACTCATGAGTTGTGATTTGGATTATGTTCTTTGAAAAACAATACTGAGATCTGCTTTAGTGGAGGGAATTAAGGAAGCTCAGATTTTGACTCCATATATAGATGAAAAGAAGAGAGATATTACTGAATTTGTGGCCAAGTAATTAACCTGTCAGCAAGTAAAAGCGAACATCAGAAACTATCTAGCATACTTTAGAGTTTGGATACACTTGAATGAAAGTGGGACAAAGTGACCATTGATTTCATTATAGGTTTTCCCCGCACTTTTAAAGGATATTATTTTATATGAGTCATCGTAAATAGATTGACGAAGTCAACCCATTTCCTTCATGTTAAGATTACTTATACATCTTCTCAGTATGCCCGAATTTATATGGATTATATAATTTCTTTGCATGGTATATATGTTTATATTATTTTAAACCAAGATTCTCAATTTACATCGAAGTTCTGATAGTCTTTCCAAGAAGCTTTAGGCATTTAACTCTATTTCAGTACTGCATTTAATCATCATACATATGGACAATCGGAGAGAATAATCTAGACTCTAGAGGATATGTTATGAGCACACGTGATTGATTTTGAGGGGAATTAGGTGTTTCTGAGGATTTCTTCTTTTAAGGAAGTTATGCGATTTGACGAGAAGGGTAAGTTGAGCCCGAAACATATTAGACCTTTCCAGATTCTCCGACGAGTTGGGGCAGGACATATGAGTTAGCTCTTTCGCCTATTATGGATAAGATATATCAATTTTTCCATGTATCAATGCTAAGAAAATATCACTATGATGAGTCGTACGTCCTTGAACCTCAGATGGTAAAATTAGATTGAAACTTGTCATATTAGGAGCAACCCATAGTTAGAGTTGATAAGGAATAAATTTTTTCACTTATTTGAAGATGAAGGTAAAAATTTCTGAACCCTACTTGGAATATTTAAATTCGAGGATGAATTTTCTTAAGATGGGGAGAATGTAATACCCCAAAATTTAAACTAAGAGCATTTCGGTCATTTTACACATGAGGGGTAATTTTGTTATTTTATGAATTTATGTCAAGGTGTTAAAAATCAAGCTATTAACTTTGTATTAATATTTAATTAGCTATTGAGAATAATCAAATAACAATTTGTTAAGTTTAGAAAATTTTCCTTTAAAACTTTTTTCACGCGCTCGACCTTCAAACAAAAATCGGCTTTGACTGAAAAATCTGATTGATAAATGGTTTGTTTCTGATGAAAGAGGACTCGATAACGATCAATATGAATTAAATTGGAATCAAATTTGAGGTCAAATGAGAGAGAATCAATGCTTGGAATATAGGAAAATAATAAATAACATGTTTACCCTTCCAACTTCTTTTCTCTTCACTTTTTTTTAGGGGCAAATGAGTCATTTACGTACATTTTAATATGAAATTGATTTAGGCAGAATGCAAACCTGGGTGTTCTTCTTCTTCTCATCCCGTGAGTGCCTTTCTCCTTTCTTGTTAATTTTTTTTTTAAATTTCTTCAAATTACTTGATTTCTACCTGATTAAAGTTCTGTTTCTTACTGCAAATCACACGTACATGATACGGGCTACACTCTAGGAATTTCATTTGAGCGATTTGGTTAACAATTGAGCTGGAAGGAGAATAGTGTTACTATTTACAAATTGAAAATTTCTAAAATTACTTACAATTCAAACGTCTTAAGGTTAAATTGACTCCTCGGTATGATTCCTAGTTTCGTTGTTGTCGTATTTATGCACTTTTTGATAATTTACTGTTTATCATGGGGGTACTGTTCATGACGAAAAATACTGTTTATGTTGTAGTTACTGTTTATCTCGAACATTTTTTTCTGATTATGCTTGTTTAGGTTAGAATTAGATCGATTAACTATTAGATTAGGTAAATTAAAATTTATTGGAAGATATGATTAGTAATAGTGAATTAAGTATAATTGACACCTCGATTATTGATTGCAAGATTTTGGATTGTAAAAGAAAATATAATTAAAAAAAATAGAAAAAACTTATTATTGTACATTAGTATCGTAATTAAACTTTTAGCATGTGTATCTCAATTATTACGTTAATAATTAGTATAAATATATTGCAGATACACCGGAAAGCAGCCACCCAGCCTATAGTGATCCAATTTCTGTTTTGTTTTTGCCGACACCTGTGAGTGGAATTTTTACATGCTTTTCATTTCTTGAAAATTGCTTTATAAAACTTAATGTTTTACGAAATAAAGAATAGTATATTTATAAATTAATTTACATTATATTTTTATATGGAAAATGAAACTTACTTTGAGCTCTATATATATTTTGTCGTGGAGAAGTTGTTGAGATATTGATTTTGAGGTTAGGAAGCGGCCATGGTGTTTTGAATTGTGTTTTGTTTTTGACTTTCGTATTTCTGATAGTTTGTTAGCCGTTATTTTAAGTTTTATTTAATCCTAACCGGGAGACATAAGGGGGAAAATTTATGTGCTTTGAAAACACATCTTGATTTGTGTTCTGTGGAGGTACCAGTATATGTGAGAAGTAGGGGGCGAAGGGCGGTCTGATATCTGACCTGAAATCTGTACATATCTCTGCATATTGTTATGTTTTCATATGACTATTTAAAATTATAATTCCAAAATTATAATAATATGCAGTGGATGTGATATTAACATAATTTATATCTGAAATTAATTTTAACTTTAAACATATGTTATGTCAAAATTGAATTTACTTAAAATTATCAATTCAATATTCACTCACTGAGTTTTCCCCAAAACTCACCCCATCATAGTTTCTAGTGATTGTAGGATTTCCTTCTAGACGAGGATTCTATGAGATATTCGTAAAGAGTATTGGAATTTCAGATTCTTCATACAGTCACTTAAGAGTTAATATTTTTGTCTGTTTTGTAAATTGGGCACGAAACTCAATTATGTATACACATTATGAGTGTCTTTTGTACATTTCTGTGCATATTGACATTTGTACATATGCTATTCTGTATATGAGTATCATGGTATATATCTAGTATGGTATTGATGGGCATGGAGCCCTTAGTATATGTATATGAATTCATGCATACGATTTGTACTTATCTACATTACAGGTTTACACGTTTAGATTTGTCTGAAGCTTATAGGGGTAGGATATCCCTACCTTCATGCCATCATGACTCGTGATAGTTCTGATTCGATGACAAATCCTTTCGACGAGGAGGAGAATGATGATGGATCAAGTCCATAGTTAAGCCTACCATTAGATGCTCGTGATCAAGTTGTTCGTGATACTTTGCATGTTGCTCAAGGCCCGATAACTAGATCCAGAGCTAAAGAGATCAAAGAGGTATTAAATAGACTTGTTCAGAACATAATGGCGTAAGTGGTCTAATCCATTACTTTACTTGCACAGTTAGGCTCAATTGAAGATTATAAATGATACAATCTCATTCAAACATTAAAAGATGAGATTTCAAGCCCTTGATAGACCTTATTAAACATGAGCCAAATTCGTCACTATTCATTGGGCTAATTATTCTTATTATAATTTATAGGCATTTTGGTCATTTTTTATTTATGAGCTTTTGGACCCCGAATTTTATTTGACTTATAGTACTTTATAATGTTATGAGCCAAATTTCAAGCCCAAACTATATCATTATGGTTTTTAAATTAAAAAAATCATAATTTTTAGAAGTATAATATATTTAAAAGTATTATAACCCTTAACTAAGGGAGAGGCACGAAAATAGATTTTTTTAATATGAGCTAAGCTTTTCTTTTAAATTTTTTACATAAATTTGAGATTCAGAGTTTATCAAGAGTGATTTTGTGGCGTTCTCTTTCGAAATACTGTCGGTTAGTTACTTAATTGCGAGTTTTGGATTAACGATTAACTTTTTAATATTAATTTAACTATTTGAGATTATATCTACTTTTTTTGAGTTTTTAAACCATCGTTTTTTGTAAGTTTCCATCACCCCTTGTACTCACTTTTGGGGACACTCTCTCTTCACTTATTTTCTCTCATTTTCTAACTACTGTTTTAGTAACCAGACAACTCTAGAAAACAGAGGCGCGTTCACTCGACTAGAGATTATATGTCAACCTGTTGATCACACTAGTTATTTTAAGAAATCTTGCACTGTCACAACCTTTTCTATCGGAAAAAATGCTTCTCTAATAAAGGACAAACCAAGGACTTTGTCAAAAGAAGCCAATGCCACCATTGAAGAAGAAAAATATTTGGACTTTATTGGCTCTTTAGTTTATACGGTCGAAGAAGTAGGCCTGTTATTATAATCCACGAGACAGCGAATAGTATTCTCATTTAAGCTTGACTTTCCCAGCCCCACAACATGACAAAATATAAGGCTGCAATCGTTGGACTGAATATGGTTTCAGACATAGGAGTTAAGAAATTCAAAATGATGGGTGATTCAACCTTGGTCAAATAACAAACCAAGTATGGCCTAGGGTCCGAGAACCTACATTGCTGCCAGAGGCGTAGCTTTTTGAGGGCCAGCGAGGGCTGTAGCCCAGGTGGCCCAACAAAAATAATATTTAATTATAAAATTGTCATTTATAATATAATTACATATTTATCCTAATTTATTTAGGAAATTGCAAATAAATAAAAAACAGAATTCTAATCCTTGTTCATCTTATCCTCTCTCTTTCTAAAGTTAGAAAAAGACAAGACAAGATTACAAACTCCGAAATTAAAACAACGATTTTTAAGGTAATGTTTTCAACCATCTAAATTCTTATATTAGAATTTGTATTTAATTTTCGTTTTTGACAATTGAAGATATTTAATTTTATTTATTATATTCTAGAAAAAAAAAATTTAATTCTTCAGAATTTTTAGCATATGGATGATGAATATAACATAATAATTGAATACAAGTAATTTAATTAAAATAGTTATTGCAACATATAATTTTGTTCACAAAATTATTGCCGAATAAAATTTGTTGCAAGCCAAAGACTAATAAATAATTTGAGCATTCACTTTATTATATACGATCTTGTAATTTCATATCTCGATATTTGTGATTTTTTTTTAATTTGTTATAATTGTAGGTTACAATGTCAAGCAATCAGTGACCAAGCCAAGAAAAACTCTTCTTTCTTATTTTAAGAAATTAGATGATGGTCAATCAACAACTTAGACACCATCTTCATTGCAAGTTGATATTGGAATTTCCATTGAGCAACATGTTTCTATGTCTCGACGAATTGAAATTGAAGATGTTAATAATACTTATCTTGAACGTGATCCAAAATTACGTTGTCAAATATGGGCGTATCATGTTGATCAACGTGACAATGTTCGAAGGATATACATTTAAACGAGACCATGTCGACAAACTATCCACGTTCTTCATATGGAAAACAATGTCGTCGACTTCAGCATTCTTGGTTTATACAATTTCATGGCTTGAGTATTCTGAAGCAAAATATTGTGCATGGCTTGAGTATTCTGAAGCAAAATATTGTGCATTTTATTTTTCATGTTTCCTTTTTGATAATAACGGCCGAGGTATTAAAAATTTACTATTAAGGGGTTTCAAAATTTGAAGAGAGTTAAATGTTGGAATAAATGTGTTTGTCTGCAGCATGAAGGAGTTTCTTCTTCACAGTATAATTTGGCTATGCAAATTCGTAATAGTTTAAGAAACTCATCTCGACACAATTGGGTATCATTTTAAGTACTTAGTTTCTAACGGGTTTGTTCAGGATTGCTTTTTTTATTTTTTATTTTTTTAAAGTTGCAAGTGTTAAGGAAACAACATCATCAATAATTAAAAAAAGGAATATGTAATGTCTTCACCAGATATAATCTTTTAGTTTAAGATATGCGAGGACGGGGAGACGATGGAGCAAGTAATATGCGAGATGAATGGAATGGATTGCAAGGATTATTTTTTAAATATAGTTCATATGCATATTATGTACATTGTTTTTATAACGCCTCCAACCGGGAAGGGTTGAACAAAGTTAAAACTTATCAAATAACACGTGTGACTAAAAAATTCAATACTCATTAAAACTTAAAAAATATGAAAACTAGTCAATGGTCTTTAAATTACCAATAACAATAAGTCTCCAAAAAGAAATCCTGTCATCAAACAAAGTATCAAATGAAAAATATAGAAATCCTAAATCCTAAGGAATAAATAGTAGAAGCTCAGCTAAAATCCATTTACTGTACACACAAACCTTCAATCACCTACGATCACAATAAATTATAATAAATTTTAACTCAATGAGTATTCTTGACTTTTAAAAAGAATAATAATAAACGTATGTATGTGTTTGATTATGTTTTAAAAATAATTTTTAATTATATGTTATTTGAAATTATTGCTTTTCACATTATTATATGTTTATGTGATTTTTCACGATTATGTGATTACATTTGTCATTGCTTACAAGTTATGTGCATTGGCATTAAAGCATGGACATGTGTATTGTGTTTTAAATGATAAGAAAATAATTTTGTAAGAAAAATATTGATGAAAGTTAAGTTTTGTGTTTTCTAGGATATCAAATTTCATTACTTACTTAGTAGGCAATGTTAGTGTAGCATGTCCTAAAACCATTAGTGTTATTAATTTTGGGTATTTTGTATTAAATTATATATTGTGATATGTACTGTACATATTCATTTATAAAAAAATTGTTTATTGTTTACTTGTATATATTGTTTCCTCTGTCTTTTCAGACTAGTGAATAGAGTATGCATATAAATTGCCAAGATACTTTAATTATCTAAACTATTCCTCACGAAAGTGGTATTAGCTGGGTATTGATATTGCATAGTGAGCATACTGAATGTATCTGATAAATATTATGAGATGATATTAATACAGATAACAATGATAGTCATTTTATTAGGGCATTAGTATAGATTAGTAGTTAGAAAACTATTTTTCGAATGTGACCAAAGCAATGACAAATCACATGGAATGTATGTAGTCAATTATTCGCCATTTGATTGTAATAGTGTGCGAAGTAAACCTTTGACCTGAGACGTCATAGTCGATATCTGATATGGATGCATATGGTTCATATGGTATATAGGTGCGAGACTAATCATGTCTTGCACAATAAACCTATTTGTTCATGTATTATTTATGTTGAGATACGAGTGATTGTCAAGATGAGATTCGTTAACTCGATAGATAGGAACTTAAGTTTTTGTTGACTTAATTTGAATTTGAGTTCCCAATTAGACATCGGTAAAAGCCTGAAAACAAAACTCCTGGTTAGGGAATAATATTAGTCACATGAAAGAGTTTCCAGGTGACAAGTTCAGCGGGTAGTGACTGATGATTCAAAAATATACTGAGTTTAGGGTTTTGACTTCTATGAGCCCTAATTTATGAAGGCGAAATCCAATTTCGTCGAAAACCATGTGTTATTTCGAGTGTGCGGTGGAAGTACAACCAGCTGGATTGGTTCTCGAGCGCATGATCACTGCTGGAGAAGCCATGACCATCATACGAACATGCGAAAATGCTCTAAAACGGATCTAGACATGTACATATGTATGTTTTGTATTTAAAACTTTTTCAAATAAATATAAAGTTGAGAAGTCTTACTTCTTTCTTTTGCAAACTAGAACAGCAAATGAACCTCTTCGCTTGCCTTTGTGGGTGTCCACACGTCGGTGTTGGTGACAGTGATTCCGGCTTCATTATGGGATCTTCAAGCTTTGGTTTTAGCTTCACCAAGCCAAACCAAGCTTTCTCTCTCTAGCTTCCTTCTTCTCTCAACTAGTTTTTGGTTCAAAATCAAACACTCACCAAGCTTTCTTTAAGGATGACACTCATTGGAAAAATACATAGAGAATGATGGAGAAGAAAAAGCTCTCAGTTCTCTATATTGCTAGGTAAGATATGCGTTGCATCTAATGCTTGCATTAAACACTCAACGTTTGAGTGTTTTTCTTTCACAGCCGTCAAAGCACAACTGATTTACCTCTGCACAGCTGTAATCACCCACTTGCCTACTTGCCTTTTATTTCATCAAATAAATAAAGGCAATACATGTGGCTTGCTTTTATTGGTGGGCATGTGTGTGTGAGAGAGAGAAAGTGTATAATATACACATATCTTTATATATATATATATATATACTCATACACTTATACAAATATCTTATACATACATATATATTTATTACTTTAATATATATATATATAGTATAATATCATATTCATTGCATATAAGATATTATTATTATATTATTACTTTAATCAATATTAAATTATTATATCATTATATACTAATATAATATCCGTAAATCACATTTACGTTATCCTATAATTAACCGAAATATTTTTCACTCTTACAAGTGTTAGCTTGTCCTTATCGAAAAATATATTCTTTATAATAAAGAATCAAATTGCTATTCGATCAAAGTATCGGAACGACATTATTAACCAATTAATGATTATTGTATAATAGCAAATGCCATCATTATCAAGTAACCGACTAATGTGTGTGACCCCTTGGGTTCATTGTGAACTAGATATGGGTGGATACGAATTCATTCATATCACTTTGGTACAACTCTTTGTAACCAAAGTTCCTAATGATCATGACCGACCTCTAGCAAGACGTCATGACCCTAGACACTAATGAATCTATATAGTTGTACATGTATGTAGTCAAATCCCTCTGGTGTCGACTCTCAATCGAGTGCGAGACATGAATTTGTTAAACCTCTAACTCAATCATAGGATTAGAATCTCAATCATATACAAGATTCATATATCCGCGAAACACCTTTTCAGACATACTTGCTTTGGCTAAAGATTTTATTCCCGCATATGACAGTTCCACCTGGGATCTCAAGCTCCAACATCTAAGCTAGCAGATTCCATATTGGCTATCACTATCCTCATACTTAAACACATTGCTAGCAAGCTTCTTTCACTAGATGTGGCTAGCCAAGTGCGATATACACAAGTAAACAATGTGTCTCAGTGCAGAGGACAATTGTACACCTCAGGTCAAAGGACTAGTGGTACACCGTACGGTTGTGTGATGTATCATTGACTGTGGATAATCACCCATATGATTTGTCACGTTTGGTCACGTTTAGTGACACATTCTCCAACGCATTACCCATATTTATGCTCTTATGACACGAGACTCGTCACCCAACTATTAGCATCAAATACTAATCATTAGTAGAATCAAACATACTAGTCATGCAATTTCATAGTCTCATGTGACATCACCTCAACTAGGAACTGATTTGGATGTATTCAAATCATTTATAACTCTTTGCAGATAAAGTCTTGACATCATAATACATCACGGAATCTTATTCTGCATTTTATATATACAATATCTATTAGCAACTTATACATGCAAAATGAAATAAAAGCCATTTTATTAATCATAAACAAGTTTACAAATTGTTATAGAGTTATATATACATAAGGATGATATTCCTAAATCATATGACACGATTGGTTCTAGGGCATATCTCTAACAACTTAGTCTAGATTAGATGAATTAAAGAATATTACCTACATGGTATGTACAGTCAGTAATAAATGTTTCAATGAAAACTTTCTTCATTGTGGTTTAGAGACTATGACATATTCCTAGATGTTAACTATAGTCGTTGAGTTTCAAAGAGTTCGAAATGGGATCGGATAGTTTGGTTCTAACTCACAACCGTACTAATGTACCACTAGTCCTTTGACTTGAGGTATCACGACTAGCCTTTGCATTGAGGCACATCATTCACTTATGTATATTGCACCGGGCTAGCCACGCTTAGTGAAAGAAGCTTGCTGGTAATGTGTTCTTAGTGTATAAGGACATGTGATGACCAAGATGGACTCTGCTAGCTTAGATATTGGAGTTTGAGATCCTAGGTAGGAATGTCATCATGGGAAATGAAATCTCTAACCAAAGTACGTGTTTCTGAAAAGATATTTTTGGATACACGAATCTTGTATATGATTTAAGTTTTTATTCTTATGATTGAGTTAGGGATTTGACTATTTTATGACCTGCACTTAATCGAGAGTTGACTGTAGAGGGACGTTACTATATCCATGTACTACTATATGAGTTTATCTTGAATATTGATTCATTCGTGTCTAGGGGTCGTGACATCTTGCTAGAGGTTGTTCATGATCATTGAAAATTTTAATTATAAGAAGTTATAACGAAGTGATACAAAATGGTTGTATTTGCTCATGTCCAACTCACAATAAACCCAGACAGTCACACACATAATCGGTTACTTGATGAGAATGATTATTGCCATTATATAATATTCATTAAGTTAGTTAATGATATTATTTCGATACTTTAATCGGATGACAATTTAATTTTTTATTGTAAAGAATTAATTTCCTGGCTAAAACATGCTAGCACATGTATGTGTGAGAAATATTTCAGTAATAATTTAGACTACATAAATATGATTTACGGATATATAAAAATATAAAAAAGATATTTTGTTATAAGGATATTAAAAAATAAATGGTTTATTTATTAATGATTAAATAATTGTTATTTGATTAAATGGATCCTTATTTGATAAATGAGACTATGTGATGTTGCCAAGTATCAAATTCTTGATTAGATCTTGTCTATTCATTTTGAATCAATGATTAAGATTAATTCTTTAATTATGATTAAAGAAAAAGAAAACGAAAGCATCTTTTGCATTTAATGTTGGAAAGTCAAACCTTGAAATTGATGATAGTATTTAATATATATGTGATATAATATTAAAAATGTAATCATTTCATTTTATTTTATATTGTATAAATTAAAATGACTCTCTCTCTCTCTTACACTCTCTCACCATTAATATAAATATATATTAATATGATTAACATTATAATATATGCTAGATATTTGTTTCATTAAATGAGTTATTGGAAATGAAATAGATTTTAGAATCCATGGGTGAAAGCTTGCCACTTGTAACAATTCTATTGATTTGGTGAAATTAAGTGAATGAAAAACAAGAGTTTGTGGGATATGATTTCACAATTTGGGATTTTTAATTTGATTGAAACCCTTAAATAGTGTTCTTTTTCTTCTCCCTTTATAGAGAATGCCATTGTTGAATGGTGAAAGATTTTTGTTTTGAACAAAATCCATAAGGAAGAAAAAAGAGAACAGAGAGAGAAAAGAAGAAGAGGAATTGGATGAAAGAGTTCATATGTTTCCTTCTCTTCCAAAAGAACAAATAGATGTTTTTAAGAGTAGAAAGCTTGTTTTAAATTTTCAAACACAAATTCAAGTAATAGGAATCTGTCGTAATTAACTCGATGTGTGTAACACGCCTCAAAGTTTACTGGAATCGTAAGAGGAGCTTGTTTTGGAGATCGACATTAAAGTATGTGTACTTTATTTATGTTGATTCATTATTTAAATTGTTTAAATTTTAAAATATGCATATATACATGTCTATGGTTCTTGGGGAGCCTTTCCACACGATTCATGTGACGGTGGTGGCTCATCTTCCCTTCCATTGAGGTCGTCGCACGCCTAGAAACCATCACCTAGCTATAAGCATCAAATACTAATCCTTGATAGCATCAAGTATATTAGTCATGCAATGTTATATTCTTATATGTTATTACCTCAAGTGGGAACTAATTCAAATGTATTTAAATCAGAGACACTATACTCATATCTATAACTCTTTGCAGATAAAGTCTTAACATTATAGTACATCACAGGATCTTATTCTGCATTTTATATATAATATAAATTAGCACCTGTATTAGCACAGTTGACAACACCCAAGAGGGGGGTGAATTGGGTTTCTAAAATTTTACAAATGAAAACGTATGCAATGTAGTGCAGTAATAAAATAATAATAAAAGAGAGATATAAACACAGTTTTATAGTGGTTCGGTAAATCTTGGCCTACGTCCAGTTTCTCAGATGGAAAAGACTTTCACCAAGGTTCCACTAACTCCTTATTTTGACGGGACAAGAGTAGCTCAGTACACTCCTTTTAAGGTGAATGAAAACCTTACACTCTTTTATACAGAAGAAGAGTAACCATTGAAATCTTCTTTAGTACGGGTGAAGAATTATCCAAAACCAAATTACAAATAGATTTTTGATTTTTGCTCTCACATTAGAGTTAATGTTTCAATAAGCTCTCACAAGAAAATTTCTCTCATACAAGATTTGAAAGGTTTTCAGTAGAGAGAGAAAGTTCACTATTTTTGTATATCAATGCTATTTAAAGATTTCTTGTTGATATTAGCAATTGAAAGTTCTTCTTGATTTCACTGTGTATCTTTTATTTATATCTATCATTTTTGTGAATCAACAGTTGTCTAATGGCTTGATTTTGTGCATTTAATGTTTGCCATTAATATTGTAGAAGTTACCATTGAGCTTTAAAAGCAAAGAGAGTATCAATCCGTTTCTTCATGTATCGATCTTTTTAAGTGAACAGTACGATTTGTATCTCAAGTATCGATCTTCACTTCTCCAAGTATTGATCTGTTTGTACTTGAGTTGTTTCTGGGTTTCAGTGTATCGATCTTCTAATGCTAAGTATCGATTTGGTCTACTTTGTAATTCTTTTGCAACTCTTTGAAACTTTCATGTATCGATCTGTTGATCTCTATGTATCGATCTAGTTGCTTTTGTAATTATTTTGCAACTCTCTAGAATTTTCGTGTATCGATCTGGTTGCATTGGTGATTTCATTAGAAGCTACTGTTTCAGCAAATATCGATATCCTCATTTCTTTGTATCGATTCTTCTTGATGTATAGATCTGTTATTGAACTTGTATCGATTTGTTTACTCGCATATCGATCTGTTGGTCTCTGAGTATCGATCTGCAGGCTTTTTAATATACTTGGACAGAGATTTGTTAAGGAATAAATTCAAGCATATTCACAAAAGTTTTTGAGACATATTTGGGACCTATTTAATTTAGTCATTATCAAAAATATATCATATGTATTAATGTTTGATATCATCAATTTCTCTCACGATATCATCAATCTCCCCCTTTTTTGATGATGACAAAATAAAAATAAAAAGAGTGTCTAACTCTCTTTGTGAATTGATTTTTCTCCCTCTTGATGTGATGTTTAACTTTTCTTTTAAATTTGAGTTTTCTCCCCCTTTATCAATTAAGGTTTAGTGCATGTTCAATGTGTGTATTTTCTCCCCCTTTTTGTCTGCAATCAAAGAAAGTCAACAAATCAATGATAATACTTATAATTAACACAATCATGCAAATCAATGACAGTAAGGCTATGCATTTCAAATATAAGTAGTACAATCATAATAGAGAAGTACAAAGTAAAGTAATGACAGTCAAGAATAACTTTACATTTCACATAAAAGTATGGCCTCAGACAAGTGTTTGAAATTTTATCATCCTCATCTTCCAGTGTATGGATTCTTGGCATTTAAGTTTGAGTAAAATATTTTGACAAGAGTGTCAAAACATTTTTCTCTCTGTTGAAAAAAGTCTGACTATCTAAATTCCTCAAAATGGCGCAAATAGGGAAAATTAATGGATTCCAAAAATGGAAAATCGATTACCCTGTCTGGAGAGATCTTTCAATTAACAGAGGACAGCAAGTATCAATCCTCTACCTCCTGGTTTAGGAAATCGGGGTTTGAGGTTGAAGCTAGGTTCGTCCTCTGCCTTTTCCGTTAACCTACTTCTGGAATTTTAGTTCTAGGCATTTTTCGAAGTCGATTAAGTAATCTCAGTGAGAGGAGAATTTCTAGGTTTGAGTAAGAGAGATTTTGAAGATGAAGAGATATCGATATTTTGGGATTATGAGTTCAACTTAAATGTGAATTCGCATAAAAGTATTGACACATTTGATTAACGTATTGATCTGTGTTTAGATCTGAAGGGATAAATCAATATCTTCTTGAAAAGGAATCGATACGTTTTGTTTTTCAGGTGCGAGTATCGATACCTAGGGTTGAGCGTATCGATATATTTGAATGAAAGTAAAAACAGATTCAAATTTGGGTCTGGTATTTAATAAGCATTTAATTTTGATGGTTAACGACTTGTCTTTTACAAATTTCAAAAACTCAAGTAATCATACATTGTTTGGATGCAACATATCGATCTAAAAGTAGGCATATCGATGCATACTGGAAATGAAATCCAATATCAATATGTCAAGAGAATGTGTAGATACATGAATGTGAACACATGAAGGTATCGATATGTTTTCAATGGCATATTGATCCATAATCGTGGTATCGATACTCTGTGATAGATGTATTGATCCGATGCATTCCAGTAGCTAAATTTTGCCAGTTACACACACAGAAAGGAAATATTCAACAATGTTCAAACAATTTCCATCATTCCTAGTTTTGTTCTAATTGCACAAAAACGATCTTTATCAAGTGATTTTGTGAAAATATTAGCTAATTGGAGATTTGTGTTTATATATTCTAAGTATATGTTTCTTTTATTAACATAGTTCTTAATGAAGTGATGACGAATTTCTATATGCTTCGTCTTAGAGTAATGAACTGGATTTTTGGTTAGATTTATGGCACTTATATTATCACATAGAATAAGAATTTTACTGAGATTTAGTCCATAATCTTGCAATTGGTACTTAATCTATAAAAGTTGTGCACAACAACTACCTACAGATATGCATTCAGCTTCAATAGTGGAAAGTGCAACGGTGTTTTGCTTCTTGCTAAACCATGACACTAAGGCATTTCTAAGAAAGTAGCAAGTACCACTTGTATTTTTTCTGTCTACTTTGCATCCTTCATAGTTGGCATTTAAGTAGCCTTTTAAGCGAAACTCACCATCTTTTGGATAAAATAATCCTAGATTTGGTGTCCTTCTTAAATATTGGAAGATTCTTTTTACTGCTACAAGATGTGACTCCTTAGGATTAGATTGAAATCTCACACAAACACACACTTCATAGAGAATTTCGGGTTTAGAGGCAGTTAAGTAAAGTAATGATCCTATCATGCCTCTATATAATCTTTGGTCTATACTCTTTCCTTTTTCATCTTTGTCTAGTGAAGTAGAAGTGCTCATAGAAGTTAGAATGGATTTGCCCTCTATCATATCAAATTTTCTTAAAAGTTCTTTTATGTACTTTGATTGAGAGATATAAATTCCATCGTTTGTTTGTTTAATTTGAAGTCTTAAAAAGAAATTTAATTCTTCCATCATTGTCATTTCATATTCATCTTCATTAGATTTGAAAACTCAATACATAAGGATTCATTTGTACTTTCAAAAATGATATTATCAACATAAATTTGCACTAGTAGAATATCATCATCCTTGGTTTTAATAAAAAGAGTAGTGTCAACACTCCCTCTCAGGAAATTACGTTTAAACAAAAATTCATTAAGTCTCCCATACCAAACTCTAGGTGTTTATTTTAAACCATAAAGTGCCTTAGTGAGTTTAAAGACATGATTTGAAAATTTGTAGTTTTCAAAATCAGGAGGTTGCTCTACATAAACTTCTTCATTTATAACACTATTTAAAAAGGCACTTTTCACATCTATTTGATAAAGTTTGAAGTTTTTGTGGCATGCAAATGCTAAGAGTACTCTAATGGCTTCTAATTTTGCTACGAGAGCATATGTCTCATCACAGTCTATTCTCTTTTCTTGGTTGTATCCTTGAGCTACTAATCTAGCTTTGTTTCGAGAGGTTTGCCATTTTCATCAAGTTTGTTTCTAAATACCCATCTGGTACCTATTGTTGGATAATCATTTGGTCTAAGTACTGAAGTCCAAACTTTATTTCTTTGAAATTGATTTAATTCTTCTTGCATGGCCATTGACCAATTTTCATCACTTAAGGCTTGTTTGACTTGTTTTAGTTCTATTTGAGAGACAAAGGCTAGATTTTGAACTTCATCTAGATTGTCATCAATTTCTCTTGTTTTTTTCTTAGTTTTAACTCTTTGTGAGGGATCTCCTATTATTAGTTCTTTTGGATGACTAGAATTATATTTTCATATTTTTGGGAGTTCCTTAGTTACTTGATTTTCTTCTATAAATTCACTTTGATTTTTCAAGGACTCATTATTCAAGTTTCGATTTTCCAAATGTTCAATTGCTTCTAATTCTTTCTCCTTTTCTTTAGTAATTAATTTAGCTAAGTCAGAATCATATTCGTTAAAAGTTATGTGCACACTTTCTTCCATGACTTGAGTTTTTTTGTTAAAAACTCTATAAGCTTTACTTTTGGATGAATAGTCTAGAAATATTCTTAGATCAGACTTTGGCTCAAATTTTCCTAAGTTATCATTGGTATTAAGAATGTAAAAATTACATAAAAAAAACTCTAAAGTATTTGATTTTAGGTTTCCTTTGAAAGATTAATTCATATGGAGTTTTATTCAAAATCTTTTTAATTAGAACTCTATTGGTTATATGACACACAGTGTTGATAGCCTTAGCCCAAAAGTATTCAGGTAGGTTATATTCACTTAGCATTGTTCTACCCATCTCTTGAAGAGTTCTATTCTTTCTTTTGGCAACTTTATTTTGTTGTGAGGTTCTAGGTGTAGAAAAATTGTGAGAATATCTACTTTCATGGCAAAGTTTTTCAAATTCTTTGTTTACAAATTCTCCACCTTGATCACTTCTAATTTTTATAATTTTGAAGTTTAATTCGTTTTCAATTTGTCTTGAGAATTTATTAAAGGTTTCAAATGTGTCATTTTTATTTTCCAAGAAGAAAACACATGTAAATCTTGCGTAATCATTTATAACTAAGTATGCATATAGTTTTTCTCCTAATGATGCTACCCTATTTGGTCCGAATAGATCCATACGAAGAAGTTCTAAGGGTCTAGTTGTGGAAACTAAGTTTTTGGATTTAAAAGAGGTTTTAACTTATTTTCTTAATTGGCAAAAACCACATACTTTGTCTTTTATATATTTTAGATTGGGAATATCTCCTAATAAACCTTGTTTAGTAAGTTTTCATAATAGATCCATACTACAATGTCCTAGTCTTCTATGTCATATCTAAGAATTATCACAATAAGCTTGCAAACATATGTCATTCATTTCATTCAATTTTTTTAGTTCTATAACATATACATCATTGTTCCTAGGTGTATAGAACAATTTATTTTCATGTTCATCTAATACTTTACAACCATTCATAAGAAACATATTTTATATCCATGATCACACAATTGACTAATACTAAGCAAATTATATTTAAGGCCTTTAACATATAAAACATTTTTTTTATTGTGATTGAATTAAGATCAATTGTACAAATACCTTTTACTTTGCCTCGGCTATTATCTCTAAAGATCACATATTTCCTTTCTTCTTCCTTTAGATGGAGAAATAGCTTATTGTTTTCCGTCATGTGTCTCGAGCAACCGCTATTAAGGAACCACTTCTTTTTGTACTTGTTGCTCTTCACATGCGATACCTAAAAAAATGACAAGTTTATTTTGGTACCTAAGTGACTTTGGGTCTATAGATATTAGTTTTACCCTTAAAGGTCATAACCATTTTGGCATGCATAATTTCTTTAAGTTGTGTTCCCTTAGGTACCCATATCATTTTAGCTCCATTATACTTATTTTTCTTATATAAACATGTGTTTCTATAATGACCCTTTTTATTGCAATAATGACAAGTAATGAATAATGCTACTTGATGTTTAGCTTTCACAAAATAGTTTGCATAGGACCTTTGTTTGATTCCTTGTTTATATTCAAGTTCGACTTTATCAAATATTAATCTTTGATTACCTAAAAGTTTATCCAATGATTCTTTTTCTTGTGTAAATTTAGATAAGACTTTTCTAAGAGAGGTTATTTCACCTTTCAAGATTTTATTTTCATCTTTTAACATATTAGGTGAGCTAGATTCATTTTTAATTTCTAGTTCTTTAACCTTTATCTTCAATAATTCATTTTCTTTTAATACCATGGAGTTCTTTTTCTTTGCTTCTTTATATTTTGCATATAGATCTTGAAAATCACTTCTAAGTTCTTCATATAATGTACTCAAGTCTTCATATAATAGATCATCATCACAATTTGAACATGTATCATAAAATGAAGAGTTTTGATCTAGAAAGGTTACCTCATCTTTTAGTTTTCCCATTAGGCAAAAATTTGCTTGCTCGGTTTTCGATGATGAAGTGCTCTTTTTGCTAGATGAGTCATCCCATGTCACTTTCATTGTCTTATTCTTATTCTTGTCCTTCTTATCTTTTCTTAGTAGACATTCAGGTCGTGTATGCCTCGGTTTCTTGCATTTGTAGCAAATGATTTATTTACCTTTTTTTTTCCTTTTCAAGGCTTTTTTGAATCCATCATTTCTTGGATAATCTCTTATTTTCTAGTTTCTTCCCTTAGACCCTTCTTTGTTGAAGAATTTTCTGGCCATGAGAAGAAAATCATCTTCATCGGAATCTTGTTCACTCTCATCTTCATTTTTTTCCTTTTCGGTGCTCTTTAGTGCTATGTTTCTTTTACCCTTTTCTTTATCCTCATCATCATTGTGTTTACCTTCAAGCTCGTACATCATGAGCAATCCGAGAAGTTCTTTGAGAGGTAAAGTTTTTAAGTTCTTAGCTCTCTAATTGCTGTAACTTTAGCTTCCCAACTTCTAGGTAGACTCCTTAGAATCTTTGTCACAATATCTGCATTTGAATAAGATCTACCATGAGCTCTTAAGTCATTAGTAATGTCAGTGAAACAAGTAAACGTATCTTTTATGCTCTAATGTGGTTTCATTTTAAACAATTCATAATCATTAACTAACATACTAATTTTAGAGTCCTTAACTCTACTGGTTACCTTATGTGTGACTTCTAGCATATCCCAAATTGATTTAACTGTTTCACATCTTGAAATTATATTGAATTCGGCTCTATCTAAGGCACAATATAGAATGTTTATTGCCTTTCCATTTAGGGTGAACCTAGTTCTCTCTTCGGGAGTCCATTTTCTTTTTGGTTTTAGTTTTCTCTCTCTAATGGTTTCATCCTTAGTTGTAGGTAGATAGTACCCATCTTCTATTACATTTAAGATTTCAAAATCTAATGTTGATAAGAAGATTTGTATCTTCTTTTTCCAGTAAGCATAATCTGTTCCATTAAAGAATGGTGGTTTGTTTGTAGATTGTTCCTTTACTATTTGTGTAAGATTACTGCTGGATGCTATTTTAATCTACTCCTCAAGGTTGTAAATCCTATTTAATTGAGTTAAGCTCTGATACCACTTGTTGGCCCAGTTGATAACAGCCAAGAGGGGGGTGAATTGGGATTTAAAAATTTTGCAAATGAAAACGTATGGAATGTAGTGCAGTAATGAAACAGTAATAAAAGAGAGATACAAACACAGTTTTATAGTGGTTTAGCAAATCTTGGCCTATGTCCACTCTCTTGGATGCAAAAGACTTTCACCAAGGCTCCACTAACTCCTTGTTTTGACAGGGCAAGAGTAGCCCAGTACACTTATTCTAAGGTAAAGGGAAACTTTACACTCTTTTATATGAATGAAGAGTAACCACTGAAATCTTCTTTAGTACGGGTGAAGAATTAACTAAAACCAAATTACAAATAGATTTTTAATTTTTGCTCTCACATTAGAGTGAATATTTCAATAAGCTCTCACAAGAAAATTTCCCTCATACAAGATTTGAAAGTTTTTCAATAGAGGGAGAAAGTTCACTGTTTTTGTATATCAATGCTGTTTAAAGATTTCTTATTGATATTAGTAAGTGAAAGTTCTTCTTGATTTCACTATGTATTTTATATTTATATCTATTATTTTTGTGAATCAACAGTTGTCCAACGGCTTAATTTGGTGCATTTAATATTCGCTATTAATGCTGCAGAAGTTATTGTTGAGTTTTAAAAGCAGAGAGAGTATTGATCCGTTTCATTATGTATCGATCTTTTTAAGTGAACAGTACGATTTACATCCTGAGTATCGATCTTCACTTTTCCAAGTATCAATTTGTTTGTACTAAAGTTGTCTTTGGGTTTTAGTGTATCAATCTTCTAATGCTGAGTATTGATTAGTCTGCTTCGTAATTTTTTTGCAACTCTCTGGAACTTCCATGTATCGATCTGTTGATCTCCATGTATCGATTTGGTTGTCTCTGTAATTATTTTGCAACTCTCTAGAATTTTCATGTATCGTTCTGTTGATCTCTATGTATCGGTTTGGTTGCCTTTATAATTATTTTGCAACTCTCTGGAATTTTCATGTATCGATCTGTTGATCTTTAAGTATCGATCTAGTTGCATTAGTGATTTTATTAGAAGTTATTGTCTCAGCAAATATCGATATCCTTATTTCTTTATATTTATCCATAATAAATGTATCGATCTATTATTGAACTTGTATCTATTTGTTTACTCGTATATCGAACTGTTGGTTTTTGAGTATCAATCTACAGGCTTTTTAATATACTTGGACAGAGATTTGTTAAAGAATAAATTAAAGCATATTCACACAAGATTTTGAGACATATTTGGGACCTATTTAATTTAGTCATTATCAAAAAAATATCATATGTATTAATGTTTGATATCATCAATTTCTTTCATGATATCATCAAATTGTACATGCAAAATGATATAAAAATTATTTTATTAATCATAAACTAATTTACAATTAATTACATAAATATATATTAATAAAATGATATCCCTGAACTATATGACACAATTAGTTCTAGGGCATAGCTCCAACAAAGATGTCATAGTCGATATTCGATATGGATGCATATGGTTCATATAGTGTATAAGTGAGAAACTAATCACGTCTTACAAAATAAGCCGATTTGGTCATATGTTGTTTATATTGAGATGCGAGTGATTGTCAAGATGGGATCCGTTGATTCGATAGATAAGATCTTGAGTTTCTGTTGACTAAATCCGAATTCTAGTTCTCAGTCGGACATTGGTAAAAGCCTATTAATCACACTAAGGAGTTTTGTGGTGACAAGTTCAACACATAATGACTGATGATTCGAAAGGATACTGAGTTTATGGTTTTGACTTCCATGAGCCCTAACTTAGTCGGGATTAAACGAACGGAAGGATATCACCCACATGGTACGTACAATCGGTAATAAATGGTTAGATGAAGACATTTTTATTGTGGTTTAGAGACTATGGTATATTCTTAGATAGATGTTAACCATAGTCGTTGAGTTTCGAAGAGTTCAAAATGGGATCAAATAGTTCGATTCAGACTCATGTCTAACACTACTGTGAACCCGAGAGGTCACAATCAATAACTTATGTTTATTCTTGCTAATAAATAGAATAAATATTATCGACAAGAGAGTTAGCACTCTCAGAGATAATATTTGGCCGAAAAGTGTCAACAGTTTAAATGTTAAATAGTTTAATGGATTCTAGAGTTTAATTAAATGATCAAAATATAATTTAATGTAAATTACATTATTCTATTAATATTAGAGAATATAAATAGAATTAAATAAAGTTATTCAAAATTAGTTTGACAAACTTTAAGATAAGTTTGACATTAAATTATTTAATTATGGCAAACTTGTTGTTTTGCCTTTTACTATTACAAACCGTATTAGACAAGCTTTGGGAGTATTTGTGTTTGATTAAGATGATGAAGCCATTTAAGTAAATGAGGGAAAAATATATAAATGGGTCATTTTCCAATTTTGAGTGAGATAATTGATATTTTCCAAAATTGAAAAGAAAAACAAATAAGCTTTCTCTCTCCATCCATTTGGCCAAGCTTGGATTCAAGCTCAAGGGTTTGATTAGTGAACAGAAATTTGAGAGGTTTATCTTCATCACACATCACCAAAGATTAGTGATTAAGCTTTAATTTTGTTTAATTTGGTGAAATGGAACCCTAATTGCATGTTTAATTTGATTAAATCTTAAATTGTATGCTAATCATTTAATCAAAACCTAGAGGCAATTATAAGTTTTTGAGGGGCCTTAATTAGTGTGGTTATTCATTCAGGTTTACTATAAGTAATAAGTATTGTTAAGTATTTCTTTAATATGGGAGAGACATTTGGGTACCCTTAGAACTTTTAAGTCTTCACATTCCTGTGTTGACGTATTTGTGTATTTGAGAGAATTCACTGTTGAATAGAGTGAGATAATGACTCTTACTTTCAGGCACGAGTGTTTAGTATTTTTGAAATTATATGACTCACTTGCACTTATTCCAAATACGGTACGTCATTGACGAGTGATATTGGCTTAATAAGTGATAAGTCACAAGTGACATCCTACTAAGTAGTAATTGAGTAAAAATATTACTAGTAAATTTTGAATGAACTTATAAAGTGATTAAGTGTTATGAAACTTTTAAAACGACCATGGTTTTAATCTCATGCCATATCATGTACATGCATTTTATATAAGTATATATGTATTTTATAGATATGAAAGACTAGTATACTTATTGAGTTTCAATCTAATTATAGTTTGCTGTGATTCTTAGATGGTTGAAGGTTTGTGTGCACAGTGGATGGATTTTGGTTGAACTTCTGCTATCCATTGGTTTCTTAGGATTTAAGACTTCTGCATTGTTCATTTGTTACTTTATTTGATGACATGATTTCTTTTTAAAGACTTATTATTATTGGTAATTCGGAGACCATTTACTAGTTTTTATATTTGTAAGATTTTAATAAGTATTGAAATTTTCTAGTAAAATGTGTTATTTGATAGGTTTGATTGTTGTTTGACCCTTCCGGGTTGGGAGCGTTACAAAAACAATATACATAATATACATATGAAATATTTGAGAAAATTATCGAAAATTTATAAGAAAGAATAAAATATCAAAAAGATAATTTTGGTTATTTATTTATGGTATTGAATTACAATCACGTAATTAAGGTAAAGATAACTTTTTACAAGATACGTATGTACGTACTTATGAATGTATGTACGTACATATGTACCTATGTATGTATGTATGAATGTATGTATGTACATATGTATTTATATATGTATGTATGTATGTATGTATGCATGTATGATGATTATGTTATAAATATTAAATTACAACAAAGCATTATAAATAATTGTCATGTATAATAAATAAATGCATGGGTGACACGTCTTGCAATTATGGCTTGCCTATCATGTGTTTTGCTTTAAATGACTATGATTAATTGAATTTATATTGTTATGTTGCCCAGTTTTATTTAAAAATGATATAAAAATGAAAATGAATATGAATATAAAAACATTGTATGTTATTCGCGATTGATTAGAGAGGACATCGTTTGTGTGTGCTGGGGTGCAAGTCCTTAAACCTGTGTAGGGTCAGTTATTATGTGGCCCCATTATAGCAATTTATGTGTTGTGATCATTATGCAGTTCTATTATGGCTATCTTTGATATGTGATCATATGATTAATGCTTAAATTGAATTGTTAATGCTTATTTTAATATATTTTATATATTATGTATAAACTATAAATTTTTAAAAGTTAGCATCATTGATGATTTTATATAATAATAGGCATAATATATTTTATACTAACCATGTAGAGTTTTCGTAAAAATTACATAAGTGAGTAATCATATACACCTATTAAGCATTGTGTTTTTATCACCTTTTCCTTTTTTTCCTCCAGGAAAAATTCAAAGTGATTTGGAGAGTGAAGAGTAAGAATGAATTCTTGAGGACTTTGAGGTACATCAAGTGGGCTCTTCAACAACATAATATTAAGTATGTCTTCTGAAGTTAGTAGGCTTGTATTTTTATTATTAGACTACCAATTATAAGATGATGCAAATTTCATTTGGATTATTTGTTTTGGATTTTCTTATTTAAAATATAACAAGTATTTACATTTAACTATGGAACTTTTATTGAATTTGATGTGATTTTATATTTTGATATATTTTGAAAGACCTTGGGCACATTTTGAATTTATCATCATTGGAACATGTTTTCTTTAAAACTTTATTTTATACTTAAAAGTCACCTTGTTTTGACATGTGGCACATTACTTGTAAAAAAAAACCTCAATAAAATCCATTCTTTAATCAAACAAACAACGTCGTCAGTAGATTTGTGTGATTGGATGAAAAAAATAAAGCAAATAAATAATGATGTATGGTTGTTGAAGATCTAATTATTACGAAAACTAAAAGAACCAAGACAAATATTAAAAACAAATGAAATGGTGGTCGATGTTGTAGCTTATGCAAAGAGGTTGGTTGTATGAAATGGCTTATGACATGGATGAAGCCTAATGGGCATTTAGCTCTTAAAAGGGTGATAAAGGACCCAAACCGAAATTCTACAAAGGATAGGCAAAATCCAAGGTTAAATATGAACTTAGGGGATCCTGACCTAAGAATGGAAAGAACTTTAGGTATCGTAAAATCTAGGACCTTTCAAGTTTAATAAAAGGTCTCAGACCCCGACATGAAATTTTGAATCTCCTTTGACTATGAGGATCTTAGGTATGACATGGAAAAGGTCTCGAGCATACCACTAAATCCGATGTCATTTTAAGTTAATGATAAAGGTAAGGTGAAAGATATCCGAGACCTCTCAATAATTACGTATTGCCAAAAGATTTAAAATCTTTTCGGATTTTTCCATAATAATGATCTATGGCCTACTAGATGTATTCTACAAATAGGGCTCAAGATCTCATAATTTTCGGAATATTGATACTTATAAAGTCAAGTTTTTGTGATCACCTAAAATTTGAATACTTTTCGGATTATTATTTCTAGATTATGTGGAATACTAATAAGTTTGAGAGACATAGCAAGAAGCGACATATAGAAGGTAGCTAAGGACAACCAGGTACACAATTGCACATTAACCTAGCTCTGCATAAGTTAAGGCAGTCATTGTCTTGTTTCTCTCTCAAACACTAAAAAGCAAAATCCTAACTTAAGCATCATAGGGTTTTCACCTGACCATCGGCTTTATTCTTTAGATCTTGTTGTGATTTTAGGTGAAATTACATCCAAGTGGATAAAGAAGATTATCGCTAATGACAAAGTTTCTAAAAAGATTTTTGTTGCATCAATATTTGACATCGTCTATGAAAAACTTAAACAAAAAGCCAAAAATAACTATAATCATAAGAAAAGCCATGGCAACAACACAAACTTATGCAACAAAAAATTGGATAACGATAAGAGGAAATCCCAAAGAAAATCTCCTCAAGGTGACAATGGCAGCTAACTAAGATGGTGACATTCAATAATCACTCTTTGAAGGCGTAAATCATGATTCAGAAGCTTCATCCCCTCATCAAAATCCCTCTAACCTAGGAGACGCAAAAAATACCTGGTGGCTTCAAAGGTTGGCTGACAGTGAAAGACAACATGCAGAAAAAGATCGACAAATTTAGACTTTGGTAAAAGAAGTTGCGGAGATGAAATGAATGCTTTAAGGCGGTTCTGTCGGGCTAAGGATACCTACACCATCGAAGGCCGTGGAAAGTAGCATTCCAAACATCTTACATACCAAGGATCGTGAAGTAAATCCCTAATAAAATACCACCAAAAAGAGGTATACTGTAGCAAAAAAAGGAAAGAGAAAAGTCTCCGGCTATCCTCTAGAAAAGCTTAAAAATGACGATGCTACTTTCAGGCTTGTTGATGAAGCTAACCCCGAATTCCAATACTCCTCGAATGCAACAACAGCAAGCGAAGGCCAGAGAGCAATTCGAGTCTAAAAGATATGAGAACGTTCCTTAATAAAATATGTCAAAAGGAGAAAGAGGGTTCTGGACAAAGCCCATCTCGGGGAAGGGAACATAAGGAGAGTGAGTAAAAGGTTAATAACTTGAAAGCTTACGTTAGGAGGTTGGTTGAGGAGTTTGAGGAATAAAAGAGATGAGACCAAAAAAGGAACGATGAACCGGTATCTTTTTCAAAGTTGCATCCAAAATATTTTTTTCTCCCAAAGGATCTTAGGTCTTATTCTTCCCAAAAAGTTCAAGACGCTCTAGACAATTTCCTTTACAGGAAAAACTAATCCATTATTGCATATAGATTTCTTTAGGAAGATGATGCTAATACAAGGGCTAAGCAAATCCTAAATGTGTCGTTTGTTCCCATTAACATTAGATAGGCAAGTGAGGAAGTGGTTCACAAGTCTAATCCCTAACAGCATCTATAACTTCGACTAATTGTATGAGGTGTTCATTAACAAGTTTAGAGAGGTAATTGCTAGCTTTAAAACCCAGAGTTAATTGCTGCTAATGAAACAAAGAGAGGGAGAAAGCCTTAAAAACTTTATTAAAAGGTATCATGATGAAGTGATGAAGTTAAGAGCTTATCATCACTCCCTGGCATTAGAAAGAATCAGGAGAGGTCTACGAGTAAACCGAGGATCGCACGCAATACAAAAATCGTGCATCACTACCTATGAAGCGGCCCAAAGGAAATTGTTGGATGAAATCTAAATCGAGGACCAAGTCATCCTCAAGCTGAAAGAGAAAAGGGCTCTGGAACCGATATCATGTGACAAGATGCGAACCCAAAGTCAGATACTAGGAGGAGATGAGATAACAAAAGGAATTTTTGAGACTCCAATAGAAAAGGGGGTCGAATACCAGAGAAAACTAGGATAGGGAATATGAGGGATGACTTCCTTTTAAGAGGATAACATTCACCAAAAAGAGATGACATGAGAAGGGTACCCAAGTCTAAGAAAAAAGGATCTTCAACCAGTTAAATGTTTCTCTCTCACGAGTCCTCCTATAAATCAAAAGACATGGAACTTTACTGATGGAGCCCTACCTTATAAAATAAAAACTGAGCAAAAATGCGAAGAATAAGTTCCGTGGGTTTCACCAAAGCGCCAGACATCTAACAAATTAGTGTTTCGACCTTAAGAATCAGATCGAAGTCTTTGTCAAAAATAATTATCTAGTCCGATTTTGTAACAAATAATGAGCAAAGGCTTGACACTCTAAATCAAAAGATTGAACATGAAAAGGCATTGAACATCAAGCGATGGTAATCTCTAGAGGGACTACATTGGCAGGAAACTCTAATGGAGCAAGAAAGAACTATTCGAAGTATTCATTACCCAATTTCGCCTCGGATGCTCATGTTATAAACGTGAGAGTCGAGAAGAAGCAAAAGGTAGCCTTAGTCCCGATTATGTTTACAGATGAAGACGAGGATGGAATACACTAACCAAACGATATGCTTTGGTAATAACCTTGGTAGTGGGAATGATTCAGGTAGGCCGGATATTGGTAAACAAGGGAAGTTCAACCGACATCATTTTCAAGGGCACATTAGATTCCTTGATAATTGAATACCTAAGATTGAGATCAATTGAGACAACTCTCTATAATTTTAGTGAATCATGCATCTACCCGTTGGGCATAGTGCAATTGCCTATCACCATGAGAGAAAAGTCCTATAAAAAAATCACGATGGTTGAGTTCCAGGTAGTCGATCTTAAGATACCTTACATCATGATTCTTAGAAGACCTTTCTACAAGGCTACAAAGGCAGTGGAAAATATCCATTACCTAAAGTTGAAATTTAGGGCAAGTGAAGGTATTGACATCATCAAGGGAAGCCAAAAAGAAGCTTAATCATGTTTTGCAAATAATAAAAATCCTAAGAACTAATGATGAGAACTTGAAGTATGAGCGAATAATAGAAAGTTTTTGAAAAGAAGCCAATCAGGGTAACATGCTATCAATGGTAGAGTCAGTGGAAGAATTAGAATCTATTATTCTAAACAAGAAAACTCAAAAAAAAAAAAAATCAAAATTGGCTCTCATCTCCCTAAGGAGCAAAAAACGGTACTCAAGGATATTTTGAGACTACATATGATTGTGTTCGCGTAGACACATGAAGACATGCCAGGAATTAATCCTTGAGTAATCTCTTATTGGCTTGCAATTGACACCAATTATAAACCCATGAAACAGAAGAGGCAATTATTCAATGCCAAACGTAAAGAAGTAGTGCATATCAATGTAGAAAAATTAATGAAAGCAAAATTTATCAAAGAAGTACACTATCCAGAGTGGGTGTCATATGTAATTATAGTGAAAAAGGCCAATGGAAAATGGAGAATATGGGTGGGCTTCACGGATTTGAACAAAGCCTTTCCAAAAGACAGCTTTCCACTCTTCATAATTGACCAACTAATGGACTTAATAGCGAGACATGAGCTGTTAATTTTTATGGATGCATTGTCTAGATATAATTAGATAAGGATGCATGAGATGGGCTAAGAAAAAACTGCATTCATAATTGACCAAAGGTTGTATTGCAAAAAATTGATGCCCTTTGGATTAAAGAATGCGGGGCTTACGTTTCAGAGACTGGTTAATCAGGTTTTCAAACACTTGATTTGGTTAACCATGGAAGTCTACGTCAAAAACATAACTACCAAATCATTAAAGGCCCGTGACCATCTAAGACATTTGGAAGAGACCTCCTATTTTAGGAAGTACAATATGAAGTTGAACCCCGAGAAGTTTGCGTTTAGAGTCCAAGCTAGGAAATTCCTAGGATAAATGGTCAGCGAGTGCAGTATTAGGTCAATCCATAAAAGATCAAGGCAATGCTAGATCTTAAATCCCCTACCACGCTCAAGGAATTATAAAGCCTAATAGGGAGATTGGCTGCATTAAATAGGTTCCTATCCAAGCCATAGATAGGTGTTTTCCTTTCTTCTAAATTATAAAGAAAGGAAAGAAAATTGAGTGGATTGAAGAATGTGAAAATAGCTTCCAAGGACTGAAACAATACCTCACCTCACATTGTTGCTACACCTGACAAGGCTTAGAATTAGAGATGTGCTTTACCTTTATCGATCGATGAGCGACCATTCACAAAGCTTAGTCTTGGTGAAAGAAGATTCAGAGAAAGTTTATCGCCCTATCTATTACACCAGCAAAACATTACTGGATGCCAAGACAAGATATTCTTTACCTGAGAAGCTAGCACTGGCATTGGTTTTGACAAACTAGCCCCAAAGGTAAATTTTCCATTGACCTAACCTATCTGATTGACTGGTGAAGTGGTCAATTTAGCTCAGCGAGTAAAACATCTGCTACAAGTCTAGGAAAGCCATAAAGGGCAAGCTTTGGCAAACTTTATGGTAGAAAGGTTAATATTCGAACACCTCATCTTCTATAAAATTACAAAAAACCCCTTAAGTTAGGTATAAGGAGATCCACCTGTGCCAAACATGGCCGAGCTAGTTTGGAATCTCTTTATCGACGGAGCTTTGAATGCATAAGGAGGAAGAGCAAGAGTTGTCTTAGTAATTTTGGATAGAATTAAGGTAATGAATTCGTTAAAATTCTGCTTCAAAGTCACAAATAATGAAGCAGAATACGCGGCTATAATTACGAGAATCAATTTGGCTCGAACTTTGAGGATTACAGGCTTAGACATTCACTATGATTCCCCACTGATTGTAAGTCAGATTGGCGGACAGCTCTAGGCCCTGAAGAGCAATATGCAAGCTTACTTAGATAAAGCAAAGTAGCTTTTGGGTACCATAGTTACCTTAAGGCAAATTTTGAGATCAGAGAACTCAAGAGTTGACATTTTGGCTAAATTGGCCTCTACCTTTAAAGGAAATACTTCAGCCTTGGTTCCAATCGAGGTCATAGAGCAAAAAAGTACTGAGGTTGGAAACAGCTAACTCGTCGTAGCCAAACTTAACTCTCGCCATTTCTGGATGGAAGAAATAAAGTCTTATATTCAAGAAGGAAAAATTCCAGACTATAGGGACGAGGCGAGAAAGATTAAAAACAAGTCTGCAACGTATACCATTATTAATGGGGAATTATACAAACGGGGTTTTAGTATTCCATATTTGAGATTCTTAAGATTTAAAAAGGCTGCATAGGTTTTGGATGAAAATCATCATGAAGTATGCGGCAGACATGAGGGAGCAAGTTCCATGGCACATAAAGTCTTAAAGTAGGGTTATTACTGGCTTACACTCTCGCAAGACACAGCTCAAGTTGTGAAAACTTGTCACGAGTGTTAAATACATGGTAATGTATTAAAGTAGTCCCCTGAGAAGCTGACATCCTTAACCAGCCCTTAGCGATTTTCTAAATAGGGATTGGACCTTATTGGCCCTATGCCTCTCGCATGAGCTAACATGAAGTATGCAATAGTGGCCATCAATTACTTTACCAAATGGGTAGAAGTTGAGCCATTGGCTAGCATTACCAAGAAAAAGGTCACGACATTCGTTAAGTAGAATTTTATTTATCGATTCAGGATACTTAAGTGTTGGTTATAGACAATGGAAAGCAGTTCGACAACTCAAATTTTAGGGATTTCTGCACAGACTTCTTGATTGATCTTGGGTTTGTAACACCAGCCATCCAAAGGCTAGTAGACAAGTTAAAGCTGTGAACAAAGTAATCAAGAAGACACTCAAGAAGAAGCTTAAAGAGCATAAGAGTGCATGGATTAATAAGCTTTCTGAGATCTTTTAGGCCTACGGAATAACTCTAAAGGTAGCTCTAAAGAAACTTTTATTGCTTGACCTTTGGATGCGAAGTAGTGATTCCAATTGAGGTTGACGTACTAACTTTTTAAACAATCTAGACACCTGGATGTTATTGTCAGAATTTCATTCACCACAGATAAAAAACCATTTATTCTTCCAATCCTTGTTATATGATGGATTACTTGTCATGGGATTACATTTTTCAGGTCGAGTATTAAAGTAGTACCACCCAAGGTTCTTTATTGGGTTCCATTTTAATAGGTACATATATTCAATCTCTTCGATTATGAGAGTAGAATCTTAGATTTGTCTCTATAAGACAAACAGACCAGACAAAAAATTCTCCAACCGTTGAGGTTCAATTGGTAAAAGGCAATGCTAAAGGACTCAAAACTCCTAGTGAAATAGTCTTGAAGTAGGGGTCTGACTCCAAGGTGAAACAATTCTGTGTTAAAGAAAATTTTACCAACAAGTGGACAAATAAGAAGTTCATTCGCCTTAAGAGTCCATAGATAAATGCTCTTAGAAATGTTGTAGCAATGGGTACAAGTTTCCAGGTCTGATTTCGTGATGGTGGAAGGGAACCAGTTTGCCTCAAAAGGTGTCGTATGCTTCTTTGTCTCAAGGATAGAAGGGAAAGCAGAGATAATGGCCAGTTCTTCCTCAGAGTTATCTCCCTTAGAAGCAGTCTCGTTATCACTTGAAATAGAATCCATTTATGTTCACAAGATGGAAAAAATAAACTATCAAGAATTGCCTAAGATCTTTAACAACTTATAGGAGTTCAACTACGGTCTAAAATCCTAAAAAGTTATCCAATGTTTGTCTCAACAACAAGAATCCAAAAATTAATAAAGAGAAAGTGTGGATAATATAAAAACTTACTAATTTTTGTTAAAACAAAAAGTAGCTTAAACAGAGAACAATCACCTAAGACTCATAGAAAATCTTGTTTCTAATGAGGCTGTTTACAACGAGAAGAGGGTTACAGTCCAGAACGAAGGCGGTAATGAAGTAGTGAGAAGAGAACTACAGTCCTAAATGAGAACAGCCTTGATGAAGCAAGTTGAAACTTATAATCCAGAATGAAGATATAATTAAATTTAACTACAGAATTTAGAATCTTTTTTGTTTTGAACTAATTACTAACGTTTATAGTGATAATGGCAACAAAGGGATCAAAGCCTAAAGTTTATTTTTTTAGGTTCTTCCACAGCAATAGCAAGTCTAAAGAAAGTTTGGTGCAAAGAAATTGCAAATGAAGACGATGAAAGAGCAAAAAATGGGTATTTAAGAGAATGAGGAACCTCAACCATTGATATGATAAGGAAATGAAGGGACGAGATAAAGCCATAATGGATAGGAGATTAAGAGGCATTCATCAAAATACGAAAAGAAGGTAGCAATGATGAGGAAGAAGGAAATCTTTTGGGACCCAAAGCGATGTTGCCTGGTCGCCAACCAAAGGCGGATGCGTGGATGGAGGCTTACGAAATTCGAGTTAAGCATTTAAAGTTTGCGTGTGTACGGGTCTTTTCAAATGACAACCTTTAGTTTTTGTTAAACAATTACTTTACTAAAACCCAGGGGGCTTGATGTTGGGGAAATAACTTGTGACATAGATAAAGCCCAATAGGTTTTAAGCCATTAAAAGGGTGATATAAGACCCTAGCTGAAGTTCTATAAAGGTTAGGTAAAATCTAAGGTTAAATCTAAGGTTAAATCTAAGCCTATAGGATCTTGACCGAAAAATGGCAAGGACCTCAGGTACGGTAAAATTTGAGACCTCCCAAGTTTAATAAAAGGTCTTAGACCCCGACATGAAATTCTAAGATCTTCTTTGACTATAATGGTCTTGGGTACGACATGTTAAAGGTCTCGAGCATACCACTGAATCCGAGGTCATTTTAAGTTAATGAAAAAGGTCTCAGGTGAAAGATATCCAGGACTTATCAACAATTACGTATTGCCAAAGATTCAAGTTCTTTATGGATTTTTCCATAATAATTATCCATGGTCTAGAATATCAATGCTTAAAAAGTTAAGTTTTTCTTATACTCGAAATTTGAATACGTTTGAGATTATGATTTTCAAATTCTATGAAATCTTAATAAGTTTGAGAAACTTAGTAAAAAGTGACATATAAAGGTAGCCAAGGACAACCAGGTATGCACTTGCACATTAACCTAGCTCTACATAAGTTGAGGCTACCATTGTTTTCTTTCTCTCTTAAACACCAAAAAGCAAAACTCTAACTTAAGTAGTGGACAGCTTTCGCTAGACCACTGGCTTTGCTCGTTAGATCTTGCTGTGATTTTAGGTGGAACTACATCCAAGTGGACGAAGAAGATTATCGCTGGTGCACAGAGCTTCTAAAAGTATATTTGCTGTATAAACATAATATACTATGAAATTATATGAAAGAGTAAAACACAAAAGAAAATAAAAGAAGAAAATACTTAATGTGGAATAATCTTTATGTTAAAAACAAGTTAAATTAGTTTAAGGTTGTTGTCAGTTATAGATTTGCAAACATTAAACACTTCAGCTTTAAAATAGTATATCACCCTGACAAAAAATAAAATCATAAGTTGAGGATTTAGTTGGCTCACGAATTCAATAAGGTATAAATCTAAAATGGTTTGACTTACAGATGTTTTTGGTTTTGTTTGTTTCACATTGTGATAGAATAATCCTATTTTATGAAATAAGCAATATAGTTGAAAGAAGAAATAGAAAAAAAAAATAACCATTAATTCTTTATTCATATAAATTATACCTCATCAATAAGTATTAGAATAGGAAAAGATGTAAGAATTCATGCATATTACATGTCATAAGACATGAAATTAAGTTATACATGCCAAGATCTAGGTATTGAGTCAAAATAGACAAAATTAAAACCTTGTAAGAAAACATGCGATAAAAAACGCACCAAGTTAAATCCTTACAATATATAATATCATCATTGAGTATAGTAGTAAGCAAGGGTCATTCCCTCAGAAGATTGTTCTTAATTTAAACGTTATTAACGTAAATGAACTAAAATGACTAAAAAGATCTAAGATGCTCTAACTACGACACGCATACGAAATGGGGATGAGGTACTGATTCAATATGTAAATGAAATAAAAGAAAACAAATTAACAAAACTAAAAAAATAACCAAATTTAAAGATGCCAAGGAAAATATGATAAGATATATTTGTTAAAGAATCATTCGCCACCATTAGACATGAAGTAAAATAATCAAAATAACTTTCATAATCTTTTAAAAATAACAACATTAAAATCACAAGCTCGATTATTTTGATCTTTCCTTATTGTGTCATTAACTAAAACAAGCTCTTCACTTAATCTCTATCCATTGAACAACCTAGAATAAGCTCTCTAGATTTAATTAATGAAAGCATTAAGAACGAGAAAGATAGGTTGTTCCAAGCAATAAACTCATAAACTCAGTTTATTTAACTTGTGTTATATTCTACATGCAATTATCAAAAAACATTTCTCAATCTTTAACCACAATTGCTACTTTTATCTCGAAATCTTGACAATTACAGATCAACGACCATAAACTAGCAATAGAATCACAACAAGTCAATCTAGTTAGGTATTCTAAATAAACTAGAAAATAATTCATGACATTCAAATGGTAGAACATAAACATTTTAAAAAATATATATGAAAGATATTTTGTAATTAATGAAATAAAATATGTCTAGGGTCTTGAAATCATCCTTAACCAAAAAGAAAATTAATCATTCATTCTTGAATTAGTAAACACAAGATTCATGAAAGAAATGTTGGGGTTGATTTATTGCCTAAACATGAATTAAAGCTCTCAAATTTTTCATGTTTCACATGCACAAATTAATAACGTATATCAAATATATGTTAAAATCAAGATAAAATTTCAAACATACTTTTTCTTGGCTTGATTTCTTGATGAAGAACAAGCTTAGAATTATAAGCTCTCTTCAATCTACACCCCCAAATGTATGAAAGGAAGCTTGGCCAAATGGGAGAGTTTCTATTTTCTTTAATTTCCAACTCTTGGACATAAAGAATGCTTCATCAATATCATTGAATTGCATTTAATGATTCTTTTATACTTAGTACCCCTTGGCAAATACTTATTTAATTGTGCAAACCTTTTGCAAAATTAATAATTGCAAATTGTTCATCCTTATCCAATAAGAACACCATTTACATTAGTAGAGCATTAATTCATAATTATTACAAGGTTATGAAGAATAATTTTTCATAACATTTTGATCATTGGATAATCAATATTATCCATTAAGCATGTAATTTATATTAAATTACATAAAAGTATAAAATGATTAATTCTCTAACAACTTAAAGAATTCTTAGTATATATGAAACACTTATATATATATATATATATATATTGGCCTCATATTTCTTTTGAAATTGTTAGGCCTCATTTGGATAATATTTAACACTCTTTCATAGCTTTCTAATGCACAAGGATATTGATGTGGCTATGAAGAATCACTGTAGGTTAGCCATGAGTTGTATTCGAACTCTTCAAATTTGAACTATTCAACAAACTCAACGACTATGGGTAACATCTAGTAATGTGCCATAGCCCCTAAACCACAATGAAGAATTTTTTCATCAAACCTTACTCTAATTATACATGCCGTGTGGATAAAATATTTCTGTTGTCCAATCCTAATTGAGGAAAGGTTCATGGATGTCGAAACCCTAGTCACAATTTTTTCATGAAATATCGATCAATGTGTCCTACTCTTCGTGTGAGTTTGTAAGAGTTATACCCTATTAGCCAATCACAAGTTGTTTGAAGGGCATTATCTCTTGTAAATCTTTAGTTTTAGTAATGAAATGAATATTTTATGGCAATTTCTTTCATCATTAATTTACATATTTATACGTATAATGATAAAGTCCATAGAATATTTGCAATATATATCTAATTATGATGATATTATACTTATGAGATAGATATATTAGATGCATTATTCATAAATATTCCCAGTCATAGGACTATAAAGTAAGACCTTTATAATACCAGAAAGATTGATATACACTTTGCTTGTTTATTGAAAAGGTGATTGTTCTCATAGACCACTTGTGTGATGACATTAAGGCAAGTGTGTAGGTGTTCATTAGAGAATGAGTTCACTGAATTGACTCACAATAGAAATATCTAAATGACAATTGTACTTCACTGTCAATTGGATATTTTTCGTATCAATAGTGTAAGTGATCCTTATACTTCAGAATATCATAGTTATCTTGTGGGTGAAATGTTGCACTTTGATAATAACTTAGGATAAACCATAAGGTTCATTACCGGAAGTTATTGGGTATGGTACGACAGTCATGAAGATAGGTGAATATTCAATAAAGGATTCATCACCCTTAGTACATTATAGAAGTATACTTTATATGAATGATAGAAATATAACTTAAGAAATTCTTGGCCAATGTGAAGTGTGGGATTGACAATGAGTTTTCAATGTCGATACATTGAATAAGTTATAATCTCAAGGTTCATTATACATAGTATTGGATATAGAGGTTTTGCCATTTAACCATAACCTTGATCCAATTAAAGCAAGTATGACAAAAGGATTGAATTGCATGGTAACTTATTACGGAAAAGTTCATGTTAAAGCTTGCTACTTCATTATAATTCAGATGGTCATGATACATTACTAGATGTCAATCTTGGTCTATAGATATATTTAATTAATTATGAGATAATTTATTAAATATTAAGTGAATTAAAAAATTTATTTTATTTTATAAATCATGAGATGATTTACCGAACATCAAATGAATTAAAGAGTTTAATTCGAAATTTAATTTACGTCTATTGTCAACTTTATAGTAAACCTATTAACTCATAGCTAAATTGATGAGGAACTTGATAAATATTCCAAATGTTGAAATATTTAATCATAAAATATTTCATACAAGGGCATTATAGTAAACTCTATAAAATAGTTTTATGGTACATTTTATAAGAAGGTATTATGGTAACACAATAATAATTAATTAATAAAGTGTTTATTTATTAATTATTAAAGATTTAAATGTATGAAATATTTCATGCAAGGGTATTATAGTAAATTTTATAAAATAGTTTTATAGTAATACCATATTAATTAATTAAATAAAATATTTATTTATTAATTATTAATAATTTAATGTATGGATAAATATGAGAAAATTGGCAAATGATATTGTTATTATTGAAATTTCAAGTAATTATAATAATAAAATTTTGGTGACCGGAAATAAATTTTTTTCGAATACAGCAGATAAATAATTCAAAAAGTAAGTTAAAAATATTTGGTTATTATAATTTCAAATTGGGCTTAGAAAATAAAAATGTAAAACCAACCCTATTCATTTAACAATTTTAGGCCATGTAAATAACAATTGGGTTTAGAAGAATTTTATGCAAAATGGTCTAAATAATAAGCCAAAATCAAGTGAGTGTTAAAGCCTATAAAAACAAATAAATACCCAAGCCCAAGTCCATACATGTATTTTAAGCAAATCAAGCCTATTTAATTTGCATGATGATCTGGCCCAATACCCATGTATTTAAGTGACCCATTTTCTTTAATTGCTTTTAATTTGTTTGTTTACACTTTTGACTTAACAAAAAATTGAAAAAGAGAGAAAGGGGAGAAGAGCAACCCGTGAGAGACATAAGAGAAGAGAGGAGACAGTGAGAAGAAAAATCTGGTGGAGGAGGAAGGAAATTTGGCTGGAAAAAGAGTGAAGGATAGAACTAGAGGGAAATCTTGGCCGTTTAAGGAGGAGAAAGCAAAGAGGAAAAAGAAGCTCATGGGAAAACATGAAGAGAAGAAAAGAAGCAAGGGTTAGCCAAAAATAGAAGGGAGATCACGACAAGAGGGAAAAAATGCTTGTTGCCCGAGTATAGGGAGAGAAAGATAGAGGGAAAGAAAGAGAAAGGAAGAGAAACAAAGGGGAGAGGAAGATGAAGTGAACGTGAAAACCAAGGGGTGAAGAAGTTTGAATTTCCAACCATAGATGGTAAGTAATATGTATATTTTAATGATTTTTGAAGTTGGGTTGTATTTTGTAATTACTTTATGTTGAAACTATATATGTGGTTGATTTGGAAATATGGATAATGAGTATTTGTGTGTATTGTAATGTGTCATTGTCCGAGTGCAGTGAATATTGTATGCATGTAGTTATGGTTTGCTTAAGAAGTGTGGAGGAGTTGGTAACGATGAAAATAGAGTTAGAGGAGGAAGAAAATGGGAGGCACTACATGCTCGATGAAATAGCTGAACCAGATATGAAAATGCGAACGAAAAAGATGGAAGGAGGAAAATTTGTTTTCTAGTAAAAATGGTGGGTATGTATGTGTTTGGTTATGATTTTGATATTTATGCTTTGATTTGTGTATGTAGTGCATGAAATATATATATATATGTGTGTGTGTGTGTGTGTGTTATTGTCAATTTATGGTTATAAAATGGTAGATATAAAGCATGGGTATTTACTTGGCTGTAATTTAGGTTGTTTAGTGTGAGAAAAATGGAGATTTTAAGTGTGAGTACATGATGTGGGGGGTAGCGGACATGAGCGGAGCATAGAGCAGTGAAATTGCGAGTGAAATGCGTGAGTGTCAATAGTCAAAAATTTCTAGATAGGGTTTGGAAAAACGAAAACTGAATGTGTTTTGGATCTCGGATTGATGAACCATAAAAACTATAGAAAATCAGACACATAGGGAAATAATATAGCCAAAAACCAGGTCAAGACGCTTAACGACGAATGGCCAGAAAATTCAGAAATAGGTTACACTGTCGTAGAGTTTAACCCTGTCTCATTATGTCATGTGCCAAAAATTTGTTATAATTAGAGCGTTCAGACTCGAAATTCAAATTCATAAGAAGCGGTAGAAACTATACTCATAATAGAATGTATTGCAAAAAACTAGGTTGTGATACATTGCTGATTTAGCATAGTATGAGTTTAAAGTCACTTGCTATGCAGTAAATATCACTTAGGAGTTTATAACTTGAGTAATCAAATTCGAAATCTGAATCTGTAAAGTGCGATAGAGTGTACATTTATTTATTTATCTAATGATATTATGAAACTTAACATAAATCATGTATTGTAGATTGCTGATCAAAGCACCACTGATGCACTTTGGTACTAGTTGGTTGAATTCCAGCAAGTGAGTGGACTAACTTTATTTTAAATGGTTTCAAACTTATATTATTTGATTTTAAGAACTCTCTTAGTATTTTAAAGGTGTTGGGTTATATAGATAAATGGGGTTGATCAATTATTTTTGTTTGTGAATCTTGGATTGTTGTGGTGTATAGTACAAATATGGGTTTAAATTATAGAAATGTCCTTAAGGCATTGACATTTAGTTACACCTTGTGGTTATAAATTTGATATAGTAGATGTCTTGCTTTAGTGTATTATGGTTTTAACTTAATGCTCAAAATTGTAAATGTTTGTGATTCAAGTTGAGTTTTTAGACATACCAAATGTGTTGAATGATAAATTACCGAAATAAGTGTTGAAATGATAAATATGTTGTGGATGGGATACGATTTTATGAAATTTTGGATTTCGTATTATAGACCATGGTTGTGGATAAAAATTGCATTAATTTAGTTATTTTACGAAATTGGATGGATTTATATTTTCAATAGTGTGGTGCCAAATTTACTTTAAATATGAGTTGGGAGTTGACTTTCTCTTTAAAAATTAGTTTGAACTGGTTGATATATCTAAATGTGTGATTTGTGAAATTGCCGAATTATGGGTTTTAAAAAAGATGAGCATATTATGGCTAAAATGTATTTTACGCGGGACTTGTGAAAATATGAAATTTGAGTCTTGATATGATGACTATAGTTGAGGATAAATTGCATTGATTTATGAATTTCTTTTGAGTTCAGGGTCATAGACAAAGATGATGGAAATGTTTATTTATTTTTAAGTGTTTTAATGTATTGAGATACATTGAGCCTAGGAATAACGACTTTCGGTTGTGATAGCTGAGAATGAATATTAAAATGGTGTGATGGTAGTGTTTAATATTATATTCTATTAGATTGAAATGAGAATATAAAGTCATCACTGGAACTTGATATTGAAATATATGGGATAAAGATTGAATTATATTCCTTATTAGATTTGGACATAGGTTTATTAAACTTTAAAATTACTATGGTTATTGAAAATTTTTTAAAAAATGTCGAAAAGGTTGGGTTATTGTGAGCCTATGAGTTGGGATTTGACTTTGTGTTCATTACTTTATAAACATATGATTATTACGAATAGTAAGTATATTGTCAAAGATGTCAACCATGTATTGGAATAAAATGAATTCACGGATCGTGATTTAACTGATAACAAGGGGGAAGGGATATTGAGATTGATTGGGTGAGTGAGTGGATCTTTACGCATTTCTCATCATTTTACGCTAAGTTATAAATTTATTGTTTTAGGCACTAAGAATTAGGGTTTTTTTTTTTATTGTTACAGATTATAACTGTCCATGAAATTGTGGAATTCTAGATTTTGATGTAAGAATCATGATTGTGAATCAATTGCATTGTTTTATAGATCTCTTGTGATTTAATAATTTAAAGCATAGACTTTGGAAATGGTTTTATCATACACTCATGGATTTAGTAAAATGAGTTGATTTGATTTACAAATATGTATCTAGGGGGATGATGATACGTAACGCCCTAGATACTAGAGCTACCATTACGAAACCAGAGGGACGACGATACGTAACGCTCCTAGATTCCCCTACCTCAGATATCATATGCCTGAGAGCATTGATACTGACTTGAGGGATTGCGATACGGAAAGCCTCAAGGTACTAGAGATTACAGAAAAGTGGCTAGCGGGATGACGATATGTAACGCCTTTAAATACTTGAGATTTTTGTGTTATGATTTAACAGTTTTGAAATTGATTTTATCATAGTAGAATAATTTTAAAGACATAGTGTCAAACCCAATTTTCGATAACACAATTTGAGTATTTTTATTATAGCATATCACTTGCATGACTTTGGTATCTAAAATTTTTAATTTGAATATATTTATAGTAGAAGTGGATTTTTTAATATATATATATATATATATATGTTTTCTTATATTATATTATCCATTCACCGAGTCTCCCAAGACTTATCTTTCACTCTTTCAGTTTTGCCGGATGGATACCTAGTTAAAAAGAAAGAAATGTTGCATTAGAGAGGCGACGCTTATAGAGGCAAGGATACACACTGCAGTTATTAGGGCACATGAGTCTAACATGGATAGAGTGTTATAGTTAAGTTATACATGTATTTCAGTATAAATGGTGTGATGCCAAACATTATGTAACATTAATGTATTCTAATTATGTTTATAATCGAGCATATAGCCCTTATGCATTACATGCATTGCATCACATGTTGTTATTAATTCATAAGAGTTATGTATGTATTCAAAAGAGAAAGAGAGAGGCTTAGAGTGATGGTGGGTTCCATCACTTGCTAGTAACATCTCCGGATTTGAGGATGTTACAGACATGCTAACATATGGATAAATATTGCCTCTGTAAATAAAAGTGAGAAATGAGTGGTTTTCAATCATTTCATGTGATGGAAATGCAAAATATAAATATTTTATTATTTTCAAAAGTTAAATTGGTGTATTTTTACATGTGTGGCCATGAGATTTAATTGTGAATTGAATCAAATTGGGCATTTTCTCTTCTTTGGTTCAAAGAGAAAGAAAACAAAGAGGTTTGCAAATTTCTACTTCAATTCTCACTTTCAAGCTCAAGTAAGTACAAATCAAGGGTGAACAAACATAGAGAGAATTCTCCTTAGCACTCCTCAAACTTCAAAAGTTGAATTTGTGTGACAAATTCAAAGAACAAGTAAGTTGTTTAACTTTGAACTTTATGAAATTTTATATCCATAATAATTCAAACTTATTTTTTGGAGCTTTTACTACCTTAGGAAATCGTACAGTGGTATCAGAACAATAGGTTGCTAGTTGAATTTGTTTATGGATATATATATATGAAGTGTTCATGGATATTGATCACGTTTGTATAGAGATGAAGTTGGTTTGGTGGTGCGGTTAGTGTATTAATATATGAGAGTGTTTTGCCGCATGTTTACGCCTTAGTTGAGTGTATTGTATGGCCAATTTTGAAATTGTAAATTATTTCAAATCTGAAATTGATATGATGCATTATGAAATTAAAGCTAATTGTGCCAAAATTTTGAGCGAAACATTAAAATCGGTTCTACGATAATTAAATGTAAAACTGAGTCCTTGATTGAGTATTTAATTGTTAAATACTTAATCGAGTGAATGTTTAGTGATATTCATGCATTTTCTGAACACTTGTTAATCTATTCAAGTGTTGAATACATTATGGAAATGTTTTTCTGAAAACATAATAATGTATTCAAGTATTGAATACGTTATGAAATAAGTCAACAATTTCTTAAAGTGTTTAATTGTTAAATTGTTAAATACTTTATGAAAAATGAAATAATCCTTATTTTATTAAATTTTCATTGAATTGTAATTGTATATTTTGACTTGAATGTCATTTTAAAAATATGCAAAATAGAAAATTAATTATTATAGAGCTTGGAAAGCATGATTAAATATCTAACACTTGGTTGATTAAAATTGGTACATGTGATGTATGTTAAAATTGATGAGACCATTAAAAATAAAATTCTTCTCATACTTAAAATATTAAGTTGTAAATGTAAGGCATTAAAAGTGACTTACATTGCCTTCTGCAATTTATGTGCAGATCAAATTCACTTACTTAGTGCCGGTTTGCTGTGTCACACAAGGTTTGCACTTTATTTAAATGTCATGGGTAGGCACATTACACATGTGATGTTGTGAATTAAGTATAATTATGTAGCTTTGTTGTGTCACACAAGGGTTAAATAATGAAACTAAATTCACAAAAAAATGGTGGGTGTAACTTAATTAAAATAATATGATTGGTTATATCACACAATGTAACTTAATTGGAAATTGCATAAGTGACAATTGATAAGAGTTACTTACCTAATTAAGAAACACATGATTTGTTGTGCCATACAAGTTCACGTTGCTTATGTTAATTGGGATTTCAATACCCCTTAGAAAATAAATATTTTTATTTATTTCCCTATTTACATAAAAAAGGGTTATGCATTTTGATTAAAATAGTAGGAGATTATTATGAATAAAGTTCAATTCATAATGTATTCATTACTAATAATGTTTACTATACTCTATTGTGTTGTAATGTAGATCATAATGGCTACTTTAACTAGTCTGCTTAAATTTATACTAGATGCTAATATGCTTACCGGTTCTAATTTTTCAGATTGGTTATGCAATTTGAAAATTGTTTTCATTTGCGAGCGTATTGCCTATGTTCTTGAAGAAGAAATGCCCGCAAGTGTTGTAGATGATGCATCTGAGAAGAGAAAAGAGTTTTTAAGAAATGGAAGGAGGATAGGCGTTAGTAAAGTGTTACATATTAGTCGGTGTGAGCAATGAGTTACAAAGACAACATGAGAAAATGGATGCGAGATTTATTTTGCTTTACCTTCAAGAGTTGTTTGGGGAGCAAAGCAAAACCGCCAGATATGAGATATCTAAGGCTCTTTTTAAGTCTAGGATGGCTTAAGGCAGTTCGGTAAATGATCATGTGCTTAAGATGATCGGTTATATTGAACACCTCGTGGATTTGGGTTTTATAATGGATAATGATTTATCTATTGTTTTTATTCTCCAATCCCTTCATCAAATCTTTTCTAATTTTATCATGAATTTCAATATGAATAAGATTGAGTGTATTTTAGCCGAACTTTTAAATATGTTAAAAACGGCCGAAGTGCGAATCTTGTTGAATAAGAATGAAGTCAAGATAGTTAAAGGTGGTTCTTCTTCTACAATTGTGAAAGGTAAAGCTAAATCAGTTAGCAAGAAGAAAAAGTCACTAAAAGGAAAAGAAGGAATAAAAAAGAACAAGGCCACTAAGAAAAAACCAAAAGGTACTTGCTTCCATTGTGACAAGGATAAGCTTTAGAAGAGAAATTGCAAGGAGTATCTTGCAATAAAAGCAAAGGAGAAGCATGATGATGCTTTATGAGGTATATTTATTATTAAAATAAATTTATCACAAAAGAATAGTTCTTTAGGGGTATTAGATACCGGGTGTGCATCTTATATTTGTAATGATGTGCAGATCCTGACAAATAAAAGATAGCTCTGAAGCAATGAAGTGGACTTACGTGTGGGTAATGGTATAAGAATTGCTGCATTAACCGTAGGCACCGTCGAAATTCAGCTTTCTTTAGGCAAGACCTTGATTTTGTAAGATTGTTTATATATACCTAACATGGTTAAGGACATTATATCCATTTCTAAATTGGATGCAGTAGGTTTTGAACTATGTTTTGTAAACAATTATTGTACTATATTACTAAATAAACAGTTATTTGGTAATGGTATATTGCAAAATGATTTGTACATACTTGATATAGCAAACACGGTCTTCTATATTGAACATACCGGTAAAAGAAAGTAACATAGTCTAAACATAATATATCTATGACATTGTTGACTTGGTTATATTAATAAGAAAAGATTGCACAAGTTAATTCAAAATAGTTATTTGCATACAAATGATTTTGAATCATTTGATACTTACGACTCTTGCATTGAGGGTAAAATGATCAAAATACCCTTTGTTGTATTGTCCCAGTTGGCAATACCCAAGAGGGGAGGTGAATTGGGTTCTTTAAAAATTTAAGGCTTAAGATGTATGCAATGCACTGAAATTAATAAAATAGTAGAGAGAAAGAGAAAGCAAACATTGGATTTATAGTGGTTCAGCAATATTGGCCTACATCCACTCTCTCGGCTTTGGCTTACCACCAAGGTTCGACTATCTCCTTATTTATAAAGGTTAAGTGAAACCCAATACAACTCCTTCTGAGGTGAAAGGCAACCATACAACTTCTTTATCTGGGTGAAGGATAACCCAATACAATTTTTATTTAATTTAGGTGAAGATGAACCCAATATAATACAATAGTGTATTTTTGTGCTTTATACTCTCACATTAAAGCTAATGTATCAATAAGGTCGTACAAATGATTTTCTCTCACAAGAATAAGTGAATAAACTAATTTACAATAGAGAGAGAAAAGAGAATTATTCCCATTAAAATTAAAGATTAAATGATCACTGATGTTCAATAATGTAATATGTTATTCTCTTCTGTTTATATTTATTCTCTTTATGAAGTCATTTGTATCCAATGGCTTGATTAGGTGCATTAAATGTTCGCCATAAATACTCCAGAAGTTAACATTGAGCTTTAAATCGTCAGAAAGTATCGGTCTCTTATGGCAGTATATCAATCCGTTTATGCTAAAATTGAATATGAGTTGATATTTAATCCTAAGTATTGATCTGTTCTCCTTTACGTATCAATCTGGTTCACTTCGTAAATAGTTTCCAACTCTTTAGAATTGCAACGTATCTATCTCTTTAGCCTGGGTATCGATATGGTTTACTTTATAAATATTTTGTAACTCTTTGGAAATGCCACGTATCAATCTTCTTGGCTCAGGAATCGATCTGGTTTACTTTGTAAATATTTTAAAATTCTCTGGAATTGTGAGTATCGATCCGTTTATCTTGGTGATTTCATCTAAGGCACCTAACTTGCAAGATATTGATCTTTTCTTCTTCCAAGTATCGACCTTCTTCAAATGGTTGTAATATATATATATATATATATATGATGTCACGCCCCGACCTCTGGGGTCCATTTGTGACAATCACCACAGACCCTCATGATACACTCTCTATATCCAGAATAAACCACAAGAGCCTATAAAAATCAACTATCCAAAAACCTGAAAACAGCTTATGATTTAAATTCCCATCCATAGGATTATCAACATCAAAGAATTGATCTCCGTGATTAATTCGTCCACAACATACATAATTAATATAAATATCAAATAAAAAATATTTCACATGGGTTAAACAAAATAATAAGTTCTTACATAATCATTAGAGTTCAATTTCTTCTTAATTTCCAACCATAAAACAAATCCCCAAGAAATAGATATCCAATAATTATATATTTAAAAATATACATATTTAAAATATACACACCCGGTGAACTTAGGTGATACACGTGAATCAAAAGTCGAAACACCTACCTAGAGCTTCGTATGCTCTCACAACTACCACAAGTCCAACTAGGACTAACGCTTCTAACCTAAAAGTTGTAATTGTGAGGAGTGAGTATACAATGATACTCAGTAAGTAAATGCATACATACATAGATATACATACATGCACACACATTTCTAATTCATGATATTGAGATTTATTCTTCACATATGCTCAAATACATAAATATTCATTTTCATGAACAACCAATAACTATAAACAATGTAAAGGTGATCTGCATCTATTTAAAACATTTATAACGGGCTGGCCATATTATCTCGACCACTACCCTGGCCGAGGTAACATAAAAAACCATCAGCGAGCTTGTTATGATTAAAACCATATACAATGCATTGTAAAATCATTTAATTTATATAAAACATGCATTTATAAAATAAGTCCGTCTCACTAGTGTTGACCCGAGTAGTCATTTGATGATAAAGTGACTATCCTCGCCGTATCCATCAAATCTTGAAGATTCCTATCAAGTCGCCAAGACTATTCATAGGGTCTCTATATAATCGCGTATTCACTCAACGACTCACAGTGGGCTTACCATGGCTTATCCTCATTTATACAGCCCTACTGCGGCACCAATAACCTACAAGGCCTCTCATAGATATGTCCATAGGTTACAGCCTTATATATAAGTAAATAACCTGGCCTACAGGCCATATATCAATAATCGACCTTAACGGCCTCACATCACCAATATATATGCATAAAAAAAATATTTCATTTTTAAATCAAGATTTGTATTCATGTAAATCACAATCTGGCCTCCCTAGGCCGTAACATTCTCAAACATTGTTCACAAAACATATAAACCAAATTTGGCCTCCTCGACCATTGTATGTATGTATATAAAATAAAACATTTAACTGCAGATCATAATATAAAACAACCCAATATCAATATAAAACAACAGTAACTAATTTTTTTTTAAACAATTTAACACACATGTATATATATAGATATCACAAGTAATTTATTTATATAATTATACATGTATAAATTTACTCACTACTTAGGGGAGGGTAAACACTTCCACTATGTCTCTTCGTGCCTACTTAGCATGTCACTTGGGTTCTCGAAACCTAATATCACATAAATATATATATATATAATGAATCTCACGTTTTTCAAGTATCTAACTTAAATGTATCTTATGCAACGCGTGTAGATAACAGAGTTAAATTTCTTTAGTTTACATATGCACATTTCTCGAGACTTAACTAACTAAAGCCATTTATTCGATTTCTATTACTAAAATCCCATGGCCATTTTCATGTTCAATTTTCTCATTTTCAAATCAAATCTCCAACATTTACTTGAAAACGGAAACGTACACATTCTAACTATTATCCGTCACTTATACCATCACTATATACTTCCAATCATACCATGTCATTACATGTATCAAGATTTCCTACGCAATTAAAAGTAATTCTTTCAGGTAAATAATAACCCTAGGTTTCGGCATGTTCAAAATCATACAAATTGCACTTAATATGGGTTAATAGACTTATTTTTAATCTATAGTAATGTGTAGAAACCTCACACTATCGTTTGAATGCAAAGCCTCAAATTGTTTAGAAACCTTAACTATCATTCTTGTTGAATCTTACTTGTTCTAGCCCACATTCGGTATCAATTTGTAGAGGAGGAGATGAGTAATCACATAGGTTTTGGATTTAATAGAAAACTTAAGAGTTTTTCTTGGATTTGCAAGAAAATTGAAGAGAGAGAAAGAATGCGAGAAATTGTGTTTTGTAGAGAGAGAAGAGAAAAATACGTAAATGAAGAAGACTGGATGTGGTTTCCCCTTTGGGTATTTATAAGAGTGAATGAAAAGACTAAGTTATCCTTCAAAATTTGCCCAGATTTGCATGGAGTATCAATATTTTTAAACAAAGTATCAATACCTTTGAGCTGGGTATCAATACCTTTGGTTGAAGTATCGATCTATTCCATAAGAATTCAATTTTGAAAATTCTATTGCCCTTGAGTATCGATACATTAAACTTCATGTATCTTTCCTTCTCTTTTTAATGAATCGATACCTTTGTTAAAGGTATCGATCTGGTTCAACATATAATTAATTTCAAACTCTCTATCTTACCACGGATCGGTACCCTCGATAAAAGTATCAATCTAGTCCATCTTGTAATTATTTTTGAACTCTCTATTTCCAAATGTATCAATACCTTTGAGGAAGATATCGATCTGGTCAGTTTGTAATTTCTTTCCAACTTTCTAACTTGCAAGATATCTATACTTTTCATCGAAGGTATCGATCCCTTCATCAAGTATCGACCTGTAACCTTAACGTATTGATACTTTCATTCCAAATATCAATCTCTTCATGCTCAGAATGGATGTTGACCTTTCCTTTTTATTGCTTAACACTAATTTCATTTACCTTTTAAGGGCTCTGTCCCCAATCCCCCTTAAGGGCACTACCCCTTAACCCCGCTCATTAATCAATTAGTGAGATCGCCTAATGCTTTAGTGTAGGGCAACATACAGAACCCTAATATATGTTAAATTCAACTCGCTTAATTCATTAAATTCTCATACTGTGAGCTAACTTAAGTCACCTTAGCCTCGTTAATGTATAAACTAACCATTACCATACATGCGTGAAATGAATACCATACAAATGACTATTTTACCCTCATGTTCAAAGAACAAGGTTTAACATATGATGCTAGAATTGAGTTAATTTTGTGATAGAAGTATTTTAGGGATTAATAAAATAGTAAAATTGATGAAAAATAGGTACGGAATAAGAAAGTGTTGATTTTCAAAATGCATATATGATATGGAAGTAGTGGCGAGTATGAATATGTAACCTAAACAAACTTTGTTGATTTGATTTTAGGTATGCATTGTTGATCTATAAACATACTCGCAGAATCGAAGATGAAAGTAAGTAAATCGTGCATGAATTTGTATTGTTTTAAAAATAGTACAAAAATTGTTGATTTCTAATGTTTAAGCATGTTTTTTAAAGTGGTATGAAAATTGTGGATTTCTAATGTTTAAGTATGTTTGTGAAAGTGGAATGAAAATTATGGATTTCTGATGTTTTATATGCCAATATTAAGTTTATGAAATGATTATTGAAAATATTATCGATGTGTAAAGTTTATGAATGAAAAGGAATTTTATGGCTCTAGTCGTTAGTTAATGTTTATTCTGATCTGGTCGAGTTTTGTGACAAATGTGGGACTTGCGAGATAGTAAGAATTCTGTTTAACACGCAATGCATGTTTTTGTTATAATCGATATGAAATGTCTGCTTTAAGAAGAATATGTAATTACATTCTGGATCCAGGTCACCGTGGGTGTAGGTGATACTAACTGATTGAGCCATTCTGAAAATATTTGAAATATGAATGAACTTCTATGTTATGAGAATGTTTGAAAATTCATTTATCCATTTAACCAAATATGTTTGCTTTGGAAAAGAAAAAAATATGTTATGTATCACATCAACATTAGAAAATTTTGCATGATTTACTTATTGAGATCAAATCTCATTGTTTTATTATAAAATTTTATTTTTCAGAAAATAACGCGTAGAAGGGAAAGAGAATGTGAGCGAATATAGTTATGATAGAAGAAATTTTTGGTTACATGTAATTATTAGTATAGTTTGGAAAATTAAGAGTTTGTAATATAGTAAATTTTGAATGTGTAAGGATTTTTTGTAATTATTATTGTTTAAGATTTATGTAATACTAGTGTAGCATTGTGTGTGAATTTTGGAATATTAAGGCTAAGTCCTTATGTATGAAAATTATGTACAGAGGGTGTGACAAATGATATAACATTGAGTAGATATTTGGATTGTTGTTGCTAATACTTTATGGGTAAAGTTATGTATGAGGGTTGTGATAATTTAGTAGTATCAAAGCTAAGGTTTAAGGTTCTGTAGACTGTAAGTAATGAGATATTTCAGGTAATGAAATAGTGATTGAGGTAATGGTTTGAGGTTTATATATATTAGGAATAAAGGACATAATAGCCTAAATCGTTACATATGAGGACATGATCGATACCTTTCATCAAATGATTGATACTTTATAAGTCAGAGCCTAAAAAAGAGAGAGAGTAAAATAATGATAAAATAAATTTAGTTAGTATAGTTTAATTGGTATGATTGGAATAATCTTATAGGATCTAATTTTGTTTCACTTTGGTTATAGATGGCAAGGACAAAATATGATCGATGGACTAGTATAAATAGAAGTTAAAACGGTTTGAATGGTGGAGCTCTTGTAAAGGACTTGATGAATTTGTATATTACTAGAAAGAGAGTGAAACTAACAAGAATTATTTTCCATTATTCCTATACCAATCCATGTCCAAGGGACACTAAAAAAGCAAAAAAGAAAGCCCTCTTGGGAATGCGAGTGTATGGAAAGGGTGTGATTCGAAATAAATTAGTAGTGGATGTTTGTATTGGATGAGGAGGTATTACAACACCTATAACATGAATAGGTGCTGGGTGAAGATATCAAAGAAAACTAGTTTAAGTGGGAAAAAATAGCCATGAAGGATCAAGAAGATTAGATCCTTATCTGGATTGCATTAGTGAACTCTTTGAACCCAAGATTATTAAAGTTAAAATGGTGAAATGGTAAAAGTTATAGTTAGAAATTTGAAATTTGGAACCCAAGATTATTAAAGTAATGAAGATAGAGCTTTATTGTGTATAAGTGTAATTTGATTGCTATTGCATTTAAATTGGTGTTAATGTTTAGATAAAGTTAAAAAAGTTTATGAAGTAGAAAATATTTTGGAGGACGGAACGACTGTTACAGAGTTAAAATGGGCATTCCATTTAGTATACTTATAATTTCATTAGGTAATAAGTTTGTTGAATTAGTTATTTTTCATTACATGATAATTAAATGGATTAGTATGGTGTGATTGTAGAAAAAAAAAATGCTACGCAAATCTCAAACGAAAGTTAATGCATCAAGTTCAAGGGCCCCTCAAGATGTAAATGAACAAGGGGATCCTACAAGGAATTCCAAAGACGAGTAACTTATCGTAAATCTGATGATGAGAATGATAAAGCAGTAGAATAAGTTGATTGAGGGTATTGCTTTGAATAGTAGTGCTCTAAGAAATAATTATTTGATTTATTCTTATTGTGAGAGTATGATAAAATTTCTTTTTAGAATATTGATGCATGTCCCAGGTGAGAAGCAAGTTCTTAGAATAAAAGATTTTATTTAGCTAGTAGGAGACCTAAATGGAAATAGAATTGGTGAACTAATCCAAGTGAAAAAAAAGTATAAAAGGATTAAGCAAGATGTTAAGGCTTGTAATTAAGTCATGAAAAGTATTTCTTTTTTCTATAATATTTTTGTGATTATTTCTGATTTATAAAATTTTAGGGAAAGATTTAAAACTATTATTTTGAGTTTATGTTAGTATTAAAACGGAAATTTATGATATTTGTTAAATGAATTATCTTAAGCTATATTATTGAATTGTATAAAGTGGCTTTTGATTATAAAACTATTTATGAGTTTAGTTTATGACTAGAAAAAAAGTATAATCTTATTTATTCTTATAAAAAACAATAAGAAATAAGAATTTTGTTTTACGAGATTTATAAGAATTGATTACTAAGAATTATAATTCATTAATCGAGAATGAAACTTAAGCTATAAATATATGAGGTTGGTGTAAGATTATATTTTTAAATTCTTTTATGAGAAGATTTCTGAGGAGATTGGAGAAGTATTATGAAGAAGAAATTTAAGATCATAGAAGTAATAAAATTTTTATTTTTGGATGAAGGCCAAGAGTGTCTAAGAAATATGACAATATTTTTTTTAGGGTGTGAAACTAATGTTTTAAATTGTATTAGATTTATAAAGATTTGAAACATTTGTTGACATGTTATACATGAAAAGGATACATAGTTTCCTAAGTTAAGAATTTATGTTCATTTATTTTTATTCAATAAATTTTCAATGATTAAGGAGTGTGAATAAGAATCCTACAATTATAAGATATGTTTATTTCCGTGATACTTGGTGTTGGAGATATGCCCTAGAACCAATCGTGTCATACGGTCTAGGGATATCATCTTTACGTATATATAATTTTTGTAAATTATTGTAAATAAGTTTATGATTAATAAAATGGCATCTATATCATTTTTCATATACAATTGCGAATATATATAAGTATTATATATAAAATGCAGAATGAGATCCAGTGATGTATTATGATGTCAGGACTCTATCTGCAAGG
>JAXCLQ010000007.1:10536513-10578141 GCA_035584115.1 Cedrela odorata
TTTGCAGTTAATAAGAAATAGGTGTGATACCATCCATTTTTTCAATGTTCTTATTCCTTTTGGTTATGGTCTTCTATATGGGCTAAATGCGATATTGTTTGGAGTCCTCGGAACTAGTTAAAGTCTCTCTCTTGGAAGGGGCAGTTTACTAGTGATTCATTGGGTCGCCTAATTATTAGACTATCCTTTACTGTTGCAGTTTATTTCATTTGGAGGGAGAGAAATGCTCGTTTGCTTGATGGGGTTTCTCATACCTATAGTATTATTTGTAGAGATATTATTTTTGCTATTCAGACTCGTATAAGTTTGTTAAGGAAGGTGATCCCATTTTATGATAATAAGTGGCTCCATCATTCATGGCAACTGTCTGATGATATTTTTCTTTAAGATCTCTTTGATGTTATTGTACGCTTTGTTGTTTTATTAATTATTGTTACCTTTTGGCATTGTTTGGCTAGGAGGGTATACTCTCCTTAGCTTTGATTCCTTTAGGGTATGTCCCTGTGCTTTTGTTTTTGTTTTCTTTTTGGTTTAATATACTTACTTTATCTAAAATAAAAAATAAAAAAAATAAAAAAGAAGAAGGTAACGTGATTATTTTCGTAAATTGACTTTAAAAAAATTTCAGTATATAAAGTAAACCACAAGTTGGCCATGTGAAGGTCATACATGCTCCTGTGCAGTCAAATGCATGGCTATATGATTAAAGGTGGTAAAAGAGTCAAGCCAAAAGACAAGAATTCGTTGGGGGCTTAGGTTAGACCGAGCTCGACCCACAAGTTCATTTAATTTATTTATATAAATTATAATTAAATATTAAATAATTTGTCTTATATTTCATTTGACCAATTTATATATCAAATAATTTTGGTTCTTATATATTAAATCTACGAGCTTTCAACGTCAATAAAATTATCTTTTTTATTTATTTTTTTTTATTTTGGACTGGCTCACATGGGCCGGGATTTATGAATCACACCGGATAATATTTTTTTACATGGACCGGCCCAGCACATGAGCCTGCATGGGCCCCATTTTCGTGGGACATATGACCCTATAATAGCGTGTGTGGCGGCAGAGCACTGGTCTTGCGAGAGCAATGAAATGGCCCTCGATAAGTTATGGGTGATTGATGTACGGCAGATTTAAGAAACAAAAAGACGGAGAAAGGAAAAAAATAAAAATAAAAGTTTTATGAGTATTTGTATATATTCATATCCATATTATTATTATTATTATTATTATTATTTATTAATTTTATTGTATCTTTCATTAAATTAACTTTAACAAAATAATAATAATAATGATTTAAGGGTAGAATATAATTTAATATTTGTCAATAAAATGAAATTTTCCCCATAATAATCTTCCTAAACTAAAAAGATCATAATAAAATTATAACATAAACAGCTTTAAAAATGAGGCCTAAGTTTAATTCCTTATAAATATTTACAATATACAATATCAGTTAAATTTGAAATGGAAATATTTTTTAATAATCATTTATTCCATTATGTCTATAAATTTTTGTGATTTATATTTCAAAATTTAAAGAATAGTCATCCACATAATATAAAATTAAAGTTTAAGTTTAACTCTTAATTGAACATTCAAAGTCAATTTATAAGATTAACCGGTCATTTTGGTATTTGCCTACATAGAATTGAACCACCTTGAAAGCTATCACTACCAGTGAAGCTGGAAACTGGAAGCCTGCATAAGTGGATGTGCAAAGTATGCAGCTAGTGTCAATGCAGTGATGGTCAAATATGGTAGTCGAATAAATTCCTTATAGTAATCTTTTGGTAATATTTGACGGCCAGTGATAATAGCTGCAAATGGAATGACACTAGTTCGCCTCTTCACAACTTGGAAAGCTTCCCCATATCTTATAGCCAACCTCTTGTCCCCATTCCAAACGCCAAACAGATGGTGTCCTATTAAACCAACGGATGCTGCCACAGCTACTGAATTCCCTATCCATACTGTGTGAGCAAAGCACCAGATTACCTGCCCAACCATCTGAAATGTACAAGAAGATGGGCTCTTACAACAATATATAATAGAGCTCATGTCTCAATCACAAACAAATCAAAAACATTTGATATTTTACATTCCATTTTATGAAACAGTACATGCAAAATCTCTAGAACATCGTTAATCTTCAGCAGAATGTCACCTAATGTCACTAGAATGTAAAGCCCATGATTGAAAAGTGAATGGAATAACTTAGTACAATGAAACTGCATCAGAAACTTGTATCTTGTATAATATACAAAACAAAAAAGGCTAACAAACACTGCCCTGCATTATGTAGTACTATTTATTACTATTAATACTATATGATACAGGGTACTATTAATACTATATGATACAGGGTACCAAGCATGCTCGTATTACATTGTATTATAAACCATACCGTATTAAACAATAGAATATCAATGTTTGTTAATACTTCTGTATCGAGCCTCTTAAAATACACCTGCATTATACTAATTTATTCCATTAAAGTACGTGGTATTAGGTTGTATTGTATTAGCACAAAGTATGCAACAACAATATCAATTATAAAATAATAAAATGTGTCATAATGGAGTTAGTCATTATCGATTTCTTATCAACCAATTGAACGATGGCTTGCCGATCAACTCACTGGTGACATCATGGTTGGCAACTATCTAACATTTTTTAATCTTCTATGGTAGCTAACTACCCTTTCCCTGGCTACACAACCTATATCAACTAATAATCTCCCAAAGTGTGTATCAATCTGATTAAGAATATTCATTGTAAAATCCCATGCTCCATTTTCAGATATCAAATTACGCATTGCAAATAAATAGAAATAGAGAACATTTATGCCGTCATATTCAACATGAGACAAAACAATCTCTTCTACCAAGGTTTTTGCTGATTATGTTTGATATAGTTCGTTCATTTCATAACATTGACTTTTTTTTCTTTTATTTAGAATGTTTTTACTTTGCTAGTTCTCCGTCTATTGACATAGCATCCGTACCATTTTCCAAGCTAAAGGGTATCTAGAATTATAGTATTTCCCAACATTTATGCCTAGATTTAAAATTTTTGTCAGTGCTCTTGTCAGAATCCAATAATCATTTTGGAGCAAGTAAAGGCCTTTGTGTAATTTCATTTACAATGAATAATCAGCAAACAGTCCACACAAAATTCCATTATCCTAGAGATGTAAGGGTTACTAAAAGCAAACACTCTATCTATCTTTATTATCAAGGTATGAGCAAAAACCCCATAGTTTATATTTATATAATATTTTAAAAAATTGAAAAATTGAAAAAAAAAAAAAAAGGATAGTATTAAACAAAAAAGCAATGTCATCCTCTCCAATCTAACTTCATCCTATCATCAATCTATCAAAAGTATGGCTAGATCATAATGATCAGATGATGGATATCATACCTGTGGGTGCCGGGTGATTCTCATGATCCCAGTTTCCCAAAGATGCATTTTAGGCTTATCAACAGCAGCCACCTCCAATAGATTAAAGGTAGAAGGATAGAGGAAAAAGAAGGAAATAAAATTAGAAAGCCACACAAGTTGATGGACCCCAAAGGCATCTTGAAGCTGCCATAACTGCAGTCCATCGTATCTGTGGTTGATGAAGTACACCTGAATCAAAACCAATATAAAAGTGAAGAAGTCTGCTAGAACACATTTATATCATGCCTAATGAGGCTAAGAACTTAGAACAAGAGATGGAACAATGAATATTCAGTTTGGTTAAGAGGTCTTTGTGCTTCATAATTAAGGATAGGAACTCACGATAGTACTAACAGCTAGTGGAAGAGATATCCCTGCAAATAAAACACGATATGAACGTGGACCAATAACTTTCTCGCCCATGTCTCGAAGGCTAGCCAACCCACTGTGGACAGTGGCAAAAATGAGAATGAGTATCAACATTACAACCTGCAATGAAATTAAGAGTTTTCCTTTATTGAAACATTATTTACAGCCTACCTTTGCGAAATTCTAAAAGGTAGGAAGAAAAAAATGAAAAAAGATATGAAAATTTAGATCAGCCATGATTATATATTTTACCATACAACATAATCTGATTTATGCTCGCGACAAGCTTTAGAAAATAAAATAATAGGGAAGAGCAATAGTTTGGCACATTGGTGCTTTTCCTTTTCTTCTTTCTTTTTTTTAATTTTTTATTAGTAGAGTGCTTTCATACTATCTACAAGAAAATAGAAAGATAAAAAATGACAAAACACATAGTACAAACAGAATTTTGGACTGTAATAACCGCTTATTCGCACCCAACAAATTTTGGTAATGCTATAAATGCTACTCATATTACATTTTCAATTTATTTAACTTCTGGCTGTACTCATTTAAAAACAAATGTCCATTCCATTCATTCCATAAACACCGGATAACAGGAGAAGGAGAGAAATCATTTTTCATGGAGTACATTTTCTAAATTCCTTGCTGTATGAAAACCAAACCCATTTTACCCGGTACTACAGGCATGATCAAAGCAGTATTATCAATCTGATTCTGCAATCAGTTCTTCCAAAGCACAGGATATAGCAGTTCGGCATTTCTCAATTTCCTCCCAAAAATGTTATCTGCTATTATATGATGCATTGTCAACATTTGGTGGACAAACATATAGCTAGTTTTTTCAACATTAAATCCCTGAGGTCCCAGCTAAAAATGATGACAATACCAGCGAATACCCACCTATTACCCATAAGGATACAACCATCATAAATCATCTCAACAATCACAATACCAATAAACTGCAGTGAGTTAATCATACTAAGACCTCTGTACGTCACATGTCATCCCAAAACTTATCCCCATTCATAATGAGATCATATACCCAGCTGGAAAATCTTCAAAAAATAAAAAATTTCAGTAATCAATTTGATATCCACTGTAAAGCTTACTAGCCATTTTTACTTCTTTCAACCTTCCCCATGATCTCACTGACGTCTCTTCTCACAGATTTAGCATCAAATGTTGCTCCATTTAACTTGTATTATTCTCATAAACGCTCCTCAGAATTAATTTCTTTTTCTTTCCTAAACTCAAATATTGGAAATCAATAATTGGAAGATCTCCTTCAAAGTGATCAACACTTTTCATTTTTTTTCTTTCCATTCTAACAAGGCTAAGATGAAATTCCAGCAAAACTTTCAACTTTTGATGCTCTTAAAAATTCTTAATACTGCCAAATAAATGAAATTAGACTCAATCAACAAAATATATATTATTTTTCTGGTAATAATTAAAATCTTCTTATGCAATTACAACAATTACTTACCTCGTGACGGTCTGAAAGCGACGAGACAGCGTCGATAAGTGATTTCCCGTAACCAGTAGAGTTATCAATCCAAGCCACCTGAAGCACAGCGAGAACAACTCCCAAAATAACGCTAAAATAGATCCAAGAAGATAACTTTTGATTCCTCAAATCGAAAACTGCTGAGTCTTCTCCAACCAAAGACTCTTCCTCTTCCTCTTCGTCTTGAAAGACCGAATTCTTTTTGCTGGCATCTCTTGTGGAAGCGCGAACAAGAATTATCCGAGAATTCGATATTGAACAAGAGTTGAACGATTTTCTAGCGATTCGGCTAGTGAGGAATGAAGTGAGATTGCTGGGAAACGTTTGGTTTCTGGGAGTGTAAGAGAAGGGATAGGAGACAAGAAGACATCTGCTCATTTTAATTGCTATCAATGATTTTAGGAAAGGAGACAGTCGCAGTACAGACAGTCGAAAATAAAAAATCAAGTTTCTGGGCGTGGGGCTGTGCTTGGAGTCGAATGTTTTTATTATTTTCGGTGGAATCTGTAAGGAATCTTTTGAGTTTTGCCTTTGGTGTCTCACGCTCTGTTGTTGTGCTATATTAAAATGTGGAATTTTTACCTGCTTTTTAGGAGGTTTGGCGTAATTACACTTTGATGAAAATGATATTTAAATTTAATTAGTTATTATATAATAACTTTTTACTTTTTGATATAATTATTTTTTGAAATCTACTAAACTTAATATTTATTGAGCTAACATTATTTCACCCGTTTTTTCTTTTTCATTTTTTATTAAATTGCTCCATAAGTCTAAATATCAAACTTTCACATAATAATATAAACATCATTTCTCTCTTCTGCAATTTTTTTTTTTTGTTATTTTATCGGATAATATTTAATTTTTTTTATATATGTTTTATCTAACAATTTTTTTTTTCTTTCAAACTTATCCTACTATTTATTGATAAAATATAAAAGAGGTAATTGCTATGATGAACTTAGTGACATAAAAGAATCAATTTAGATAGTTCTGTGACCCCAGCAGTGATTAGATTAATTTGTTCAAGAGAAACTCTCATCGAAATTCACTATGAATATTTGGGTACCGCAAATTTCATTACATTCTCAGAACATCAAATTTTTGTCCCAAAATGCACACTACTTTCGTTAGCATTTTTCGATAGAAGTCTCATTCTATACAATATTTTTGTTTCATAATGCACACTACTTTTGAGTTCGTTTTTTCTTTTTTGACAAAACTCCCTTTTCTATTCAATAATCCCATAATTTAGTACACCTCATTCCATTCATTCATCCCCTCAATGGTTAATGGCTCATTCAATTTAACTCGTATTCCAAAATAAAAAATTTCCCTACCCACAAAACAAACTAGTAATTTAATCATCTTTGCACAAAATTAGTTTTAAATCTCTATCATTCTTAAAAAAAATTTAATAAAATACTTAGAGATCTTCTGGAAATTAATTAATCCATCAACCATTCTACTACAATATGATTTTTATGATGTTTTTATAAGACTACTTTCGCAAATAGTAGATTATCCAAATTAATACTGGATACCTAAACAATGCTCAACATCAACTAATGCATCTTCTAGTTACTTAAAACCTCCTTTTTGCGCTAGAAGTGAATCTTGAAATACTCTCCTGGTGAACAAAACCTATTCAACTAAACTTAAAAAATCCAAAAAAAAAAAGAAAAAACACTCATCTTAGTCAAATTAAATACAACCTAAAAAACCTTTTAATATTCAAACCATGAAAAAAAAAAAAAAATCAGAGGTGTTGACATTTTGCAGCCACAACGTAATCTTCAATCATTTGATAAAAAAGTGAATCTTGAAATACTCCTGGTAGGTTTATGAACAAAACCTTTACAACGAAACTTAGAAAATCCAAAAAAAAAAAACTCCTCTTAGTCAAATTAAATACAACCTAGAAAATCTTTTTATATTCAAACCAAGAATGAAAAAAAAAAAGGAGGTGTTGCATTTTGCAACCACAACGTAATCTTCAATCGTTTGATAAAAATAGACCGGATGAAACCTAAAACTACGACCCAGTAACAGATTAAAAGGTTAAAAAACAGATATTCCACTTAATAATATTATACAAAGAATAGGCATTACCGTTTTCCAATCAGCAGCAAGGAAGCTACGTAAAGCAAATTACAAGCCTTCTACAATGAACCCAAAACTCCATAACAGATAAACCAAATATTCCATGGTATTCAACTGTACTCACAAACGAAACAATAAAGATAAAAATAAATTTAGAAAACAAAAGACTTAAGGCTACCCTTCACAAAAAATTATCAATACAGAAAGCAACCACCCCATATATTAAAATTACATATAGAATACTATGCATTTAACCCTCCCTGCACTCAACCTATGAGACAGATCCATGGGCTTCCGGAACAATAATAAACCCATAAAAGGTAAATTTCAACCCAAACAAATGACCACGAAAAAAGGAAAAAAAAAAAAAAAAGTGGGGTGAAAACCGAAAAAAATGGCAACTGGCAGTTTACAACAGATTGACTTGGGAAAGAAAAAGAGAAGGCAACAAAAACTTGTAGCAAGGCATATTCTGCTGTAGAATAGCCTAACTCAAACAATTACCATCTTTAACTGCGACCCGAAAAGCCAAAGCTCCAGTGTTATCCCATGTTTTGCTTATCAATGGGATCTTGGATGTACAAAGCTCAACGTGCTTACAAACCAATTAATCTTTTCGGCCTGATAGAACCAACCTGACCATTGAACCAGGCAAATGCTCTGAACGTGCAGTAACTTGATTTCTCTAAATCATTACTGAATGAATTGAATAAGCAATGAACTGAGAATGCAAACCAAAATTTTGAACAATCGTATATTCAAAGCTCAAGTCATGAAGTGGGTGCTGCAGATGCTTTCTCCATTTTTTCCTTCTCAATCTCTACTCTCCTCTGGTCAGCATGCTGGGCAACAGCATTAGCAAGTGCATGATAATGGAGATCCAGTGTCTGTGTAAGGTTTTGGAATCTCGATGGATCTGATGCTTGCATGGCTAAGATTCATGGAGAAAGGAGAAAAGGAAAAGGTAAGCCCAATGTCAGTGCGCTAAAACAATTAGAATATTGAGTTAAAACATATTAAAAGCTTAAGGTCATCCTACCTTTAATTGTATCCACAAAGAAGATAAACGGATCAACCTCATCAATTGGTGATTGCAACTCTTCATCATCACTGTAATCATCATCCGATTCGTCATCATCCTCATCATGCGAGTGGAAAGACCGTGCCTGAAATTTGCATGTGACGGGTAATGATCAGGTAAAAGGTCCAATAGTATAACATAAATATCAAGAAAATGAAGGAACCATCAAAAGCATAACCAATGATGCAATAAAGTGAAAACCTTGTAACATGGCTTTAATCACCCTCAATAAACTTGAAAATAAAATTTTCTAATGAGATTCATTTCAGGAATTGAATTCTATACTGTCCAACATCAAATTTAGATCAATCAAAATTTCATTGTTTTGTCTCAAAAAATAAGACTATGTGCAAACTGAAAGGGAATAGAATAGGGATTGTGCTCTAAGAATCACAAACGGAACAACATTCCCAACCTATATGTTTGATTCAGCTCTCTCAGATTTTATGGTTGGAAAGAAACTGTATCTTTAACTTATGGAAGAATTAATACCAGGGAAGTAATTCAAAGAAGATATCCTAAAATGAGTGCTTCCCTTTTTTCGTGTGTTTTGTAAGAGGATGGAGAGACAACAATAAACCAACTTTTTCTTCATTGTAAAATTGCATCTTCTCTTTGGGCCAAATTATGCAACGCAGCAAAGATTACTAGGGTAACTTTGGCTTCATGTGATGCCTTGTTAATGGAAGATTTTTGGGCTTTTGGACAAAAGTAGAAAGGCTAAGACTTTATGTAAACGTGCCATCCTTGCTTATTATGGGGGCCTTGTAGAAAGTTTACAAAAAAGTCTTAGCCTTACAAAAAAAAATAGAAAGGGTAAGACCTTTTTGTAAACTTTGGGAGGGTATACTGTTTTTGGTATAGATCTATTGATTTCAGTTTATATATTCGATAGATTTCAATTTATATATTTGATGGGTACCTGTTATGGAGATGTTTTGGTGGCTTTGTGGAGCTCTAGTTCAATTTTGAATCTTATTCCTTATTCTAATAATATTCTTTTGTTTCCTATTAAAAAAATAAAAATAAAAAGGAAACAACCGTATCTTTAATGAGAATAGAGAAGAAAGTATAGCCGCATTATAGGTGAGAGATGTCGTATTTTGCTATGCTTCAGACGTCAGCTTTCAACATTCATTTTATTATTTATACATCTAAACAATAAAATTGGGAAGGGATTTTGAGAAATTGTGTCGATTGATAATTGTTTGGATTAGGGGAGGGTGGGATGAACTCAGTATTTGTTTTTAATGTATTTTTGTATAGAATTAGTTGCCCTTCCTTGTTTCTTGTGATCTTTGCGGACATTTAGTCCACATAAGTATCTCCTTTCCCTTTGTATTTTATCAATACATTTTTCTTTGTATTTTTTTTTAAATCTTATTTATTTATTTATTTTTGGATAAACTAAATAATGAAATGGCATTCCATAGAAATGCTTGTTCCATACCACTGATTCCAACATATCACTACCTTTAATAAAACAAGTGATAAATATATACACACCTGTGCAGCTAATTTTTGAAGTCTAATGCTGTCAGCTTCATCACCATCCTCAGTTTCGACACCCATTTCCTTGTCAGATCCATCACCATCATCATCTTCATCATCTGTTGGGTAACCATCCATATCATCATCATCATCATCTTCAGCCTCTTTCTCCTTCGCAGATTCTGTCAATTTAAGGAGACAATATGCAGAAAATTTTAAAATTTTATTATAATAACATTTATAATAAGACACACGATGAGATAGAGAGAAACCTGCAACTTGATCCTTGTATGCAAATAGGAGATCAAGAGTAGCCGTGAAAACACGCCCCAAAGCCTCCCCTGGTAATTGATCCTCAGGAAGTGCAAGTAGAGATGTCAATCCCAGGCAGCAAACTTTCTTATCATGTTCCCTTCATCACCAAGATCATTAGCACAACACATTCAGAACTTTGCCTAAGAAAAAAGTTCAAACTAAAGAAAGATGAGGTATAAATAGGATGGGAGAGAAGAAAACACTAGAACTCTTCCAATCACCTTTTAAAATTAGCTCGCACACCACTCTTTTTAACTTGTTGCAACATCTGGAACCAAAGATTAAATACTTCTGTTGCAACACCAAGTTTGTGCAATATGCTAAGTGTCAAAGATGAGTTGTAGTAAATAGCATCTGCTATCTGCACAAAAGAACCCAAAGGAGCTTCAGGAAAATTTTTGTCCCAAAAAATAAATCAATGTAGCTAAATGTCAAAACCACTGAAATATGATTCAAAAAGCATCCTAACAAGTATGTGCTGACATAAACTTATTCATTTACAAGGGACATCATAGTCTTTTCTTAAGAGAGACTAAACAACTTTATATCTTCTGTTAACATTGTCCCAGTAAAACCAGGAGCAACTTTTATCCATCACTTTTTCTCTTATTTGCATGGTCATGGACTGAACTGAAGTTAAATTGTGTCCATGATCACTCTGGAAAGGAATCCGATGGCCGGATATACATAAATTTGATAGATAAGGAGATAATTCCAAAGTGTAGGAACAATTATTCATGAACAATAAAGCATAATTAAATCTCAGAATTCTTGCATATTTTACCTAACCAAGTACCTCATAGCCTATAAAATAAGAAAACAATTTACATCTAATTGCAATAGCAGGGCAAATAATGGGTAGTGACAAGTGGTATCACTTCAGGTAAGAAGGCCTCTACTTATAATCAGAAAAAAGAAAAGGAATCAGAAGCAAAAGCATTAGTAAATGCATAAGAAACAATCCTCAAGAGCAAAGGATTACACTAACATATTCAGAGCAGAATTAGCTAACACCTGAAAACTTACCACTTGCATGAGAAGACATTTCAAATATGATTTCTCAGTTCGACGCAACCGCTCAACTGTTATTCTCAAATATGGCTCAACCCATTGATCCACTTGCCCTTTACCGTTCTGGAAAACTACTTCAATGAGCTTTGGAGCTGGTTCAATATCACTATCCTCCAAATTTTTATCTCCCATGACCTACGGTTGGAAAGAAAACGAAGTATATGAATGAAAAGAAGGGTTGAGGAAAATTGGAGAAGCTTACAGAATTCATATTTTTGAAATAAATAAGTAAATCCTTCCTGCTTCAATTCAGCAAAGTAAAATTTGAACAGCAAGCTTGTTAGTGTAAACGACTCACAGATGAAATCATATTCCAAAGGCTTTGCTGGTAATCTGGTTCCTTGCAAGTTAGGAAATTCATAGTACCCCTAGATATATAATTGTCCAATGGAACCAAAATATCTGCATAAAAATGAAATCCATGAGCACCCAGTTATGGGAAAACTACATTACAAAACTCTAGTAAAGATGCACCAAATTTGGTACTAAAAATTGGGAGAACACATCCTATGCAGCAATTATCAGGATCACGTGAATCAGGCCATCTACACAAGGGAGCACAACTCAATACAAATCAGGGGCTATTCAGTTTCATTTTGCAAGCCCCATTTTTGTTTTCATTTTCTGAAAACAGACAGGATACTTGTTCGGTAAGGGTTTCCATAATATAATATGCAAAACATTGTTTTCACTCTTTAGTTATAAAGAGGAATACAACTTTTTATTGTTTTACTTGAATTTTGGAAGCACGTCTCCAACATTCTTCTTCCTCTTATTCTCCTTTATCAATTTATTTAACAATATTAAAATTATGAAACTTATTATTATAAAAAAATAACACAATTTAATTCCATATTCTTTAAAAAATTTAAGACTAATCAAATTAATTTAAATAACAAAAATATTAACCATTGCATATGATAATATTTATTGAAAATAAAATTTTCAAAATACTTCGACCACCATGTTCTTGTATTTTATGAACACCAAATCAAAAACACCATTTTTATTTTCATTATGTTTTACAAAAATACCAATTGAAAAACAATACCAAATGCACTCTTAGCATCCCACAAAATTATGGTCTAGATCCCAACATTCAGAAAGTATAAGCTTTCCATACAGCAGGAAATATGATAATAATGTTCACAGTGCTAGTTTCTAGAATGTTCGATTCCAATGAGATTGACTAATGACTTTGAAAGCTGTATATTTGAAATCATTATTATTCAAGTAAAGCTTTCTAATTAACTTGCTGTGATTGCTGACATTAATTATAGACTCCTAATGAATTGAATCAACAGAAAAGGGAAGCAGCAGAATTAGCACATTATCTTACAATTTCTGACAATTCCATTAGATACTATTATATTAACACATGCAATTAATTATTTTGGGTATGCATTCCTCAGTGTCACTACAAACAAATAATTTAGCTAACAGTTATTGAAACAAAAATATTAGCAAATATATCCATCAAATGACAAGAAATGAACAGAAAAATGGTTAACAAATACCGTGAGAATAATCAATAGCATAAAAAAGTCATTGCAATGGAAGCCAATCTTACTTGGAAAGAAATCAATAGCCCAATCTGCCAAAGCTTCCAACATCAAAGGCCAAAGGCTCCACATATCCAAAGATATTGTAGGAGAAAAGAAGGTCATGTATGATACAATCTCCAAAACTTCTTCAAAAACCTCTGCAGAATAAACCAGAAAGATGTGTTAAATGATTATTGAATCTTAGACAAGTCTGCCAGAACCAAATCAAATGCAATAAGTATATTAAAACTATAAATGTTTTAGTAACTCATTGACATAAGATCAATTTGCAATTTATCTGAAATAATTTCATATAATAGAGACAGCAGTTTTCTCTTGATGATTCATTATTTGTTATAACATTGTTGGTTCACACTGCAATCTGTTTGGAACAATAAAATCAACTGCTTATTGATTCAAGCTTAGTGGACTTATTAATTTTCTACACAATTGTGCTCTTCGCAAGCACAAAGTGATGAGACCATATATAACCACTTTCATAACTTCAACATAAAGTAACAATTATCAATTGCCTTGCCTAAAATTAAAATTGTGGCCATATCTTGCAGAACTTTCAACAAATGAAAATACTACCAAAACTCAGTAGATCTACTATCAATTAAAGCAATTGTTAAGTGTCTTCTTTTTTTTTTTTTTTTCTTCATTCTTTTGATCTGAATATGGAGGCACTTCAGTGTAAATTTGCCTAAAAATTTATTTTATAGCTATTATGATAAGACATAAGCTATCAAAATAAGTCAAGAAACTAAGGAGCAGGTCTAAGATTATGTCAACAGAACTTAAAATTTTAAAAATTAAAAAAGTATTGCTTCGACCCCAAAATTTGGATACTGCTCTAATATCCCCGAATAAATTGAGTACATGAATTAATAGACAAAGGCTTCTTATTCCACAACAACAAAGGCAATTTTTCACTCTTTCATATACTAGAGGATTTCTTCCGGTTAATATTTAAACTTCTTAAAAGGAAAAAAAAAATGGAAGATGAAAGTGATTCTTAACAACTAAAAATGTCATAAACTAGTAATGCTTCTACAGAATGAATATTTAATATCCGAGGGTATATTATACGATATTGATCTTAGAATGGTGCTTTTTAAATTTGTTTTAAAAATAAAAATGTTCTATATTTGGTGTCATAGAATTTGAATGTGCTTTCTGAATTTAAATTTAAACTGGGATCCTGATCAAGATCACATTATAGGTTCTCCTATCCACAAGAAACTGGGGAAAATACTAAATATAAAATCAAATGAATTAGTATTACAACTTCTTTGCCTTTTTTCCCTCAAATACCCAACATCCCTTTGCCTTATTATGTTCACCGAGTTCTAAAGTGGGGACTACTGCCTAACTCTAAACCCCGGTAGTCAAGAAGGTTCTGTATAGTATCTATCTACTTGGGATCATACAGTGTGTTAACTTCAATAACGTTAGGGCAGCTAGAGGAGTATGGACCCTAGAAAAATCAGATATTACAACTTCTGCTAAATCCTTTTTTCGTAGCCTCATTGATGACACAAATATTTCTTTGTTTGAACCTTCAGTTTGATCAACAATAAACTAAATTTACAGGCAAATACTAAAACAAAGTAAGGTTGGTAGATAGAAAAAAAAAATTGGAGAGAAAAAAAAAAGGTGCAAAGGAGCAGGCTATATGTTATATACTTACCTTGGCCATCAGTTGTCAACATTCTACGCATAATTGGAAGCAATGTTGGCTCAATTTGGACAAAAAGGTGAGGAAGCCTGCTAACTGATTCAAGAATTGTGCTTATAGCTCGCAGACAACCAACTGCAGCCAAAGCACCAGGATCATCAGCATCCTCATCAGCTTCAGCAGTGTTCATACACCTCCAAAATGCAGCTGCCTGAAAGTGAAGCCAACAAAGAGAGTCCCAAACAGAAATAATATGACTGCCTGTAAAACTATCTGAGAAATGATAAAAGCACGCAATACCAAATTCTGGCACAATCCTAGAGCATATGGCGCCATTTCCTCCCCAAATTTGTCAACTATGGTCTCTAACGTGAAGACGAGATCCTCATTCTCAACCTCATTCATAAGTTTGAAAAATTCTGCAATAAGAAAGATCATGACTCTGAGTGAACAAATAATCAAAGAACCTCTAACAAACAAGCACTGCACAAGATTTTCCAAGAATAATGTGTGAACAAATAATCAAGGAACCTCTAACAAAAAAGCACTGCACAAGATTTTCCAAGAACAAAATAAAGTCTGTCAGTAGCACAGAGCGAAGTTAGATGCAACTTACCATCAAGAAGTTGAGGAAGGATCGGACGAATCTCATTCAAATCTAAATGGTGTACATAATTTTTGGTCAGTTACTGCTTTAAATTTTAACAAACAACAAAACACACAAATACATGAGTGCAAGCTCACACTGACAAATTAGTAGCTACATACCTCTGCAAGCTTCAACGAATGACCGTAATGCAAATACTGAATCAACACGAACAGGTAGTTCTTGATCGCGCAAACCAGAAACCACACTGTGCAATGCTTTCCGAAAATTGTTCTGATCTGTGAAGTTGATATGGGCATACTGTCCCGCAACCCATGCTGCCTAACATCCAGGACACAAAAAGTAAGAGAATGACTCTTCATACAATTTTCAACAGAAGAACTTGTACAAAATATTTTGCCATCTACAAAATACTAAGCAAAACTGGAGTAATAAAAAATACAATCACAGAGCAAAAACTAAGGATAACATGACAGTTCAATAAACATATATATTAGCAACAAGGACAATAAGATAGGCTGATAGCAAACCAAGAGAATGGAAATGGCTGCAGCTTTTTTCTTTCTTTTTGACACCCAAAATTGGCAGCATTAATAACAAGTCACAATGGAAACCCCATCAAACATTGAATGAACCAAGAATGTGAATGCTGCGCTTGTTTTTTCTTTTGATCCAATACTGTTATTTTATTGTGCACACCTTGATGCTTTACTTTCATGTAATCTTGCCCCAGCCATTAGATGGCACGGGCTTCTTGTGGACAAAAGACTTTCAAGGAAAAAATTGCAAGCACAAACAATGAGTTGAAATGATGTGTTAACGTATTAATGTATTTCCTTCTGGGACAGCAACATGATGAGAAGCTTAAATGAAAATTTAGTATCATTTATAAAATGTAAAAGAATAAAGCTAATTTTGGTCCCCATTGACTGTATCACCATTTCCATTGCAATAATCTCAGTCTTGAATTCTGCTAACCGGTGCAGTACAAGCCTATGATGATTGACATCTAGACAATGCCATTTCTTTCAAAGGATGACAGCAAGATGATGTACCAAAAACGGGAACAATCATTACAGTTTTAGTAATATATAGGCCTTCATACAATTTCAGTCCGCACAGACTGTAATAGCAATTTCAATTGCAACAATGTCAACCTTAAATTCCAACAAGTGTTGCAATATAAACCTTCCGTCATTAGCATCTAGACTCAATGGACAGAAGATGCATTTAACTAGTCATGATAAATAAATGAGATAAATGGGAACATATATCTGTCACAATGTCAGTCAGCAGACAGCCAACCAAAAAGCAAAAATGACTCTCTCATTCCATGCATAGTAAGAGTTGTGAGAGCGCAATAGAAAGGGGAGGAGGAGTGTGGGGGGAGGGGGGGCGCGTGCGCGCGGTGTGTGTGTGGTTTGGTGTTGTGGGGGCAGTGTTGGAGGGAGAGGTTTAGAAGAACCACAATTAATTCTCAGATCCTGGATACCTTTTCTACACATCCAAAAAATAAAGATCGCCAATATTCTATGCAACACATATGATTAAAAAAAAACATGATGATCATATATACAGACCTTCAGTGATAAAAGTATTTACTCTTTCTTGACATCCAAAATTATTCCAAATCATAATTCTATGTTTTCCACAGTTTAACAGCTCAAGTAGGAAGAATCCTGTTGCAGTAATGATAAACATTCGACATCCATATTGTTGAAATTCATTGGGTAAAGACTACATTAAAACTCAATGCAAACTATGCACAGAAAAAGTCTATTTCAACCTAATATGCATATAAAATAAAATAAGAGAATATCCCAGCATAACACTTTTGCATAGCATAGCATGAAACCTTGGCTCTGAGGTGACCAACAGGACTGCTGAACTCAGGGAAAACATGTTGCACCAACATGCGCTCTAATTCAGATTTGTATGGTTCAGTTTGTTTCAATTTGTCACAAAGAGCTCCAATAGCAAGCAGTGCACCATCTTTCTGTCGATATGGTTTATATTCCAATGGTGCTTCATAGTACCTGATCAGGAACAACAGTCCACAAGCAAAAAAAGATGATTAGAGCTTCAATCATGCTAGGCCACAAGGTAGACCCGAAATGTGAAAAAATACCTGTTAAAAATTCCCACAATGAATTGAATAAAGTTTTGAAGATTCTCTTTTCCACGTTTTCTAACCAACTCACTGACAAAATCCATGGATGCAGTTCTGGGACTATATAAATCTTCAATGATATCTGCAGCATGGCAATGGAATATATATACTAACTTTCCCAACCGAGGCTTCCAAACAAATTAAAGCAAATTTCAAAAACTCACCATAGCCCTTTCTCACATACTCATGTGGGTCTTCATCCCAAAGCTTTTGGTCATCGTCATTGAAGCACATAAGAGGAAAAACTATTTCAAAAAGGAGGACATCAAGTTGTGGTTGCAGCAAATTGTACATACTATTCTTTGAAATACTGCAAAAGAACAAAATAAGTAAAATTAACAGAATAAATTTCAAAATAAATTATTAAACACTACAACAGAAGTAGAAACGCATGAGGTAATTAAATGATTCAATAATAAATAGCTTCATAAAGTGCAGGAGCTTGGAAGGAAAGATGCAAAAGTTGTCAGACCATCTATTGGATAAAAGAATCATAAATCAAACCAAATTCTTTTTTTTTTTCCCTCAAGTGGACTTCTAGTTTCCACAATTTGAAAATTTTAGGGGCCGTTTAGTATTGAATTACAAAGGGCATTTCATTTGTTTCAAAAGAAATTGTAGTGTGTAAAGCAATTTGCGAGAACAGTATCCATAAAACACAAAATACATGATCCCACCTTTTAGTTATAAAGTGTAAAACAACTTTTGACGTTCTCCTGTTCTTGGAAAATGACTCCCTCTCTCTCCACAACTCTCTTTATAAATAAATAATAGTTACTAATTATTTGATCTTGTGATGCTATTTATTTATCATATTTAATTTAGTTAAAAATTGAATATTATATATTTAAATAATATCAAGAATGACCTATTATACTATTTTTATTTTCTCTTATTTGGAATATTTAATAATTTTGAAATTAAAATAATTTTTTAAAAAAATAACATTAAAAGATTAAATTTATATACTCAAAATATTAACTATTACATGCTATTTAGTAATGCAATTATTGAAATTAAATTCTTCAAAATATTTATAACGAACACGTTTTATACCTCATTTTCATAATAAAAATTTCAGAAGATATTACCGAAAGCATTTGAATTCTGAAAACATTAAATCAAAACACTATTTTCATTTCTATTTTTATTTTATGAAAATAGCAATTGAAATACGATATCAAAAATAGAGCTAGAAATCATTCCAATGTAAATGAAATATACTCACACAATTATAAAACTACTAGAAGGAACCACGCCTGTCAATCCCCAACATTGTAAAAGAAAAGACTAAAGAAACATCTTTTACAGAAAAGAATAGAAAAAATATCTAGTCAAAAAAAAAAAAATAGAAGAGAAATAGACTATGATAACATTGCAAGGACAGATTTTATAGCTAGCTGTATGACAAAATCAGTTAGCCAGTTCAAAAACTGATGAAGAGTCCAGCAACAATTCTTAAAACAAATGAATCTAGGTTACAAATGCAGACAAGTATGTAGAATTAGATGTAGTCCTGATACATCAACCAAAATCCTGAAACCCACATTTTTAAATTATTCCTGATGATTCTCTACTGCAGAACTTATACACTGGAAATAGTCTGCAACAATCCAAGAGCCACATATTCCAGGAAACAGTGCAGAAAGCTTCCAGTCCAACGTCGATTTTGTACATTAAGGTTAGTTAAGCCTTTGACATTGCAAAGTGTTACCCAGAAATCATTATATTCATATTGGCCACAACATTAATCACCTATTTGTGGATATATCAAGAAATTAGAATTGAAGATTTTGGCAAGTTGGTCAACCAGCCAAGAAGACATGCATGAAAGATACACCTTACCTAAACAAAATATAAAAGTTCAAACATTCATAATTGAAGTCCAAGAATGTGATAGGAAAAATCATGCAGAAAATGCACATATTCAGAACTATCCTTTCTTAAACTTGCATATCAAAAACATCACTTCATTGCTTAGTTACCTCGACTTATAGCCTTAAAATATGACCAAACATGTCCTTTTGAACAGTGACAATACCCAATTTTAATTGAAGACCCTTATAGATATAGCACAATTCACTGATAATTAATGTTGCCACGAAAGATTGCATGTAAAGAGAAGAAAAAATAAAATAGAAGTAAAAATATATAATATAATTGAACAGTATTGCATACCTGTTGCTTATATATTGAAGAATAAGGTTGGTAACTCTGTCAGGTAAATAGCCACCAACACGGATCCTATTCAACAGATTTAAGTGGCACTCCAAGATCTTCCCCGCATAATTTTTCTGAAACATTTGGGCAAAATCTCTGTTTTCGGGATTTTGAAGTTTCAGATCTCCAAACCTAAAACACAATATAGGTGTTTGACTGACCATGATCAATCAGAACGAAACATCGTGTTGCAAGGCTTACATTAATTACTCAAAATTCACTACAAATTAAAGAAATTACCTAGTGTATAGCCTGTTCAATATGTGAACTGTCCATTTCTTCACCTTCCACCAACCCCATGATTTTCTTAGCTCGGGATCAGCAGGCTCACCTTCGGAGGGAATGGGTCTCTCCAAAACATTTAAGAAAAGAATCATCCAAGCATTGAACACATTTGGTTCTAAAAGCTGTTCTGGTATCTCCAACTGGTAAGGAAAAAGAAAAAGTATACTAATATTTATCTGTAAATTGCAGCTTGTTTCTCATTGATAAAAGAATATGTTAAGCACACAGAGGGTTGCTCAAAAGGATGAAACTGCACTAAAATATTTTCACAACATAAAACGAATTAACAGCCACATTGCTAAAATATGAACAAACTATGTCAGAACATTACTGCTCAGGCTACAATAAGAGAGGCAACAGACTTTATTTTACACGGAAAAAAGTGAGAACAATTGCCAGAACTCACTATGATGTTGTTTCTAAACATTTTGATAAGAAAAATTGAAGCACAAATTTATTAAAGGCACATTTCTTAAGCTAATGCAAATAACCGTAGATGCAAGTACAAATATGATTATTCCAACAACAGTGAGCAGTTAAAAAAGAGTATCTTAAATAAAGGCCCAGCTTGTGCTATACCATAGGTAAAACAGTAGTGGAATGCACATCTTTCACAATCAAGTTACAAGTTTATCCTTAAAAATAAATGCAGCAAAAAAGGAAGACATTTTGAACCCATCATAAATCTACAAAATGCGAGCCAGATAGAAGTAACATCAAAAAGGAAATGAGTTTTGAAAACCAAAGTTACACTTTTACATAATAAACGAAAATGTACACATTAATACCCCATCTAAATGCAAATTAGAGAATAAAAAACTTAATAAAAGAAGGTTCACTTGTATAATTCTCAACATGAACTTACATATATAGATGACCAGAATATTTTACAAATAAGCTTGATCAAATCTGCTACTTCCAGTGATGGGTTGACAATCTGTATGAGCCTGTTAAATATATTGAGAAGATGATGAAATGTTTCCTCAACAATATGGTAAACTGGTGTCCTCTCGTCATCTGACTTGAACCTAAAACAGCAAAGGATTGGATAAATTTGGCATACAACAAACTTTGGCATATAGTCTTCTTCTGCAACTGTCTAAGAATGCATCAAAGCCTTAAAATTTTCTTTTTAAAAATATATAAAAAAAAAAGTGCAAATCAGATAATTCATAATTTAGTAAGTGATGTTGCATGCATAGTTATGAATGGAGAAAGGAAACAAAATTTATTAAAAAAAAAAAAAAGAACTTTTTCAGCATTTTTCAAAATATGTATATATTGAAATTCTAATTATTTAAATTAAAATAAGTAATGTCTAATAAATTTATAACAAAAACAACAGCATTTTTCAGCTTTTTTAGAACAGATATGTCACTTTATGATGGAACTATAATAATTAGGAAGAAAATTAAATATGATTCTCTAAAACAGAAACAAAGTAGCAATAATTGAAAAATAAAAACATTTTTTTTTAGATTCATGATTTATTGTCATGATAAACAACGAATTAATATGTCCCCATCATTCCTTAAAGATCTCTGCTTTATGCGCACACCAACAATCAAAGCCTATTTCCATTTAAATAGAATGCAAATTTGAAAAAAATAATTTTGGAAAATAAACAATACAAAAAAATAAAATAAATAAAACTAAGAATGCATGTTAATGGATTTTTATGAGCTAACAGCAATGAGCAACAACTGACAGCCAATAACAGGAGATGCGATAGGTTACCAGGGGAAGGAGTACGAAGAGCAGAGCGGCTGCTGTGGCCTTTTAAAATGCAAAACTAGGTTTGCTTTTAATAGTAGAGGAAATATGGGGATATCACTATGTTAAGTCCATGCAACCTCCTCTAAATGGTTGCCACATGTATACTGAAAAAGAAACTTACAACTTCGTTTTGTTTCTCAGTTCGGTTTTTTATTTTAGCAGCTCAAACCAAAATCCGAACAGAACTTTCTATCATTTTACTTAATAAACCAAAAACTAAACCGGAACAGATCAAAACCAAGCCAAACCAAACAGTTAAATTTGGTCTACCGGTTTTTTGCCTACCAAGTAATTATGACTGCTTTGATATGCTCAACATTCACAGACATAAATTCATGCCCATCCCCCTAGATGCTTAGAGATGCATGTCATCAGCAAAGGCATAAAGATCTTGAATCTAAAGAGAATGTTTCCCATCCCTCTCTAAAAACTAGAATTAAACAAGAGTACAAGAAAAATGAAGAAAGCAGAATGTTTTTTATACTCTTAGTTCATTAGCTACTTTTAAAGTCTATAAGAAGCAAAATCAAAAGTCAATAACCACCCTCCAGCAATGAAGTCTTAATTTTTGTTTTCCTACAAACAAAGTTTTTATAAATGTGCAATTCTTGCCAAGAAGCAAAATCAGAACTCACATAAACACCCTCCAGCAATGAAGTCTTCATTCTCTTTTCCCTAGTGAGAAAGTTTTTATAAATGTGCAATTCTTGCTAAGAAGAAAAATTAGAACCCTCACCACCCTCTTGCAATGTAACAATAAAGTCTACATTTTCTTTTCCCTAGCGAGAAAGTTTTTATAAATGTGCGGTTCTTGCTTTATTACAGGTCATTAGATTATGGGACGAAATTTGCTTTTTTGCTTCTCTTTGGGCCTTGATCTCTAAGGATTTTGAAGACACTTCTCTCTTCTCCATCAATCTCAACCGGGAAGGGTCTCAAGTTTATATTGTCTATTGAGTCTCCTTTCATTTTTTTGTAAATTTTGGGGAGTATATATTTGGGAATAGATTTGCAGATTTTATTTTTGTATAGTCAAAATGTAGCTTTTATAGGGCTATTTTGGCTGCCTTCTGGACCTCCAGTTCACTTTTGTATCTTATCACTCTAATTATAATATGCTTTTGTTTCCTATCAAAAAAATAAAATAAAAATAATTACCATGAACAAAACCACAATAGAAATAAGTTGCTTATTTTGTGACTTGGGTTCATCCCCTGCTCATAAATCACCAACTTTCAAATTCAATTTTTAAGGAAACCAAAGTATAATGAAACCTTTGATTGTACAAGTTTTAGGTTTGGTGGACAATTTAGATCAACAAATTCATACACATGCATATAACAATGATTTGTAGAGCAATTACTTAAAATTTTGGCAACTGAAACTTAAGAACACAACACCCATATCCACCCATGTCTGACACCTAATGGACTTTCAGTTGCCTAACATATGCGTGAAATTACAAGGGTGATAAGAATATTTTGTAATGAAACTTTCACATTATTATCACCTTAAAAATAGTTTCACAATTTATGATTTGCTACAAGTGAACACAATCTCATTTGTTTAGCATATATGTTTTAATATTATCAATGAACAACCATACATATCAGCATAATTCCGTATGCAAGAAACCATGTACGTCCCAATAGATTATAGCAATATAATCACCTCTATTTATTATTCAGACAATTTGATTAGATTTTAGTCCAAATTGTTTCCTCATACTACTACAAAATCTGCAAATACAACGTTGACACTTTCTTTCACAAATAGGGTCAAAAACCTAGTCATATAGCTATAGGATTAAATAAAAGAAACTAGCAAAAGAAATTCAATAGCACCAATAATAAAAACTTTACAGAGTCACTTTGACAATATTTTAAACTGGCTTGACAGTCAGTCACAGTGACTAAAAAAGCATAATCCAGATTACATCAGCCCTTCCATAGTAACAGTAAGAAAAATTGTAACTGATGAACGAATTGATGTTACTGAAAACACTGTAAACTTTACTAAATAAATTCAAAACAGAAGTACGGATGAGATAGATAACTAAATAACTTTTCCATATTCAAGTTTATAGATTGAAACATTAAAACGTTAAATTGAATTTACATCCATCTATATATTAACAAAGAAACCAATTCAACCACGTTTAGAAAATTATGGTTCTACTTACTCATAGATTATATACCCTTTCACAGAAGTATTATCTGTAGTTTGGTACCTGAGTAGATGTTGGAGTAGTTTAAGACAATTGAAACAATTTCAAACCAAAAGTATGCATCTGAGGACAAGAAAGGAACTTATGCATTTCAAGCATTTCAAAAAACATAAATTCCAATATTAAATTTTAATCTCCAATTATTGAGACATGAAAATATATATTATTTTACTTTTATAAAGTACGTGTATACTTACTCATATTTTCTAGAAAGAATCCGCAACACAAACAGAGCTCCATAAACTTGCTGATCTTGTAAATTATGCTTCACCCAATCTAGAAGATGAGGCCACTGCTCGGGATAATCAGCATGAATAATTGTCTTGAGGCACTCACCCAGTTGTACCCTACACAATATGTCCAAAAATATTAAATGAATTACGCCTCAATGTAACAGTGAATCCTGATAAATCTAAAAAGACATTTCTGAAAAAAAAAAAAACAAAAACAAAAATAAACATACCAAACCAAACTTAACAAGAAGGAAGAAAATATAGTTAGCACTTTACCCCACAGTTAGCATTGAACACCAAACTTACAGTTAACAAACTAGAAAATGCACATGGTATACAAGTGTGCGCATACATTTGCATGTGAATATATACACAGAAACTTTTTATAAAGCTCGAATTGTTAAAACATAATTACACAAATTAACAAGTGTAAAAGTAGAAAAGATGGCAACACCACAGTTTTTGAAAAGGGAAGATAAAGGAACTGTCAATCAGTACCTCAACAATGGGGGAACTTGGGCAACAAAGACAAGAATGTGATCCCTCACCATGTCTTTTTCACCTTGCGAGATTTTCTGTTGCTCATCTACAAACAAATAGATGACATAAACATGAGCAATAATAACTATGAGGAATGGTTTAAATAGTTCGAATATTGAAAGGGGATATAAATACTTGGCTCATGTGGCGCCCAATTCTTGGCAATGAAGTTCTTGAAATGAATGCTGGCCACTTGTCTCACAGCCATGTCGCAGTTATTGTCCACGATGATCTGCAATAGTCTCACCAGATGCTGTGGGGTGTGTTGAAACTGAAGTAGGAAAAAAATGAAATAACCATCTAAATAAAATCATCAAATGTAAAGCTTTATCTGTAGAGTATAATATTAAAGATCAAGTCATCACGAATAATCTTATTTTAACCAACCTAACCGTATGAACAATTATGATAAAAATAAATTAAAAAAAAAACTAAAGAATCCTGAGATAATTCCAAATAATATTAAGTTAGAACTAATTCATTCATTATTAATTATTTAAAAAAACGAAATAAAATAGAATAGAAAACTTGGAATTGAATTGAATTGATGAGTACAAAAAAAGACCTGATTGAGGCTTTGCTCGGCTGCTTTGCGTTCATCCGGATTGGGGCTAAGAGCAGCTTGAAGGACGAGAGCTAGGCTAGGGAGATCCATAACAGAGGAAAAATATTGAAATTGAACTAACGATATTTATATGAGGATATGTATTATATCTAAACCTAGCTCAATTGGAGAGTCAGATGCTTTCTTGCTTGCTTCCCTGTCTGTCTCGGGGGTTTAAAAGAGTGTTGCGGAGAAAGATCGCTAGAGTGCGGATTGTATTTAAATCATTAGGGTTTACGGTTGTTTAACTAAATACTACGCTCACTTACCACCCTATCATTGATTCTAGCCTTTACAATCACGCGCTAACAGGCTACCAATCCTGTTTGGCGAAAAAGTATCTTATTAAAAATGAGTAAAATTATTTGTATTATATTATCTTTTAAAGTATTTTTTTAGTGTAATTTTGTAAGTAAGAAGTGTAAATTTTTTAGTATATTTTTACATTTTTCATAGAATGTGATGTTAATAATGTATTTAGATATTAAGTTTTGATAAAAATTTTAAAAATTAGATCAAATTAAGCTAGTTTTGAAAAAATTGCAGATTAGAATCGTAGAATTGGGAAGATACTGGATTTCTCAACAATTCGTCGAGAATCTTGACATTTCATCGAGAAACCTAACGAATCATCAAAATTCTCCACATTTAGTCGAGTTTCTATATGAATTGTCTTGAATCTCAACATTTAGTTGAGTTTCTCAATAGTTATTTAAATAATCGAGTTTTTCTATGAATTATCGAGAATTTTAATATTTGTCATTTTTTCTGTTTCAATGCTGCATTTTTCTTAAATATGTTACACTTTATTATTATATAAAATTTAGTCAGAAATTGTTTCTATATTGTTATAGACATAGATTAAGTTGTTATTATAGTTTACTTTAGAGAATTGTGGAAGAGTTCATCGGACGACACAGAGATTTACAAAGGCCGCAAAAGTCGAATATTCACGTCCTAAGAAATATTAACTACCAAGAGCTCATTCACAAGTTAATGAGACACTTCTTGCAACTCAATATATCTTACTTCCACATACAACTGATCGAGTCGAACAAGCTGATCAACCACAACACTATAATGAAAATTCTTATTTTGAGCACACCAAAGTTAACGACCAAGAAACATACTTTAATGATACAATTTTTACATGTAGGCTAAGTGATATTCCTGATGAAGAAATAAGTGGAGAAGTCAAGTTCGATCCAAGTGATAATGTAGAAGAACTATACAAAGCCAATAAAATTTCATTAGGATGCGAACAAAGTGATTCATCCCCAAAGTTCCTCCTCCATTTACTATGACGTCTGATGCGTTCTAGAGTTCTAATAATGGTAAAGTGGTGGTTGAAATTCTTTATCGTAACAAAAATAATTTATGCAAAGATTTAAGTTTACTTGCATTGTGAAAGAATTTCCAATTCAAAATTCATAAGTCAAAAAATTTCCAATTCAAAATTCATAGGTTTACAAGGGATCATTTTAAGGCTAGATGTGTGGATGCTAGATGTAAATGGCGTGTAAGGGTAATACTTGTACAAGATCATAGAATTATCAAGTGAGACGAATTGACTTGGAGCATACTTGTTTGTCATATGAATTGTCTGATGGCCATCGACAACCAAGTTTCTGACTTATTGGTGAGTTTGTCAAGATTGTAGTTGAATTTATACACCAAAAAATATTCAAGATGACATTTGAAATGAGTCTAGTGTGTTAATATCATATAACAAGGTTGGCATGCTAAAGAAGTTGCCCTTAGGTTAGTAGCTAGGGATCTTGTGCAATCATACAACTTATTACCACTATACTGTTATATTTTAGAAAACACTAACCCTAATATAGTCACGGATATACAAAAGATGTTGATAAATATTTCATGACCTTTTTATGGTATTAGGTGTTTGTATAAATAGGTTTTGATCATCCGTTAAACCAATGATAATAGTTAATGGTACTTTCTTAAAAGGTACATATTGGGGAACATTATTTATGCTAGCTTGTCAAGACGGGAATGACTAGATTTTTCCATTGGCTTTTAGGATTGGGGATTCAAAAAACAATAACTCATAAGAGTGGTTTATGCAAAATAATGCAAACAAAGCTGCACAACCATGGATACAAAAGGGAGAACTCACACGTAGGCTTAAAGGGACTCAAAGATAGCTGTTATAAGATCCATTAAGCTTGCCAATTGGATCAAGCATAAGACTTAGGGCTAAGCGTTTTAAAGAAGCTTTAAATGGATTGATTCAAGAAGTTGGTAAAATGGTAAACACATAGGGGCCTAGTATAAGTACAAATTAGTCTCAAGGGAATCTAGTCACTATAATTAAGGCTTTAGAAGTTTCCAATTTATGATTTAGTTATTTCCTTTTCTGATTCAAAATTCTGATTTAGTTGTTTTTTTTTTCTGAGTCAAATTTATGATTTAGTTATTTCTTTTTTTAATTCAAAATATGGTTTATATGAATGGTTAGTTATGCCTTTTGGAACTAATACCCCTAGTACTTTCATAAGACTTTTGAATCATAAGTTTGCGTGCTTTCATTTGAAAATATGTAATTATTTATTTTGACGGCATCCTAATTTATAGCAAAAATTTGATCGATCATGTTTTAGAGGTTTTAAGGAAAGAGAGATTATTTGCTAATCTTAAGAAATGTACCTTTTGCTTGAATAAGATTGTGTTTCTTAATTTTGTTATAAGTGCTAAAGTGATTGAAGTCGACGAGGAAAAAGTGAAAGCAATTCAAGATTGGCCAAGGCCCATTTCAATGAGTCAAGTAATAAGTTTCCATAATTTGGCCAGTTTTTATCGACACTTTGTTTGGGATTTTAGTAGTAAACCGCACCCTTAATCGAAGTCATCAATAAGAACATTCTGTTTAAGTAGGAAAAAAAGGAAGAAAAATTGACTAATGCACTTTTACTTATTTTACCTAACTTCGTTAAAACGTTTGAAATTGAGTGTGATGCTTCAAGTATAGGTATTGGAGGCGTATTGATGCAAAAAGAAATGCCAGTTTCATACTTCAGTGAGAAATTGAGTAAAACAACCCTAAACTATCCCACTTATGACAAAGAATTGTATGTATTGGTTCGAACTCTAAATACTCAACAGCACTACCTTTGGCCGAAAGAGTTTGTGATTCATATAGATTATGAATCCTTGAAACATTTAAAAGTACAACACAAATTGAGTAGACGCCATGCCAAATGGATGGAGTTCATTGAGATATTTTCCTATGGGATCACGCAAGTAAGTTTTACTTTCAACCATTGATGCTAATAGCTTGGATTTGAGTATATTAAAGAGTTGTATGCAAAGGATTCTAATTTCGGTGACTTGCATAAAAATTGCACTAAGGGGGCATAAAGGAAGTTTGATTTGCATGATGGTTTTCTATTTCGAAAAAATAAACTATGTGTTCTACATTCATCCTTGCGTGAATTACTTGTTCGAAAGGCACATGATGGTGGTTTGATGGATCATTTTGGGGTAGTTAAGACTTTAGGCATGTTACATGAGCATTTTTTTTAGCTGCATATGAATTGTGATGTAAATAAGATTTATGGAAATGCATTGCTTGTAGGCAAGCTAAGTCTAGGTAATAACCATATGGTTTATATACAGCAATTCCTATTCCTAGTACACTTTAGGTCGATATTTCTATAGATTTGTTTTGGGCTTACCTAGGACTAAGAGAGGGAGAGACTTAGTTTTCATGGTTGTTGATAGGTTCTCTAAGATTGCATACTTTATTGTATATCATAAAACCAATGATGCATCGTATATAACATATTTCTTTTTTAAGGTGATTGTTCAATTGCATGGCATTTTCAAAATTATTACCTCTAATTGGGAAGCAAAGTTCTTGAGTTACTTTTGGAAGACTTTGTGGAGAAAGTTGGGAACTAAATTTATTTTTTTCACTTCTTATCACCCACAAACTGATGGTAAAATCGAAGTAGTGGATAAGACCTTGTCTACTTTATTGTGAGCTATCATACAAAAGAACTTAAAAACATGGGAAAATTGTTTGCCACATGTTGAATTTCCTTATTATTATTGTGTTCATTCTGCAACTAAGTTTTCACAGTTTAAGATTGTTTATGATTTTAATCTATTGACTCCTTTGGATTTAACTCATTTATCGTTGAGTGAACGTGTTAACTTAGATGACAAGAAGAAAGTTAATTTTGTTAAGCAGATTCATGAGAAAGCGAAGCACCACATAGAATGGCGAATGGAACAATTTGTCAAGCAAGCCAATAAGAGATATAAGATGGTTTTCTTTGAACCAAGAGATTAGGTTTGGCTGCATATTTAAAAAGATCGTTTTCTCAAGCAAAGATGTTTGAAACTTCTTCCAATGGGTGATAGGCTATTTTGAGTGGTAGAACACATCAATAACAATGCCTACAAGCTTGAATTATCAGGTGAGTATGGCGTTAGTGGAGCTTTAATATTTCTAACTTATCTTCTTTCAATGTAGGTGATGATTTGCAGATAAGTCTTCTTCAAGAGGGGGAGAATGATGCAAACGAAGCTGCACATCCACTAATATAAGTGTTTGAGATATGCCTTAGAGCCAAATGTGTCATATGGTTCAAAGATATCATTCTTTGTATATATATTTATATAATTAATTATAAATTAGTTTATGATTAATAAAATGGCTTTTATATCATTTTGCATATTCAATTGTTAATTTATATTATATATATAATACAGAATAAGATCTCGTGATATATGATAATGTCAAAACTCTATATGTAAAGAGTTATAGATATGAGTATAGAGTCTCTTATTTAAATACATTCGAATTAGTTCCCAGTTGAGGTAGTGTCATATAGGAATATAACATTACATAACAGGTATGTTTGATGCTGCCAATGATCAGTATTAGATACTAATAGTTGAGTAATGAATCTCATGTCATAAGAGAATAAACATGAGTAATATGTTAGTGAATGTATTACTGAATGTGACCAAATGTGACGAATTACATGGGTGATTAATCCACAATTAATGATACGTCACACAGCTGTACTAGTGTATTACTAGTCCTTTGATCTGAGGTGTTACGGTTGCCCTCCACACTGAGGCACACGTTCACTTGTGTATATGGCATTAGCCTAGCCATGCCTAGGTGGAACTATCATACGCGAGAATCAAGTCTTTGGTTAAAGCATATGTGTTCAAAAAAATATTTTATGGATATCCAAATCCTGTTTATGATTGAGATTCTAATCCTATAATTAAGTTAGAGGTTTGACAATATTATGACCCAAGCTCGATTAGGAGTCGACAGCAGATGAACTTTACTACATGCACATACGACTATATGAATTTACTTGGTATATCTATTCATCTGTGTTTAGGGGCCATGACATATTGCTAATAGTTACTTATGATCATTGGGAACTTTAGTTACAAGGAGTTGTACTGAAGACATACGAAAGAGTTAGTATCTATTTATGTCCAGCTCACAATAAATTTAAGGGGTCACGCACATTAATCAGTAACTTGATGATGATGATTATTTGTTTTGATAATTTGATCGTATAACAATTTAATTATTTATTATACAGAATAAAATTTTCTATTAGGACGCACTAGCACTTGTATGCGTAAGAAATATTTCGGTAATTTATGAGATAATGTAAATATGATTTACGAATATATATGATATTGAAAAAGGTCTAAGATATATAAATGTTAATAAATAAATGAGTTTATTCATTATTGATTATATAAATATTATTTAATCAAATGGTTCATTGGTTGACAAGTGGCACCATGTGATGTTACAAAGTGTTAAGCCTTTGATTAAATATTGTTCATTCATTTTGAATCAACGGATAAGATTTAATACTTTAATATTGATTAAAGAAATTATTAAAAAGAAATATCTTTTACATATATTAATATAATATTAAACAACTAAAATAATGATTATATATTTATATTATTAAAGTAATATATAAATATCTAAATAATCATTATATATTTATATCTATATATTTATATTATTAAAGTAATGAGATTTATATTGTATCAATGTCTCTCTTTAATATATTAATAAGATTAATATAATATAATGTTACATTAATGTGATTAATGGTCATTGAATGATTTTGGAATCTATTATCATTATTTAACACTTGGAATATTTTTATTCATTTGATGAATAAAAGTCATGTATGTGTGATACGTAAGGGTGGATTTGAAATCAATTGGATTTAATTTAATTTGGAATTAAAAAGAAAAGAAGACTTATGAGCTAAGTAATTTTGAATTAGGCTTATTTCTCTTCTTCCTCCTCCCATGAGCATTAATATTGATTGAGCCATTTTTTATGTTTTTTTAACAAAAAAAACCTAAGGAAGAAAGATAGATAGAGAGATTATAAAAATAAGAAGAAAAGAAAGGGAGTGAAATTGTTTCATTTTTCTTCTCTTCCTATTTAACAAGTTAGGGTTTTTTAAGAGTAGAAAACTTTGTGTTAGCTTGTTGAAACTAATAATCTAAGCTTAGAAATCCCATAACAAAACCAAAACCATCTTCACCAATTCGACGTGTGGATACACTTAGAGGCAAGTGAAGAGTTGAACATGCTATTTCGAAAACTAATTTAAAAAAGTATGACTTCTAAACTTTGTAGTTTATGTTTAAAATATTAAAATTTAAAATATACATATGTATATGTCTATGATCCTTTGGGAACTTTTCTCACGGTTCATGTGACGGTCATAGCTTCCTTGATGGATGTGTGGGAATCGTTTTCATGAACGTGATCCATTAATAAGAGTGGGAACTTATACGTGAGCTTTGAAGGAGTCAAGGATAATAGTCACAAGATCCAATAAGTTTGCCAAGTGGGCCGATCACAAGACTTAGAGCCAAGCATTTTAAAGAAGTGTTTTATGGACTGATTCAACAAATTGGTAAAACAACAAACATGTAAGGACTAGTATAAATCCAAATCAATCTCAAGGGAACCTAGTCACTATGATTAAGGTTATAGAAGTTTCCAATTTTTGATTTTGTTTTTTTCTTTTCTCAATCAAATTTTTGATTTAGTTGTTTCTTTTTCTGAATCAAATTTCTTATTTAGTTGTTTCCATTTTTTTTCAAATTTCTAATTATTTGTTTTCTATTATGATTCAAAGGGGGAATGCCACATGTCAAAATAGCTTTGGCTCTCCACAGTCTAGATAAATTTTAGAACTCTATATAAAAGACTAAGTACTATACGTTTTAAGGCAGTCAAGAATAATATTAAAGAGCTTATTTTGTATTATTCTTTTATTCTTGAAAGAACTTTTGAACTTATTAAGTTTATTATTGTGGCGTTTAAAAATAACCAGACTTATCACCTAAATCCTTGAGTGGTTCTTGAGATTCTTAGTGTGATGTCTTCAACTACCGTAGTTCTTGATTCTTATCTTATTAGGAAACGGATCAAGATTAAACAAACTTGCATCTTGAAAATCTTGGAGTTTAGTACCACGTTTGGTGTTAGGTTTTGTCATGTTGTTGGTGAGGTGCATATCACAAAAGTTGTGAGTCGTCATTGCAGACATTGAACACCTAGTTTTTATTTCTAACAGACATATGAATATTGAAAAAGAGATATGAGAAATTTTCCCAGAAGGAACACATGATGCTTGTTGTTACTACGTTTCAAGAAATGTTCGTGAAAAATGAAAAATATTAAGGAAAAATGAGTCCATTAAGTTTATGATGGCTTTCTTTATAGCTGTAAAAGTATATTGTGTCAGCGAATTCAATGAACAAATGTCAAAACTGTGGCTGATTAATGATGAGGCAGCTAAATATCTAAAAATGGATGTTGGATGTCACATATGGGCGTGAGCCCATTTTTTAAGCATAAGATATAACATCATGACAACTAATATTGCAAAATGCTTAAATATAATCCTCAAACATGCATGTTCCCCCTATTGCTACATCAGTAGAATATTTAAGATATTTATTACAAAAATAGTCCTATAATAGGAGAAATGAAGTATAGGAGATGTCAACACATCTCAAAAAGTGGATTCAAGATCAAATTTCCCAATGAAAAGAACTTATGAAGACTACGACAGTGTACCCGATTGATCAATTTGAATTTGAAGCGAATGACAAAGAAATGGGGGTATTATTATCTTTAACACAAAGATTTGTACTTGTCATGTGTTTGATTTAGATCAACTCCTATGTGCTCAAGCACTTGCTTCTTGTAGATATGTTCGATTTCAATTTCATGTTCTTTGTTCATGGTATTGTACTACTAAAGCATTTATTGTCGCACATACAAATCTTATATGTTATGTTGGTCAACATACGAACGGGGAGATCCTTAATGATTTGCACATTTTTGTCGTCTTCCCATCTATACAATTGCCTAAATTTGGAAGGCACTCAAAGTAAATCATACCATTAGTAGGAGAGGATCTGAATAGGAGAAAGTGTTCCCAATACAAGCAAAATGGTCATAACAGTAAACTTGTAAGTGAAGGAAACACCATGCTCTGTTTCGCACTCGTAGTGGAAGTGCAACGCACAGGATCAGTTCCTAGGCATGCGATCACCACTGAGGAAGCCACACCTCTCTCACGGACGTGCGGAAAGGCTCATAAACGGATCAGATATGTATACATACATGTTTTAGAATTTAAAACATTTTTTTTAAACATTAAACACAAAGTTGAAAAGTCATACTTCTTTGTGTGCAATCTGAAACAGCAAGTCTATCTTTTCACTTGCCTCTAGGTGTGTCCACACGTCGGGTTGGTGACGATGATTCCGATTTCGTTATAGGATCTTCAAGGTTGAGCTTCACTAAGCTTAACCAAGCTTTCTCTCTCTAGCCTCTCTCTTCTTCCCTTCTTGTATTTAGTTCACAACCTAGCACAATTATCACTCTACGATAGAATGAAACTCATGGGAATGAAGAAGAATGCTCTCTTAGTTTCTTAAACTTGGAGATGCAATATCCAATATTTCTTGGCTTACATAGACTTAAGACTTAAGTCTTTATATTTATCAAATCCAATTTGACAAACTCTTCCACCGATGTTAATAACCCACTTGCATCTAACTAATCAAATGAATTAAATGCAAAATCAATGAGTCATGCAATTGGTTGGTGGGTATTGATTACATTAATCAATTTTATGTCTTAACATTATATATATGAAGAGAGTGAGAGTTAGATATATATATATATATATATATACATATTATATTGTTACACTAATAATATATTTATGTATTCATTATATATATATATGTAAATATCTTATACATATATTATTACTTTAATATATATATATATATATAATGATTATTATATTTGATATTTATATATATTACTTTAATATATATATATATATATTAATAATCATTCTCATTAATATTTTAATATTACTTCAACCAATATTAAAGTATTATATCAATATATAACAATATCAAAATATCCGTAAGTCATATTTACGTTATCCCATAATTAATCGAAATATTTTTCATGTATACGGGTGCTAGCGTATCTTAGTTGAGAAATTTATTCTTTACAATGAAGAATCAAATTGCTACTTGATCAAAGTATCAGAACAACATCATTAACTAATTAATGATTATTGATAATATCAAATGCCATCATCATCAAGTAACCAACTAATGTGTGTGACCCCTTGGGCTTATTGTGAATTGGACATGAGTGGATATGAACTCCTTCGTATCACTTTGGTATAACTCTTTGTATCCAAAGTTTCCAATGATTATGAATAACCTTTAGCAAGATATCATGACCCCTAGACATAGATGAATGAATATCTAATAAACTCATATAGTCGTATGTGCATATAGTAAAGTCTCTTTACTGTCGACTCCCAATCGAGTACGGGTCATGGCATCATCAAACTCTTAACTCAATAATAGGATCAGAACCTCAATTATATACATGATTTATATATCTACGAAACACCTTTCTGGATATACATAATTTAGCCAAAGACTTTATTCCCACGTATGATAGTTCCACCTAGAATCTCAAACTCTAAAATCGAAGCCAGCAGATTCCATCTTAGCTATCACCTGTCCTCATACACCTAATCACATTGCCAGCAAGCTTCTTTCACCAGGCGTGGCTAGCCCGGTGCGATATACACAAGTAAACGATATGCCTCAGTGCGGAGGGCAGCTATGACACCTCAGGTCAAAGGACTAGTAGTATACTAGTACTGCTGTGTGACGTATCATTGACCGTGGATAATCACCCATGTGATTAGTCGCGTTTAGTTATGTTTAGTAACACGTTCTCCAACGTATTATCCATGTTTATGCTCTTGAGACATGAAACTCAATACTAGCATCCAATACTAATCCTTGGCAGTATCAAACATACTAGTTATGCAATGTCATAGTTCCATATGACATCACCTTAACTAGAAACTGATTCAGATGTATTCAAATCAAAACTCTGTAATCATATCTATAACTCTTTGCAGATAGAGTTCTGACATCATAATACATCATGAGATTTCATTCTACATTTTATATATATAATATATATTAGCAACTATACATGCAAAATGATATGAAAGCCATTTTATTAATCGTAAACAAGTTTACAATCTTTTACAAAAATATATATACATAAGGATGATATCCTTGAACCATATGATACGATTGGTTTTAGAGCATATCTCTAACAATAAGAATTCAGCTCCATTACACCCTAACTAGGTTGTTGTATTTGTCATTGTATTTGTGTTATTGACAATATGTTGTATCAGACAGAACATCATCTTATGTTTCAGTATTAATATTTTTTTATAATTGAGAATGTGTTCATTTCAATACTTGTTCTTGCTATTGGATAATTGTATAGTTGACAATGTTAGCATGTAAACTTTACTCACTATCATCAATAAAAACATATCATCTTATTCCTGGTTAATTGTATGGTTGTCAAGTTAACACATCAAAATTACAGTTTTGCATTAGAATATGCAAATCTCGATATTTCATTGATGTTTTTGGCCTAATGTCGAGAATCTCGATGTTTGAAAGATATTTTTTTACACATTTGACAATACTTTCAACGAAACAACAAGAATCTAGACTTTTCGCATATAATTTCAGCCAAACATTGAGAATTTCATCAACATTTGGTCGAAAGTATCTGTAAAACATCGAGATTTTTATATTCTATTGCCAAATATGGATGATTTGTTTATAACAAATTTGTAAGTCATATAATCAAGAATAATTATCATATTGGCGTTAAATTCCAAAGTGTAAATTAATGACATATTTTATTATAATTTGTTTTAAAGGAATCCTAATTACGTGTTTAAAATGTTTAAACCCTAATTACATAATTAATCACCTAAACAATGTTTCACTTTCTCCCCATGCAATTTTCTACCTTTTTTCGTATATGGGGATTGCTTCGAATATCCACATCTACAAAAAGAAATAAAAAAATTGATAAGAAATAATGGAATTGATAAGTACTTAGTTGAACATCAATTTACATACTTGAAATATGATGGGAAAAACTACCAAATTATAATAATCAACATTTTTGTGTGAGGTCAAGAACATGCAAAGTCTTGAAATTCTTTGCCTTTCCAATCAAAATTCTTGACAGAGATTTAAAAGTGAGAGCCCATGCAACTGTCCTCCAGGGATACTTGTTGAATGCATATATATCGTCTACTAATTGCATGACAAATGAGCCAACCTTACTACGGGTGTCCCTCTCAATCAAAAATCTCTTGATAAAAAATACCAATGCTAATTTCACTACATCTGAGTCGTTCATAACTTGAAAATTAACACTATTTATAAAATCGTCTAACCGTCTTTGCATTATCTTTTGGTTCTCATTGAAATACCTATCACAAAGTTGATGATTCTTGTTATTGTTTTCGCTCTTCCTTTGATGTGGGTAGTGGTCGAAGTTTAACCCAGTTAACAACCAAAACTCTATCTTTAAGAAACAAATTAACTTATCGAAAGCCAAAAACAACATCTAGTTATGAGAATTGCCCTCCGTTATGTGAACCTCTCTAAAAAGCACATTGTGAACAAGTCATCTTATAAATATAATTGGTTGTAACTTTAAAAATCTCCCAAAACATGTCTTTTTGAACAAGTACAGCTGTGCTACAATCAATTTCTAATGTATTTTATCTATAGCCCATATGTGGAACAAACACGTGACCTATGCTTGAAAAATATCCACTCTCTTTATCTTCAACCTTATACTGACATAACTTGCTTCACCGCTTTTGTCTTTCATTGATCTTGTGCAAATTTAAAAGGATAAACATATATTTTTTTTTATAAATAGAAACATTGAAATATACTGCGAAATTTGTAAACTCAAATCAAAAGTCAAATGAGGGAGTATGCTAACTTCTAGTGAGGTTATCAAATGATGATTGGATTAGAAAAACTTAAAATTTTATAAGCAACATAAAGTATTTAGGTTAATCAACGTGATAATCAAGTTTTGCATAATTATTCAGAGAATTCCAACTGATAATCTTTACTAGAAACGAGTGGAAAACAATCAAGTTTTTCATCATTGGAAGAGAGAAACAAAAACCACTTCAAAATCACCATTGTTAAGTCAAAATAGTAAAAAAGAATTAAAGATAACATATCAAAGAAATTGAAAATACAAACCTTGGTGTAGTCTTGCGAATGAAAGGTAAAAGCAGCGGCGTGTGGAACAAATCACGACGGCTCCCAGTGTTCTCATGATGGAAGGAAAAGTGCTAAGTTTTTTTATCTCCTTAAGGTTGAATTGGATTTGGACTCACAGGCAAAGAGGAAACCAACTACTGTAGTGATGCAATTTCTTCTTCGACAACAATTTGTTCAAAAGTATCTAATAGAGTAGAACATTCATAATGCCAGAGAAATAGCAGAAAGTTAAAAAAATGAAAAAAAAAAGTAAACATCCCAGGAAAATAACATATACATATAACTTTTTGAACTATAAATACAAACCATTATGATGAAACAGAAAAGAAGATACATGAAATTACTTTTAAAAAAAAGACAATAGTAATTTTGATGAACAATCTGGTGTTTACAGGGCATTATTAAGACACTTGCACCTCCAAAACCTATAGTCATGAGCACATGTATCACCTAAATATATATTACATAAACATATAATGTATAGAAGGATACTAACTCCAATGTTTGTAACGACCAATGACATATAACTTTACCTATGGTTTTCAACTTTATAAACATATGTTATATATTCTAAAACAACTGAAACAACTGAAAGTATTTTATATTAACACATAAACTCTAAACATCACTTGCATATGCACCAAGTTTAAAACTAGAGACTATTATTAGACCTTACAACCTTTAGTAGTAAGGGAACTTATTAAATAGGTGGCTCATAAGATTAGACCCTACTCCTTAAGGTTAAATGTCCATTTTTTCACCAAAATTTCCTTAATTATATTTATAGTACAAAAAATATTGTGAAACACAGCAAATTAGAAATTCAAGATGAATAAACCAAATGAATACAACCACGACATATTTGTTGAACGTATTCAAAATGTAATAGGTATTAGGTAAGAAAATGTGTAGCAACAAGTGGAAAGGATATCGAAGAAATTGAAAATACGTATTGAAATTATGTCTCTAATTTAAATAGCTAGGATCGTGCTTGTCTAGAACAACTTGTGTGATAAAATTCTCCTTCAAATTGGAATTAAAAATTGCTTATTCTAGACGTAAACTTTAGGACAACATTATAAAAGACTTAATATTATGACTAGTATGTTAGAAATAGGATTAAAAAGGTCAAGGTATGCCTATTGAGAAGTTTTGAGAATTTAAGAGAAAGTCACAGCAAGACGAGCCATTTATCATCATGATAGGTCAAGTGGAAGTGCAATAATGTATGCAATTAAGGCATTCTAATAGATTAATAGACTAGAACTTTGTTCCTACATGAACTAGTCTGTTAGGGTTTATAGAGTTGACATTTTTTAAAAATATATTTTTGTTATAACAAATTGGATAGTTTATTGTACATCCGGATTTTATTCTTCATGTATAAGGACTTCAAGTTTATTAGTTATTTTAAGAAAAGTATGAACTTCAAGTATAATTAGAAAACTTATGTTGGCAATTTTAAAACTCAAAGGAAAAATAATTATTTGAAAATTAGTTTTTTAATTAGGAGAGACTTCTTCCTATTTAGGAAGAGCTATTCCTTTTAAGTTTAGGAAATAAAAATTTTCATTAAAAAAGGCTTAGGGTTTCACTATAAATATGTGTTTATTTTCAGAATAGAGGCAAGCCTTGAAAACGCTAAAATAAAGAGTTTTTTAACATGATTTTTGTTCTCCTTTTTTTCTTGTTTTATTTTTCCAAGTTGTTTATATTTTCTTTTATACTTTAATGTGAAAATAACTTGGTGAAAATTATGAGTCCGTATTCTCTATTTTGATAAACTTAGAGATTAGGTCTCTTAAGTGTTGTGAAGACATTTTTAATATTGAAGAGAGTTCAAAGATATCAAGCAAGAGGGTCTTGCTGAATTTGTCGAAGAGATTTCAACGTGACAAGGCAAGGAGACCTTAATAAACTAGGCCACCAAGAAAAATTAAACACAACGGTGATATTATATAGAGAGAGTGTTTAGTTTGTTTAATTTCATTGATGTTTACAATCATTTGATTTCTTAGTAGATTATTTTCTCTGCGCATGACCTCGTAGAAGTGGAATTGGGAAATGTGAACCACGTTAGAATTGTTTGTCTTTTTATTTACTTACTTTGTGGTGTTATTTTAATTAATAGACTAAATTAATTAAAGTTGGTAAATACTTGCTAAAATAAATCTTTCACGATTAATTCAATCAGGCACACATAATTTATTTTCATTGTTCAACTCTTTAACAACATGAAAAAACCAAAGGCTTTACCCTATCTCTCTATCTAACTTTAGGATGGAAGACTAGAGACCTTTGGTGTTTTCCCACTTGAGAATTTTGGGCTTAATAATCACTGTCCAATATCCTTTTCAACATTCATTTTTTCATTCATGTTTAACATTTTAGTGCCCTAATGTAGAAGAACCACACAAAAATGTTCTTATGATTATTTATGCCTTTTTGAAGTATCTCTTTACAAGGTCTCTGAAGATAGCTTTCAAGATATAATGGCTATTTAAATTTTTCTAAACATATTTTAACGTCTTAATAGATATCTTCTAAGATATACAATGAATAATTGTTCTCAAAATGCATTCTCAACACAATAATTTGAACAACAAATACTAATAATAAAAACATTAAAAGTATAATGATAAAAAGAAAAACATGAAAATAAGATAGGAGAGAGAATTAATTCTTATAGGTAGAGATGACAAAAGGGCTAGTTTGACCCATAAATATTAAAGGCTTGGCCAAGCCCGGGATGTAAACGCTCGTCCTAAGCTAAGCCTATCCTAGACTCATCACAGGCCAGGGCCAGGCTTAGCCCCGTAGGCCTATTTATTATATATATATATATATATATATTGTAAACCCCGTTATTTGAATATAGAGTTAAAACAGTCATTGTATGACTTTCATTTTCGTTCATATATTGTTTATGGTTAATTGACATATTATTGAGGCTTAGTTGAACTTAAGTTAGCTTTATAGTATGAGTGTATTGAGTATTTTGGGTTTAGTCTAAATTAGGTTTCTGTTTGTCACTCTAAATAAATACTTTAAGGATGCACAGAGCCGAGAGGATCGATACCTTAAGGATGCTGGTCGATACCCGCTGAAAGGATTGATACAAAGAGCATAACGGATCGATACCTTCAAAGGATGGATTGATACCTTGCAAGATAGAGAGTTTGAATAATTATATGCTGAACTACATCGATACCTTCATAGAAAGGATCGATACATTATAAGTTAGAAAGTTCAAAAATAATTACATGTTGAATCAAATCGATACCTTCATAAAAGGGATCGATACATTGCAAAAGGATCGATAAATAAAGGCAAAGGGATCGATACTCGGTAACGAAGAAATTTCCAGAATCAAATTTTAATGAACTGATTGATATCAAAGCCAAATGGTATCGATATATTACGTAAATCTGAGTAAAATTCGGCAAGCAGTTTTAAAATTTTTAAAATTTCTTAATGACATTTTGGTATTTTTCGCTTATTTTTATATACACCTATGAGGGGATCCGACTCTCCAGTGTTCTTCATTCGTCTCTCTTTAAACACATTTCTCTCTATCTTTCTTTATCTCTCAAAATCTCTCAAAATC
>JAXCLQ010000007.1:10587686-10611221 GCA_035584115.1 Cedrela odorata
ATATATCAATAATACATTTTAAATATTTATTATTATATTAATATAATAAATATTTATATTTTATGATTACTTTAATCTTATTAAAATATAATACTAACATATTAATAATATTACATCCGTAAATCATATTTACAGTATTCTAAAATTAAACCGAAATATTTTTCATGCTTACGCGTACTAGTCCGTCAGAACCGAAAAATATATTATTTTTAGTAAAGAATCAAATTGCTACCCGATCAATATCTGTACAATATCATTAATCAGTTAGTGATTATTGTGTGAGCTAGTCATGGGTGGACAGGAACTTCTTCGTATATTTTCGGTACAACCCTTTATAACCAAAATTCCCAATAATCATGCACAACCTCTAGCAAGATGCCACAACCCCCAAACACTAATGAATTTATATAGTCGTACGTTCATGTAGTAAAATTCCTTTTGCTGTTGACTCCCGATCGAGTGCAAATCATGAAATCGTTAACTCAATCATAGGAACAAGGTCTTGAATCATATACAGGAATCATGTATCTGCAAATACCTTTTTGGAAACACGTACTCTGACCAGAGATTTCATTTACCATGTATGACATTCCCGCCTAGGATCTCAAGGTCTAATATCTAAGCCAGCAGATTCCATCTTAGTCATCACCTGTCATCATACACCAAGAATACATTGTCAGCAAGCTTCTTTCACCAGGCGTGGCTAGCTTGGTACTATAGACACAAGTGAATGATGTGCCTCAGTGTAAAGGGCAGCCATGACACCTCAAGTCAAACGACTAATGGTACACTAGTACGACTATGTGACGTGTCATTGACTGTAGATAATCACCCATGTGATTCCTCACTTTTGGTTATGTTCAGTAACACGTTCTCTAACGTATTTACTTATGTTTATGCTCTTGTGACATGAGACTCATCACCCAACTATTAACATCAAATGCTAATCCTTGTCAGCATCAAACACATCAGTTATGCAATGTCATACTCCCAGATGACAATACATCAACTGGAAACTAATTCGGATGTATTTTAATCAGACTCTGTACTCATATCTACAACTCCTTGTAGATAGAGTCCTAACGTCATAATATATCACAAGATCTCATTTTGCATTATATATATATATATATACACGCAACTGAATATGCAAAATGATATAAATGTCATTTTATTAATCATAAAGTAATTTACAATTAATTACAAAGTTGTATATACATAAGGATGATATTCTTAAACTGTATGATACGATTGGTTCTATGATATATCTCTAACAAAATGATAATACGTTTATTGCCAAATGTTTGTTTTTATACGATGAATTAGTGACAACTTTCTTTTGTCGAAGATGTGATGCTTAACAAAACATTAAAATTTGGTGTATGTATGAATTTAGTTTACATTACATATTTGTTATATTATAACAACTTGATATTTTGTTATTTTTTATGTGAAGAAAAAATATGTACAATACCAAAAAAAAAATTGTAAGTGCTCATTATTTGAATTAAAATTTTACAAAAGTAATTACAATTGGTAAATATAAATTTACAATATTATACGTGTTTGAATTTTGTAGTACAAGAATAAATGTAAGTACAAAAGAGAAATAACTATTTAGTTAATTTAATCATACACTACAAGAAATATGACATTTTGTAACAAAAAAAATAGGTCAATAAATGCTGCATATTTATCGTTATATATTTTCTAAAACTCAAAAAGAAAAAATCGCCACATGTTAATAATAGTAGATCGGTCACAAAAAGTTTTAGTCACCAAAATCGTATTAGTCATTAAAACTATAATTTTTATAGCTAATTTTTTTCAACTCTACATCAATTAGAAATAGGAGTAAATGACATTAAAAAAAGACAAAGAAAAAAAATGATTTAACAATACTTTCTACAACACATTTAGTTGCTGAAAATTTCATTCAACAACTAAAATATTTTGTAACAAAATATTATAACTTACGATAATTTATATAGTTGCATATTCTAATTTAAATATTCTTATATATATTTTTAAGTATATTAAATTATTTTTCTTTTTTAATAATTATATCGTATTAGAAAATTATGTATGACTTTATTTTATCGACATTAGAATCTGTCATATGCGACTAAAATAATTAGTCACAGCAAGTTACATTAATTACCAAAAACTTTTCAAACAAAAAATGTTATCTTATTTCCATTACTTCCATTGTGAACCATAATTCATATAATCCACAATATTTATTTACTTTTCTGATTAATTATATATAATAGAAAATATAATCACCAATAAATAAGAATGAACCAATGACAAATAGAACTAAAATTTAATAATAATAATTATTTTTTTATAAATTAATGTAAAAATCCAATTATAAAATGTGTAAATGCAAATATAAATGACCTAAAAAGTTTAAGATAATTAAAAATAAAACAAAAAAACAATTAATTTCTCTTGATCCTTGATCTTCTTGAATGAATTCTTTGAATTGTTCAATATTTTTCAAATGCTTTCGTCAAGTGGTGTGATAAAATTGCTTGAACTTATTTATCACTACCTTATCGATGTATTTTCTGATTTGTGGATTAAATAGGTCAATACCAAAGTTGACCTACAATAAACACAAGAACAAATATCATTAAGGTAACTGTGTAATCTAAGAACCATGCTAATAATTTTTTATAATTATTCACACACAATCCTTGAGTCAACAATAATAGATATTTCAAAGACAAATAATTTATTAATAAACTATAAATTACTTAATTATGCATATACATCAAAATGTTGTCCAATCTTAAAAAAAAAACTAAATATAGCATTATTTTAATTTTTACAAAAACTTTATTAAATTATATAATAATAATAATAAAATATTTTATAGACATACAATTTTTATGAAATAAAAAATTAAAATATTTTATCCATTTTCAAATATCATCTTAAGTATGAATAATATATCTTAAAAATTCAGAATCATCGTCAACAAAAAAAAAAAATAAATAAATAATAAGTAGCCTTCTTTAATAATCACTACCACCACTTTGTTTCTTCTATAAATAACAACCTATTTCTCTAGCTAGAAATCACCTCGAAGAAAAAAAAAATTGTTGCCAAAATTAGGATCACTATAGCTCGAATTAAATAAGAAAATAATACGTAAAAAAAAAAAAAAAAAACTTAATTTCTTTCTTTCTGTACATAATTATACTATTGATAACACAAATTAAATGAAAAACTTATATATTAAATATTAAAAATACGTAAATAAACTATTACATAATAAAAATTACATAACAATGACTAAACTTAAAGATGACAACTGTAATTCTATGTGAAAAGTGACTTCTCATTTGTCTTCATCTTCAAATTTGTTCTTAGAAAATGGAGAAAGAGAGAATGAGTACGTTTGTGTGTGTGAAAGAAAGTGGTGATGGAGTGAAGTTGTGGAAAGAGGCAAAATATGAGAGAATAGAGGTTAGAGAGTAATTATTCAATCCTCAAAAAAAATTTACTTTACTATGGCATTATATCCATCTTATTATTATTTTTTTTAATTTTTAATAATTTATTATTAAAATATTAAAATAACTTTATTTTTTTAATAATTTATTTTAAACTATTAAAATAGTATACATGTAAGATATTAAAATAATAAATTAATAAAATTAGTGAATGGAAATATCACCATCATTTGTTTTAAAGTTCATTTTATTTTTATTTTATAACATTAGTTACAATTAAAATGATATAATAGAAACTTTATTCATGTAAATAATTGATAACTAAATTATCATATGTACTAATTTACTAATAATATACTATATACATGTATATTTCCCCATGTAATATAACTTAATTATTATAAGAGTAATTTTACACGTTTTAATTAATTATTTTAATATTTTTATCTTAAATAATATGATATTTATTAATTATATGATATAATATTAATATAAAATTATGAACAAAACTTATCAATCACTTGATAATTATAACATTAAGTGCAACAAAAAATTTCAAATAATTAATTAAGATGATTAGTATACTCATTTTATAATCAATTATGATCTAATTAAGTTACAAACTACAGAATAAAAACTTAAAAAGATTTTTTTAAAAAAATAAATACAACATATATTATTAAAATGTTCAAGTCATTCATAGATAAATTATACGTTGGTCAAAAATTAATACGTACAATACAAAGAAAATGTAACACGTACCATAATTTTGTGATTTATCTCATATTTATCTTCTATTCGTAATCAATTTTTATATTAAATAATTAATATATATATATATATATATATAAATATATAATATAAACCGTAAGTCTGGGATTACATTTTCATTTGAAAGGAAGGATTACATTAGAGTGTAAGATAATCAATTTTAAGTTAAATTATGAAATAGTAAATTTTAAAGGTAAGTTAATAATAATGTAAGGTGGTGTATATATAATGATAATAGTTGATGTAATTATTAACGATAATAATACACCAAATTTTCATCTACACTGTTGCTTGAAACTCTACTTCGTGTGGGTAAGTGATGCTCCGTTTACCAAATTGGAGGATGCTTAATCTGACGATGCTCATAGTATTCCTCACGGCTTCGTTTTTGATTTTTATAAATTTTAATAAATACTTTTTAATTGAAAACTAAATAAATAATTATTGATAAAGAGTTAAAGTTTACAAATCTTAGAAAGGACATTTTATAATTTCAGTTGTACATATATCACATTTTTTTTTAAATAAATATTTTAATCATCTAAACATATATTAAACAAACTCAATCATAAATGAAATTCGATTCCAAAGTTTATAAAACAGCTATAAAAATCTTATCAATTTTAATAAAATCTTTACATATTAATTATATATATATATATATATATAAATAACTTAACATAATTATCCTCATCATTATCAATATTAGTAATGGCACAAATATAATAAAATTTAATAAATATTTTATTTTCAACCAAATATAACACAATACTGTTAAAATGAATGTCATGGTCAATATTAATTTTTTTGGCACTAAATATATTTCGTTGTAGATGAAATGGTATTGTTGCCAAATGTTTTTATTTGACGGAAATGATTGCAGCCAAAAAAATAACATATCTTTCAATGATATTGTCTTTAATGGTTGCGAGTAGAGGCCAAGTAAAGCATCTCGAAAAAAAAAAATCGTGAGTAACAAAACATCCAACAAGTTATGACAATATAATCTGCTGTAATTTTAATTAAGTAATTAATTATTTACATTAAATAGTATATTAAGACAAAATAAATAAAGTTGTAAATTTTTAAATACTAGAAATACAATTGTGTGTCTCAGATAACTTAATTAAACTTTCACCATTTATTTTGTTACAGTGTAATTTTGTGGATTATCTTTACTAGCGATTTGGGTTAGTTTTCCAAATTAACCAGTTTTGAGTTATTTTTCATTTCAATTTCTCCCAGTCCCTTTTTCGGTAGTAAAAAGAACTTCTTTGTTCCTTAGCCCGTGCCTCAACTAGGGTTTTTCCGAACGCCTAGGGCAGTAGAGAAAAGAGCTTCCGTCAATAATTTTTCGTTGCAATGACAAACTGTTAGCGTTCCTGTCGCTTTCTTTTCTAATTTTATATGTTTATTCATTATTTTTATGTGATTTATGAATTGGGTTTTGATGTGCTATGCAGCAATGGCTAGGTCTTTTCTCCAAGTTGCAGCTACGGAGGAGGTTGCTCCGCCGCTTAGAGTTGTTCAGATTGAGGGACTGGTATTCTCTTTCGTTTCATTCATTTCGTTCTAAAAGTAGTGTGAATTTTTAATTTTAATGTTTTCTATTATTTTTCGATCAATTATTATCCGATCTAGTGTTTTTCTTTGTCCTCTGCTTCTTTGGAAAAAAAATGATAAATAAATTTTTAATCATGTTCTTGAATTCCAGCCAGACATTACAAGATTGTAACAAAATGCTCCAACCATTTAAAAATAATTTAAATGATGACCAAAACACTCTTGAATGTGCTGAATTTAAATGTTTTATACAGAAGAAAGGAGCATGCTTTAGACTCTTATGTTTTCATTTGTGAAACAGGCTATACTAAAGATAATCAAACACTGCAAGGAGTTTTCACCAGCTTTGGTGACAGGACAACTTCTTGGCTTAGACGTTGGCAGCGTTCTTGAAGTTACCAACTGTTTCCCATTCCCGGTATGATGAGCCATTTCCTGCATTTTACAATCTTTTGTGTTCAGATTTTTCTTTTTGTTTTATAAGTTTTTTAGTGACTATTGTTTATTTTTCTGTCATTATGAAAATGTAAATACAGATCCAGGAAGAGGATGAAGAGATTGAAGCTGATGGTGCTAATTACCAGCTTGAAATGATGAGGTGTCTGAGAGAGGTTAATGTGGACAACAACACTGTTGGATGGTAAACTTGACTAAAGGAATTGCAAATCTGATGATATTCTTACGCATTTTGTTTTGCTAGACTCTTGTTTTTTTTATTAGTTTTTACTGTATAGAGTCTTCCAAAATACGAAACATAGGATCTAAATTGACCCTAAGGTTCCAAGTAAGTGTCACACTAATTCATCATTAAATATGCTCTAGCTTGACTTCATAAACATATGATGCTGATTTGTTAATGCTGCTAACCTTGTTCTGGGGTGGAAAGCTGGTGTGGCATTTTGTTGTGTTTATTTATTATAAGTTTAGAGTCCAACTTTCTATGATTCATGAGATCATATAAAAGATGTCATATATGCACTCTTGCTGTTGTTCAACTGTATTGAGATTCAGTGGTACGAGGCTTGTAATAGGCCATTTAATATTTAGGAAGAGGTGTCTAAGTAGTATGGCATATCCTTTTGTCTTCTTGATCTCAATCAGTGTGGGGAAATAGATAATTTGTGGGGTTTTCTTGGCTGTTATATTTTTAGCTTGAATGTGACATCTTCCTAACTTTTATTTTTTTAAGTTTCCATGTCCCCCAATCCCACCCAGCCCCATTCATTCACCAACACAAATTAAAGAAAATGTGGAAATTAGTTATTTAATTAAGAAAATTATTTGTTTTTAAGGTACTTTTTGTTTCGATGGATGAAGCTTCTGAAGGGGGAGGCTAGAATTTAAATTGAAGAACGCTGTAGAACTTAATTTTGCTCCCCATGTTAGTTAGCAAATACTACATTTCTGGTATAGATCTACTGAAATTGTTTGACAAGACTATAAATCTTGATCTTATTCTTATTGCATTTTGGCATTGATTTGGCAATTGAAAAAATTCTTGGGACGGGTGAAAGTTTTGTAAGCTAGAAATTGTTTTAGAATCTAAATAATTTCACTATCCTTCTAGGGCTGGTTTTTGAAATATTGTAGATATTTTTGCTTAGTTATTTATTTTTTGGTAAGAAACTGAAACTTCGATTGAAGATGAATCAAAACGATCATGTGGACCAGCTGTCTAAGTAAGTGGAAACCCAAGAGAGGGGAAACAAAAATGTACTTGTAACTGTATATACAAGTATATATGTACATCTAATATGTAAATTTATACACATATGTTAGTGAATAATATTAGGAAGGTTGAGATGTTCTTGAAAATTAGATTTTATGCAACTAGAATTTAAAAGAAAACTAGGGAAGAAAGGCAGGATCAAAAGGACAGGTTGCAAGACGGTATAAAAAGATCAACCAAGTTAGGGTTTGGAAAAGACTTCAAAGGAGGTAAATAAAGGAAAAAAAAAGAAATGAGGGACTCTTCATTATTATTATTCTTTTGATAGGAAACAGAAGGACTCTTCATTATTGTTATTATTATTTTGATAGGAAACAGAAGAACTCTTCATTATTTTTATTTTTTATAAGAAACTCTTCAATAATTTAATTTCAGCTAATACTTGTCACCTCTTGTAGAGACGTAATTTGAGCTTATTAATGAATGTTCAAGTCCATTAATATATTTTTACCTGAATTTTCTGCACAAATATAGAGAAAGTTATTTTGGTAAATCTTTCGCTTTTTTTTTTTTTCTGTGCTCTGTACTAAAATTGATTCTTTTGTGGTTGAAAAATAATATGAGTCAAGTGGCAGCCACCTTTAAAAGTCTATCAAAGACTTAAAAGAAAAAACTGCATCTCCCAAACTTTGATTTGGTATGGTTTAAGATGATATTGTGGCTAATTGGGTCTTAAATGAGAAGTCAACTCAGTTTTTCCTAGATCTTTTTATGGAAAATCTGAAAGTCAGTCCACGGGTCTTGAATGTTTCAGTTTTAAGAGTCATTATTGTCTCTAGTTCCTAGCATAATTAATGTTCTTGAGGATTGTGTATCAGCTCTCTTTATAAGTTTTTCTTTGAGGCATGAATGGATGATTACTTTATGTTTCAGCTTCTAATGTTACCGGTAATGATTATGTTGTGCAATCATCCAAAGTGCGATGGCTAGGGTAATTTAGGTGTGATGCCTAAATCATCTCTTTTTCTTTCTCTTGTAACATTGTCCCAACCAGAAAACAGTCCCAGCACCCCGAGCGTTAACCATATTTAGTCTTAAAGTTTTTTCAAATCTGCAATTATAATCGTAATATTTGCTCATCACCTTAAACCCTTTAACAGTGGCAGAAAACAGAAAGTTGCTTGCTGTACTACATGAGATAATTAAATGCAATGTCAACAAATTGTGTTGCATTAATTTGCCCATGTGTGTTGTGAGAATCATTTTATTTGCTTAGAAACTCCTAGGACAATTATGCTCCTTGTAACTTTTATTTTTATTGTCTTCTTGATCACTTCTGTGTAATGTTCCTTAAATAGGTGAAAGAGTTTTTGTTTCTTATCAGAAAAAAATAAAATTATTTGTTGGCCAATGTGTGACACCTTACTCCTTTTCTCAGTTCAAATAAGTTTTTTCTCAAATATTTTTCAGGTACCAATCAACAATGCTAGGCTGTTTCCAAACAGTGGAATTGATTGAGACATTTATGAACTACCAGGTATGTTTTGAAACTTGCCATCTATTTCTTTATTAAAGATATATAGGATTTTGTTCTCTATTGATTTATCATTATCAATACAAAATTAAATCTTTGTAATGTAACCATCATCATCATCTTTGTGTTATCATTATATTAATCTTTGTAATTATTAGATTTTTAGTACTTGAGGGTTTCATTATGTTTCTTTTCTTACTTTTAGGCTTTATTGTCCTTTTGTCCTATCAAGTTTGTTTTATTTTTATGACGATGATGATTATAATATTTTGGTTTTAGTGATCGCTATTCTTAACAATATATATCAATATTTATAATAATTAGTTTTTATTATTTAGGGTTTTCGTTATGTTAATGCTTTTGGGCTTTCTTGTACTTCTCCTATCGATTTTATATTATTTTGGGTTTTTTAATTGCTTTCCCCTTTTTTTAAAGGTTATTCCTTGTTCATGGGAGGGTTTTCATTTTCTTATTTGCACATTTAACAACAAAAAGTTTGTGTAAATATAACTAAATTTAGTAACTGAATAACAATTTCTTTTGTTGGAAGAATTTGATTGATAAAGGTTGACAAAACAGTTTTTCAGTCATACATGCATTGTGAAAAATCCATAAACTATTTTCTAGAATAAATTACCCTAACCCATAGTTGACCTCCTATCATTCTTTGAGCTGAGCCAATGAGCATTGGTGTAGACTTCTAGTTCCATTTTTTCCTAGTGTTCTATACACTGCTTTAAGATAAGATTCTCCTGGAGAGTGTATAAATTAACTTACCATACTTAATGCAATGTCGAGTCGCGTGTGTGACAAGTAAATTAGCTTTCTCACTAGACTTTCGTAGTGACCATGATCCACCATTGACTTCAGTTTTCCCTAGTTTGTGATTTTGCTTAATGGGTGTCTCAACTGGTTTGCTTGCATCCAAGTTTCCTTAAGTAAACCAATGACTTATTTTTGCTGTGAGATGTAAATTTCTAGCTGGTCATATGATCTATTGTGCCCTTGTCAATAATCCAAGGACTGTTTGTTTCTCCCTAGAGACATTTAGAACTTGGATATTATCTGACTGAGCAAAAGTGGCTGCTGGATTTGTGTTCTCTAGTTGAGATAGGAAGTTCTTCAGTTTCTTCAATTGTTTGTTGAATCCTCCAAAATGCTTCTCGTTGTTGATTGATTTCTCTCCTGTGCTTTACCAAATACAAGCCATTTTTGCTTGATTACCATTCAGAAAGTTTGGATTTAGTTTGGTTGTGATTTAAAAAGTGGGATTATGATTAAAAAAAGTTGAGGAGGTGGACCAGGTTTGAACCAGTGGTAGGCCGCACTTGGTGTTTTCAGACATGTTTTTTGGTTGTAACACAAGAAACTGAATATTATCGAGTTAACACTGTGAGCAATGAAGGCTGAGTATGGCATAAAGGCCAAAGAGTTCAGAGGTTTTGCAGTCTGCTCTGAAACCATGTGGAAAGAGGAATAGTACTTTCTCACCTTCATTTACGGAGAAAAACAGTGCAAATATATACGATTGGGATCTGACTAGAATCCCCCTAATAGTAGGAGCTGATTTCTAGGCTGGAGTCCTGACATTGACTATCAATGCAAATTAGGAAATTAATTCAGGAAAAGTAAACTAATTTGAAAACAAGAGATTAATTGCACAAAATCAGCAAAATCTCCCTCACTCTCAGTCAACACTTTTATTATTATTGTTTATCATAACGGGAATGGAAAATTGTCCTTTTGAGAAGTTGAGAGTTCAAATTAATTGACGTTTGTTTACAAACTGCTCTTAATTCTATGGAGAATTCAAGATCTGAGGTGCGCTTGGATCTGAAGATTGCATTAAGTTCTAATGATACTTAGCCCACCTTCTCTTTCATGCTGCATTGTTTTATCACGTGGGCAACGGTGGACCTCCTTGTTGCCATAGATTGAACAGTATGTCCTTTGCCAAAGATACTCATGACACGTTTTTGTGCTCATGTAATATGACTTCTGGTGTCTGGGCTTTTCTTATGCATATTCAGTGTGTCAATACAAAACTTTTAGTAGATACGTAGAATTATGGTGCTTTACTTGTGATAACTATTCTGATGAAGATTGAATTTGGATGCAGCAGGTTAGATTTAGTTAAGAACAGTTACTGTTTTTTAGTTGTAGTTGAACTGCTTGTTTTACTTATATTACCCTTACAATGTTGGGATTGCTCTATATAAAATTTTCATTTTCAATGTTATTTAAACAATGATTTATATCTTTAAATGTTTGTTATAGAGGAAGCCCAGTTTTCTTCTGCTTATCTATTAAGCTAGTGTGCAGTGACACAAATACTTGTCAAATGAGAGGGGAATTCTTGTCTTTGAATTCAATTAAGGGAACAATGAAACTACTAACAAATAAAAGAACTTAAAACAAATCTTAATTTTCACTCCTTGGCATCTTAGTTCTTTGCTTGCTTGTTTTTCATTTTGGATGATTGCAGGAGAATATTAGAAGGTGTGTGTGCATAATTTATGACCCGTCAAGGTCCAATCAAGGCGCTTTAGCTCTTAAGGCTTTGAAGCTTTCAGATTCCTTCATGGAACTTTACCGGAGTAGCAATTTCACTGGGGAGAAGTATGGAATTTTTATGTCCATTTTGCAAAATATTTCTTGCATGTAATCTATTTGATGCAATATGTTCTTCTAATACCTTTTTTTTTGTTCCAATAGGTTGAGGGAGAAAAACTTATCATGGGTGGATATCTTTGAGGAAATTCCAGTAAGCTTATGAATTATTTATTCTTAGGAAAAAACTAATAAACTTTTTATCGTCTTTACATTATTTGTTTTTATGGTTTCCTCATGTTATTTAAACCTTTCTAAATGCAAAATAGCATTGTGTAGTTGCTGTAACGATTTCTTTATTTATTTATCTTTTTTTTTTTGAGTGGGGTGGGGGGGATGAAACCACGTCCATATGCTTGAAGATTTGTTCATTTATAATCTTTTTTCTTCCAGTCAGATCTGAGGTATGATTGACCTGGTAATTTGGGTGAGTGTAGGAGAAGAGAGAGAAGTGAGGGGGTGGGGGGTTCCAAATGTTGTGAATTTCATATTAGTGGAAAATTTGTGACTTTCTTATTTTATGTTGGTGTATGGTATGAAGTTCATAAACAAATGACCCTTGGTTACTAGTTCTGCTGGTTTATATGTTTCAGATAAAAGTCTCAAATTCTGCACTTATTAGTGCTTTTATGACTGAGTTGCAACCTGATACACCAGTCACACAGGTAACATGTCACCTATTACCGAAGACCTTATAGTAAGGTTGAGTTTGAAGTCTAATTTATTTTACTTTGCTTTTTCTGGTTTCAGTGCGATTATGACCGCCTGCAATTATCAAGCAATCCATTTTTAGAGAGGAATATGGAATTTCTGATTGAATGCATGGATGATTTGTCAACGGAACAACAGAAGGTTGATGTCCTCTTTTCCTTCATATTATATTGTTTCCTGGACTTTTACTATAACATGATCTATGCCTCTCTTCCAGTTTCAATTTTACTACCGTAGCCTGACACGTCAGCAAGCTCAGCAGCAAGCATGGCTTCAGAAGAGAAGGTAAGATAGCGCTTGGTTGATCTTCCAATTTTACTAGTACATGATCTATTTTGCTTTATATCTGGGTGTCTTGTTTTGATGTTTTCTTAGACAGTGAATTTGCTCATATTTATGTGATAGTGAATTATGTATAAATTTAAAATTAACATTTCTATAAATGGTAGACTGATATTTGGCAATGGAAGCACTGGGTGGGAAGGTGAGGGAGATGTTGAATTTATGAATTTGTTCTTGCAATTCTAGGTTTCTTCTCTGTCCTTTGAGAAAAAATTCGATCTTGTGGAAGAATGTAAATTTAAGTAAAATTGTTCTGTTTTCCTTTGCCACTTTTGATGTTATGCATAATTCATGTATACAAGTTCGATTTTGTTATGTATTGTAGGGATGAGAATAAAGCACGTAAAGCTGCAGGAGAGGAGCCTTTGCCTGAGGAGGATCCTTCAAATCCTGTCTTTAAACCAATTCCTGAGCCTCCTCGGTTGGAAAGTTTTCTCATAACAAATCGAATTGCCAACTATTGCAACCAAATTAACGGGTACGTTGCAAATGATAGAAGACTTGCATAGATTGCATCTGGCCATGTCTTTTATTATCGTTATTACTTTTTAATTAGGAAGGAAATATGAATATTTCAAATAAACAAACATTTACAAAAAGGGAGAATGTGCCTTCAACAAATCAAGAAAAAGCTGTTCTGAAATCCTTATTGGGTTTCAAAGAGGTTTTACAAAAAGGTATAGCTCAGCTCAACCTACAACACTGCCAAAATTAAATGTTTGCTAAGAATTCTCCTCCAGCTAAAAATTCTCCTCTCTAGTCAAGAGATCTCTGATTTCCGGTTGTGGGGCCAAAGGAAAAATGAGACATCTCAATTCTCAGTGGAAATAGAAGCCCAAAAGAATGCTGAAAACATGACTTTATTCCAGAATGGCAATGACCCCTCCTGCAAAATGAATTAAAAAATTCTTCTATTTCTCGTTATCTACAAATTCCAAAAATTGACTTCACTTTTGTCATTGCAAATTGACAATGTTGGTCTTAAGGACTTTGCATAACTGGACACATATATCTCTTGCCGTTGCCTTGTGCTAAATTTGAAGAAGAGTTATGTGATCTGGTTGCACAATATTAGAGCCATATACTGCTTTTTTCATTTTGTCTTATCTGGTAGTATTTTATTTGGAAGGTTTTTAATACGAGTTCTTATTGAACAATACTAAAGCATCCTCTCAGATCATCCATTACCCAATTTGTTTCCTGGATAATGATAGGATTTACTTCATTACTTATAATAATCTAGTAACTCTTGTAAATGGCGGCATGGGTTGGTTATTCTATTCATTAACCTTTGAAGTGAGTAGAAATATTTTATTCTCTTGGATTTTGTCATCTGAATTTTAACGTTCCACTTTCTTGCAGCTCAAATACGTAATGTCATGAAACCTTATTTGTCCAGTTGGGAATCATCATGTTAATCTTTGCTTGTAAATTTAGATATTGCAACTCATTACTTGATTGGATGTATCACCTAATTGCATTTTTAGTGTGGACCATTCATATAAATTCTGATTGTTTATTATGGTGTTAATATAATTCAAACCATCTGACCACTCAGTCCTTTTGCCTTTAGAAAAGAATGATAAAGATTACATGGAGGAGAGACACCCTAGTTTTTGTGTCCCTCAACTGTCATCAAAGTGTTTTTACTCTTATTTTTATCAGTGTCTGGTGATTTTGACAAATATCTCTTTTCAGGGTTACAGGACAGAGCTTCAGCAGATTATATTTGATGAAGGCGTTGCATGATAATTGATGTAAAGCTTGATGGCATCTTTCTTATTCCTATTATGCTATAATTACGGTGTTAATTATTGATTTGATCGTGGTAGCTGGTTTACCTGTTTGAAGTTGAGAATTACTGAATGGCAGCAAATAGGATAAGGTTGTGTAATGTGTTTTGACAATGAAAATTTTGAACTGAACCATTGGTTTTTATTTTGTTGTTAAATTTGGGGAATTGCAAGAGACCCATATTCAGAAGACAATTCAGATGCATGGTCTATTAAAAGTATTTTTAATAATAATACATGAAACTAATTCTCTCTTTTATCCTCTTGCGAATGAAAAGGTAAAAGAACAATATCTAAACATGTAATGGAATTGGGGACGTTGCTCTAGGCCTGACTGGCCCAAATTAAACTTCGGGCGGACTTCTTTCATGAGCTTGCTCTTGGGTTTGTCTGGATTGAACCAGGAGCTACAAAAAAAATATATAATAAAATTAAAAAAAAAAAAAATAAACCGGATGATAAACAGAAGGATGACGGTAAAACACTACGTTTGCTACTTGGCTTGGCTACGCTGGTTTATTGTTTCGTGCTTTTGTTGCTTCTTAGCGGTTTATTCGGGATTTTCAAAAAGCAGCACGCTTGAATTGGCAGAGTTATTTAAAGAAAATGCCTACTCCAAGTGCCCCATATTATTTAGATAATGGACATCGGTTTGCTAACCAGCATCCTAAGCTTGGAGTAGGAACATTTATACGCCAAGAACATCTAGGTTCCAGGACATACCGGAAGATTGTAAAAGTTTCTTGTTAAATATTTCATAAAACGAAACGAAGCTTCGTTTCAATAATTATACTTGCAATAATTTATTGAAGCTTCCTTTTACGAATTCTTATTACATATTTATATATAGTTCCAATAATTTATCGGACTCTGGTGTCAGTACTGTTGGAGTTGGTATCCGTTTCTTTTGTTGAAGTTGTTGGAATTCTTTAAATTATTGTTTGATGCTCAGCAATTTAAATCGCCCCCTTGTACGTACTAATTCCTTGAATAAGAAGCAACAGAAGCACAGAACAATAAACGCAACGCCAACTCAAGTAGAAAACGTAGCGTTTTACCGTCGTCCTTCAGTTTATTATCTGTAGTATGTTATTTTTATAGCTCCTGGGACAATCCAAACAAACCCAAGAGTAAGCCCGTGAAAGCAGTTCGCCCGAAGTATGATTTGGGCCAGTAAGGCCTGGAGCAACGTACCCAATTCCATTATATGTTTAGATATTTTTCATTCACCTTTTTTCGGGTTTTTTTTTTTAACTTCTACTTGCTTGTGCTAGTTTAAAAGTAATTTTTTTTTTTTGGGTTTTTAAAGTTTCTTTAAAGTTACAATTTATGTCATATGAAGAAAGTGTAAAGATTAGCTCGAAACAAAAGTTAACATTTATTAAATAGTTTAAATATGCTTTTAAAAGTTAATGCAGAAGGCTACATAGCCGTTTGGTTGGGTGGCACAAGAACACACCTCTCAGACATATATATAGTCTTGTCTCATTGGTAGGGTTCTTCCACCGAATTGTGGGTTAAATAGTCCCAAAAAGTAAATAGTGGGATAGATTTGTTTATAATGGACAGAAATTTGGAGCCCAGTTCCATTGACACCGAACTCTAACTACAAATGTGCCAAAATTTGGGTTAAATAGCCTAAAAATAAATAGAGGATAGATTTGTCTATAAATAACGTGGGTAGATTTATCTATATTGAACGTAGATATCCGGAGACTAGTTCCAGCGTACGCTGAAAATTGAATACAATAAATCTATTTTTTCTAAAATGGTAAAAGACTAAATAAATAGCAAGAGTAGATTTGTCCATAATGGACATAGAAAATCCGTAGAAATAAGTTCAAATAAATAGTGAGTAAATTTTAGGAGTGTTAATTTGGGACGATACGATTATATGACACGAATTCGATATAATTAAATAGATTTGAATTTGAAAAAATTGATACAAATAATAATCGCGTCATTTTGTGTCCGACTCGCTTAGTTCGTTAATTCGTTTAAAATATTATCAAAATAACGTTATTTTGATTTAAACCAAAACGACGTCTGATATATAAACTAAAGAAACCAACCCAATTTAGGATTTTTTCTTTCTACTCAGCCTTCATCTTCTTCTTTCCACTCTTCCTTGTCCTCTGTCCTGTGCCTATGTCCTCTATCTCTGTGTAATAGTTGTTCATGTAGCAGTGACTTTAAGAATACTAAGAAACCAAGCTACATTTGATGAAACTATAATATTTGGTACTTTCCTATATGTCTAGAGATAACATCCTTCACCTGTAATGGCTGGTGATTTTTGTTCTAACCCATATATTTTTATTTACCCTCTTTAATTATTGGTCAAACCATATGTTTGGTGGAAAATCTGAAATTATATAAGCTAGTTCAAATTTATTGTTTTTTTTTTTTTTTTGTCTTTGTATGAATGTATACGCAAATTAGATCTAAAAATAGCAAATTATGTTCTTGTTTTTTTAAACTGTTTATGAATTACAATTCTTCATATGGCTACTCAGAAAATCTTTGTTAATGTAATAATAGAAAGTGAAAATTGTGAATCTTATATTATATATTTGTAGGGATTTGATAGAAGGAACACAAACGGGGTCACGATGTTTTTTTTCCTTTCCCTTTCTATTATAACAACTTCACCGGCCCACCTTTCTTTTCTTTTCAAAACATTCTTATCCTATAAATTGTATTGCATTTTGCTTCAATTACACGCTGGTTCTTTTTTTTTTTTTTCTTGTTTGTTTATTTGACTTTGAACTCTAAAAAACTATATATGTAGTTGTCATAAATATAAATAAGTTAGCAAATTTATATCTTTGTTATCTCCACTAGCTTGCTTCATTTAGCTTGTGAAATTGAAATTTCTGATGGTTTAGATGTTCATAAACAAGTTAGTCAGCTCATAAATATAAACAAATTATATATGCAGACTTTCTAGTTGTTTCAATGGTTGTAGCATCTATAGCGGATACAGATGGTTGTGAAATTGAAATTTCTGATGGGCTAGATGTCTAATTTGATTTTTTTTTTATTTTATGGGTTAGATGTCTTATTTGATTTTCTTTTTATTTTATTTTATTTTATGGGTTAGATGCCTTATCTCCTAAACATTTTTGTTTCTATTTTTGTTACAAAAAGTTCTAGTGCCCGGATGAGTTTATTGAAGATATAATAAATGTCAATATCATTATGACTTAATGATTTTTAGTGTTATTATTTAAAATTAAAAATTGAGATTTGAGTTTATATTATTATTTGTTAGTTGTTTATAAACGATGTGAATTTAAATTTAATTTAATTTATTTATTTGGAAAAAATTTGGATAGATAAATTAAATTTATATACTTAATAACTCTAAATTATTAATATTTTAGTTTATTTTTTAAATTATTTTTGTTATAATTTAATTGTGTCTAAACGAATTATGATAAACAAATAAATGAATTTAAACGAATAATCATATTTAAACGAATAAACGGATCTAAACGAATAAACAAATTATTGTATTTAAATGAAATAAACGAGTTTTAAACGAATAATCATATCTAAACGAATAAATAAATAATTGTGTTTAAATGAATAAACGAATTTAAACGAATAATCATGTCTAAATGAATAATCATGTTGTAATGAATTCTATCTTAATAAATGATTCGTATTTGAATTTAAGTTTTTAATACGAATAATAAACGAATCGTATTCATATTGATTCGAATAATAAATGAATTATATTCATGTCGACATAGAAACGATTTGTTTATCTGAATTAATACTCCGAGTAAATTTGTCTATGGACAGAAATCAGTAGACTGCTTTCAACGTACACTGAATATTTACTACAAATATAACTTTTTTTTTAAAAAATAAAAAAGTAAAAAAATGTAAAATTGTCATGCTCGACTGTAGGGTCTACCCGTAACAATTACCGCAGACCCTTATGATTCAATCTATACATTTCGAATGTATCAAGAGAGCCTGTAAGACTTTTCTGTTAATATCCAAAAATCTAAAAATATTTTATAAACAAAAATTCCCATATATAGGATTATCAACAGCAAAGAACTGATTTCCATGATCAATTCATCCAAAACAAATATAGAATAATAGATAATACAATATAAAAATATTTACCAATCGGGTTGAACAAAGTAATAAATAGTTACATAACCGTTTAAATTATAAGTCCTTCCTCAATTTTTAAATAAAATATATCCGGAGAAATATATATGTTCAAGAAATTACATATCTAGTGGACTTAAAGCACACATGTGAGTCAAGATAAGAAAAACTTACTCAGAATATTGTATGCTCTCTACTGTTATCACAAGCTCAGCTAAGATTATCGTGCCTAACTTGAAAGCTGAAATTGTGAAGAATGAATATATAATTTACTTAGTGAGTAAATACAGACATATATATATATATATATATACACATACATGCACACACATTTCCAAATTATAATATTGAGATTATTTTCAATATATGCTCAAAATAAATATATACATGTTCATTTAACTTGAACAATCATTTAATAATTCAATAGTTAGCTTACATTTAAAAACAACCAAACCGAGCTAGCTATATTTTTCCGACAGTTACCTTGGCCGAGACAACGTCGAAAACAATCAATGAGTTTTTTCATGCATAAATCATATGCAATGAATATTTATAAAATTGAAAACTGTTTATCGTTCTTTATAAAACCATTTATTTCTTGCAAAATATACAATTGTAAAATAACGTCCGTCTCACTAATGTTGGCTCAGAGTAATCATTTGGTGATAAAGTGATTGTCTTCCTCAAATTTTTCAAATCTATGAGATTTATATCAAGCAGCTAGGACTTTCTATAGGGTCTCTACAACCGCACCTAAGTGCACGGCACACAGTGGTCTCTCATAGGTTAGTGCATAGGCTATCTCTCTGTATATATAATAATAAACAGGCCTAAAGGCCATACCACAATATCCGGTCTTATCAGCTACATTATCAATATGCATGCATTAAAAATAATTCATTTTCAAAATTGTGGCGTAATCATGTAATTCAAACCCGGCCTTCCTGGCCATGATATTTTCAAACAATGTTCATAAAACATATAATCCAAATTTAGCCTCCTTGGCCATTAAATGCATGTATATTAAATAAAACTTTGACAACAGACTACAATATATAAACATTACTCAATACATACAAAACAACAATAAACATTTTTATTTCATCAATTTAACACACACAAGTATACATAGAAATATCATATGTATTCTACTTACATAATTATGTATGTATAAATTTACTCACTGTATGGGGATGGTAACCACTTCTACTAGCAATCCACTCACCTACTCGGTCCTTCACTTGAATCCTCGTAGCCTAATACCACACATGCATAACTTATGAATTATTCTATTTAAATCATCAATATAATAACATTAAATGCTAATTCGAGTCGAAAACTTGACTAAGTTCCTTAGTTTAACGCATTTTACTAAGTTCAACTAATTAAGGCCATTTACTTGATTTTTAATAACGAAATCTTATGACCGAATATTTTAATTCATATTTCCATGTTACATTTCTCGATATTCATCGAATACCAAAATTCGCATACAATCCAATAACAATTCAGATATTTGTCCATCAAATATGCTCAATAAACTCATATTAACACATGCATGATTGTCACAATACTTAATCTAACATCGATTTAACACTATTAACATTTTTTTATGCATAAATCAATGAAATTCCCAAATTCGTATTTCTATTTAAAATGGATATACACATTCTAAACAATATTCAACACATATACCATTACCATACATCTCCATTCACTTCTATTAACATAAATTCTAGATTTCCTACACGAATATAAACGAAAATTCTGGATAAATAGTAACCTTAACATTTCAACATTTTCAAAATCATAAAATTATGACTATAATGAGTTAATAAGCTTGCCGGTACTTCGTAAAAACTCTTAGAAACCTTGATTAGTCGTTTAATTAAAAAAATTTCAAATTTCCTTTGAAACCCCAATTTGTTCCTCATCGTTTCTTACTTTTCTGAGCCCAAATGTAATATCAATGTGAAGAGGAAGAGATGGGGAGCCTTTTGGTGGCAAAAATTTGATAGAAAATAGAAGAAATGAAGAGAAATGGAGAGGGGGAGAGAGATAGTTTTTCTAGAGAGAGAATGAGAGGGTTTTTAAGTTTTTAGAGAGAGGAGAAAGTGAAAAACTATTTGAGGGGCTTGGTATATATAGAAAATGGACAAAAAGATGAAATTGCCTTGAAAATCTTTGAAAAATCCAAAAAATCTGTTTTTCCTACGAACCAATCGACTTTTTCCAATAATCGGTCAACCGGTTGCTACAGTACCCTTCGACATAGCTACTGTAGATCAACCGTTTCCTCTAACCACTCGACTGGTGCTACGTAACTGCTATAGTACCCAATCATCTAATTCTATAAAAACTTTGCAGTTTAGTTCCTTTTCAGTTTTTCTGTTCTTCCGGAATTCGATTCCCTTACCCTATCATCTAATTCCATGTCTTTGTGGGTTCGAAACCATCCATACTCAATTTACCAACTTATGAACTCGAAAATTTAAACTAAGACCCGATATATGTTTTCCCAAAGTATTTATTATTCGTTATAATTATATCAACTAATTTAAATTTACCTAAACCTCGTTAATATATCAAATAAATCTTGAATCATACACATGTCATAATAAATGTTATTAAATGACCATTTTACCTTTATGTTTAAAGAATAGGGTTTACAAAAAGTGCATTTTTCATATACTTTTTTTTTCTTTTAACACCAGAAGTACAACAGTTTGTGAGATACTTTTTTCTTGTAACAGTAGAAGTACAATAGTTTTAAAATGCATTTTATCTTGTAATAGATCTCAAAAGTACAAATTGAAACAAGCAAAATAGCATATGGCCATGAAATTCACTAGAAGTTTGTAATAAGCCATACATACATACATACATATGTGTATATATATATATATAGATATATATATATATATATATATATATACACACATATGTATATAGATATATAGATATATATATACATATCTATGTGTGTGTGTGTGTGTGTATGGGGCGAGTTACCTTAATAGTTAAAATTTAAAATATAAAGTCAATGAATAGCATTTAACATTGTCTACTCAACAATTCTTTCTACCTTGGTGAATAGATCAGAAATCCAAATTGATTTCTTAATTGATGAGTAGACAATGTTAAATGCTATTCATTGACTTTAATTTTTAAATTTTAACTATTAAGGTAACCTGGCCCAAATTTATATATAAATCTATAAATTGACTAAACAACTTCAAACTTATTTTATTTTTTATTTATAGATATATAGATATATATATATATATACATATGTACATAGATATATAGATATATATATTTATAGATATATATATATATATACATATCTATGTGTGTGTGTGTGTGTGTGTATATATATATATATATGGGGCGAGTTACCTTAATAGTTAAAATTTAAAATTTAAAGTCAATTTAAAGCTTAAATTGGCTAATACAAATCTATAAATTGACTAAACAACTTTAAACTTATTTTATTTTTTATTCATCTATATTAATTCAATTCATACAATAAGATATTAAAAAGAATAACTAATTTAAGAAAACAATTTTTTTTTACCAAACGGTCTACTTTATAGGTAAAAACTTGTTTTTAGCTCAAACTAAAACCCTTACTTATTTTTAGCAAAAAACAATTATATGAAAAAAAAATGATAATTGAATCGTCTCGACAAATTACCAAAATGCAATGTTAGTAGTCATTATGTTATACCTTCTATTTGTAAAATAAGCTCGAGCGTATCTATGACATTCAACTTTCTCTTCCAAATATTTGGCTATCTCAGGGTCAATCAGTCATAATTTTGAAATTTGCTTTGAAGTCATTGAGAGAATATACCATCGCAACAATAAAGAAAGCTATCATGAACTTAAAGGCCTCATTTTTTTTTCAGCTTACATTTTGTCCAAACATTCCCTTAAACTTGATAAGCACAAACACCATGTGTTACTTCATAAAAAACCGCATTTATCTCTTTCTCAATACTCGTGTGCTAGTCGGATATATAAACCATGTTTTCAAAATCTTTAATGACTCCTCGTAGCTTCTGCATAAACCATTCCTATAAGTCATCATTTTCTAAATCAGCAATCCCAAAAGCTAAAGAAAAAATATGATCATTTCGATTTTTGCAAGTCACCACAAATAAAGTTTCACGATATGTGCCTTTTAAAAAAGTATTGTCAACTACTATTACTGGTCTAATGGATGAACAAAACCAATTGATACAAATACGCACCATAAAAAAGTACATTAAATAATTATTAACATTCTCCTTTATATACGTAACTGTAGTGATGTTAATACTTTCTAAAACCTAACAATACAGTGGCAATAAGTTACATGATTTCGCAGGATCTCCAGATACTAGCTTAATGATAGCTTTCCTTGGCATGCCAAGCCTTGTCATATGATATTAATGAACCAAATTCACTTTGAATGTCATTATGTTTAAATTCGACTACAATCTTAAATTTTTTCTATGATAAACTTACCAATAAATTAGAAACTTGTTTGCCGATACACATCGGCCAATTTATTTAACAAATAAGTATGATCTTGGTCAATCTGTCTCACTTGTAAGTATGTATGATATTATATCCATATTGTCTAAACACATAATTTACATCTATCATCCACACATCTCGCCTTGAAACCACTCGCTGTAGACCTATGAATCTTGAACTAAAAATTCTTTCTACTTGCAAGTAAACTCAAATCCTTGCACAAATTGTCTTTGTACAATAATGTTTTTCAACTAATATTTTATCATCATCAGAACTAGAGAATGCATAAGATGCTATAGTAATTGGAGGATGAACTAGAGGCTTAAATTAGAGCGAACTTAATGGCAATTGATAACTCTATTTTTATAGTATTATTTTATCTATTTAAACTTGAATTTTAACTTATATATTGTTGATTTTGTT
>JAXCLQ010000007.1:10611321-10642568 GCA_035584115.1 Cedrela odorata
AGGTTAGTACTTGAGAATCTATTTGTATTACAAAGAGTTGTATTATATGTACACTTGTATGTATATAAAAAAAAAATTTTGTGGACTAGAAATATTTAAGTTTTGTGTAAATAAAATAAATGTATTGTATATAAAGAATTTAAGCATGTATTTACAGTTAGTAAGAAACAGGTGTGACATTAATATAATGATAAATATCTAAATATTAATTGTTAATATACATATTTATACTAAAGTAATAATATATATATTAGATATTTATTAATGTATGTATAAACATATATGTATACTCTCTCTCTTATTAATAATGTATTAATGTATATGTATATTATTGTAATATATGCAATTGATTAAGAGTAATCAATGCATTTCACCAACCTAAACCATGACTCATGTTTTTGCATTAAATTCAATAGTTGAATTAGAATGCAGGTCAGTTAATTGCATAGTTGGAGTCGGTGTAGGTTTGTCAATAAATTGGATTTGATAAACATAAGGCTTAAGTGTGTGTTAAGCCTAAAAAAAAAACGCCACCTTCTCTGCTTTGGTTTTTGGTGAAACAAAGAAAGTCTTCTTCTTCTTCAACCGTAAGCTGCTTAGTGAAGCAAGCATAGTTATGCTTAGTTGTGAACCAAAGCAAAGCAGAAGAAAGATAAGAGAGCAAGCTACTTAGTGAAGCAAGCTTAGTTGTGCTTGGTTATGAGCTAGAGCAAAACAGAAGAGAGCATCTAGAGAGAGAAAGCTTGGTCAGCTTGTTGAAGCTTAAACCAAAGCTTGAAGATCCCAAATAAGCCGGAACCGACATCATTAATCCGTCGTGTGAACCACCTGTGGAAGCAAATGAAGGTGTTCTCTTGCTGCACAGGATCACAACAAAGGAGTAAGACTTTTAAGCTTGTGATTTAAATTTTAAAATTGTTTTGAAAGCCAAAACATGCATGTGTGCTTGTCCAGATCTGTTGAGGCCTTATTCCGCAAGTCCAAGAGATGGTCATGGCTCCTCTGCGGCGGTCACAGGCCCGTAAATCGATTTCTTGCATTGCGCTTTTGCTGCTCACAGGAAACAGAACATGTTGGGTTTACTGTTCCATTCACGAATAAGTTCTAAAGATAATGCTAGGACGTAAAGAGATCGAATGATTCCCAAATAACTATGATGAACAAATTCAAGTAAAGTTAATAACATCCAAGACCCACAAAAGCTTCAATCTCAGGACATAGTGGTGGTCAGTATGGTTCCTGATTGAAGACATCTTCTCCAAAGAGAGAAAGTGCGAAAACTGATTTGTAGTAGCACAAATTCTACATTCTTGGCCCAACTTAGCTCATATCAGACTTTTTAAAACATTAATTGACATTGGTTAAGGTCAAATATGAAAACAACTGGAAAGCAAAGTGACAACAAGATCCATATAAGTTAGAAGCACAAAATTAATGAATTCATCACACCAAGTTCATTACATTTTTCCAAAAAAATAAAAAATAATAATAATAATAAAATGCTAAGTGTTCAATTGTTCGAGTTAGCTAGAGTGCTGGGTGGATCAAACGGAGCGTCAGCTTGGTCAATAAGAGGAGTAGAAGAAGATATCTTAAAGCTATCATAGAAAGGGGCGCCCTTAGAGCAAATATTATTTAGAGAGTCTTCTCTAAGGGGTGAAGGATCATGTCCCAAGGCCTTATAAAACCATGTCAAGTCCAAGTATGGATATTGGCCTTGGAATGTCTCGGAGGTCAGGTCAATTTCTTTACTAACCCAACCTGCGATGGTGGCCTCCACTTCTCATTTAGCTTCTTCAAGTTTGGTGGCCAAAAAACACAAACTTCTTCTTCTTAACCTCTAAGCAGTGGCAACTCTAAACTAAAATTCCTCCATATCCAGAGCCCATCTCTTCTTTTCAGCCTTAAACTGATTCTGCTCCATGACCAAGTTACTCTCTGCCTCCTCAGCCTTATGCCCTAACCAAGTAGTCTATGTCACTGCCGAGCCTGAGGGAACAGCATCTATGGCATCTTGGTGCACCGTGGCAGCGTATTGCATCTAGGTAAATCATTACAAACAACAAAGTGTTAGAAGGAGCAGAGAATATCTTATTACCTTAAAAGTAGAGCAAGAGTTAACTTACCCAGCTCAGCCACCTTAATAATTGGTCTAAAATTCCCTAAGACGTAGTAGCCGAGAGGGCATCTGAGTGCTCAGACGGAATACATATGGCTTGCTGGTTGATGTAAGGGAGAGAGTAGGTGAAGAACTCCCTTTTGTCCTCAAAGAGATCCTCAGGAACAAGTTGGGGTGGACAAAGCCTCCCCCAGTGCCTTAAGCCAATTTTCTTTTCTTCCATCTTAGCTTATTATCCTCTTCCACCACAACAACCTTCCTCTTGCGTTTCCTCTTATCCATCTTCGGGGTAGAAAGAGGTGGCAGGTCACCTCGGATCTCAACTCCCTTGGTAGGAGTTGGAACTTTGCCGGAATAAGAAGTTCTAACAACATCTTGGGGAGCAGATGTCCCAGCCATCCTCTTGGGAGCATAAGGCCCAGCCTTAGTCTTTAAAGGTTAAGGAGCCTATTCAGCCTCTTTGCCCTTTACCATCTTCCTTAGAGTGTCTAGAGGGTTTTATACTGACTTCTTTGGGGCCATCTCTCTTGCTATAAAAAAAAAGGTCATACCAAAGTCAACCATTATGATCTAACACAAAAAAAAAAAAAAGACGACTACTTACCAGTTTGAGGTTTTTATGAGGCCAAATGGCCTTTAGAGACACAAAAGTTCTTTACTAGATTCCTCTTTAGCAGGTATATATATTCATTCTCTTTAATCATAAGAGCATAATCTGAGATCTTACTCCATAAAACAGACCTGACAAGATTCTCCAACTATTGAGATTTAGTTAGTAAGGGGCAATGCTAAAGAACTCAAAAATCCTAGTAAAATAGTCTTGAAGTGAGAGTCTGACTCCAAGGTGAAACAGTACTTCATTAAAGGAAATTTCACTATCAGGTGGGCGACTAGGAAGTTCATTTGCCTTAAGAGTCCTAAGATAAATGTCATCAAAGATGTTATAACAATGGGTATAAGTTTTTAAGTCTGTTTCTATAATGGTGGAAGGGAACGAGTCTGCTTCAAAAGGTGTCATATGTTCCCTTGTCTTATGAACAGGAAAGGGAGTAGAGGTAATGGCCAGTTCTTTCTCAGAGTTATTTCCCCCAGAAATAGTCTCGTTATCATTTGAAACAGAACCCATTTCTGTTCACAAGATGGAAAAAAAAACTATCAAGAACTGCTCAGGATCATCAACAACTCGTGAAAATTTATCTACAGTCTAAAACCCTAGAAAGCTATCCAATGTTTGTCTCAATAGTAGAAATCCCAAAATTCATAAAGAGAAAAAGTTCAAAGAATACAAAGACTTACCGGTTTTGGTTGGAATAAGTAAGTAACTTAAACAAAGAACAATCACATAAGACTCGCAGTGAGAAAAGGGTTACAGCCCAGAACGAGAGTGATTTTGATATGGTGAGAAAAGAGTTACAGTCCAAAACAAAAGTGGTAATAGAGTAGTGAGAAGAGAGTTATAGTCCATAATGAAAACAGCCTTGATGAAGCAAGTTAAAGCTTGTAATCTAGAATAAAGACGGAACTAAGTGTTTTGTTCCTAGTCGATTTTCGTCGTTCTTTGTAATAATAGCAACAAAGGGATTTGTTATGACCGCATTTTTCTTTCATAACAATTACAAAATAAAAATGAGTACTATAATGAAAAATTCTAAAAATTTAAGGGGTTAACATGCTAATTCATAATAAATTAGGGAAGAATATGTAAATGGTGTTATATGTGAGCCATAACATAAAAATTCAAAAACCTATTACTAAGCCTAATTAAAAGCCTAAAAAAAATTCAACCCATATTTAAGTATAAATTCAAGCCCACAACCTTGCTAAATAGAGGCCCATAATAGTGATTAAGCTAACCCAAAATGGTTAGATTTAAGCACCAAAACACTAGAAATTTCTACACTTGTTTAGAAGAATTTAGGCTAAAGAAAGAAATAAGGGAGCAAACAGAAAATCAAAGGAGAAAAAAGAAAAGTCATGCAAGGAATGAGAAAAAAAAGAAGAAGAGATGAAGAGAAAAAATGAGATAGATCGAGAGAAAGGGGGAGAGAGAGGAAGAAAAGAGGAACGGCGAAGGGAAAAGAAGAAGAAAAGGAAAAAAAGAAGCTTGGGATTCCAGCAAAAAAAGGGTGGTAAGTAACTATGTTTGTAATGATCTTGAAGTTTTGATTGTGCTTTGTATTGATTGTATGTGAAAATTTTGTGTGTTGAGTGACTTGTTGGGTATGGAATAATAGGAATATTACATGGTCTATTTATTTGAGAGTGTTGTGTCTATTTTGATGCATGAAAATGCAAACTTAAAGTGTGATTACATATTATTATAGTGGCTAAGTGGTGCTGGGATATAAGGCAGTAAATTTGTAAGTAAAAAATAATGCATTTTGGTTGCTGGAATTTGTTAAACAAGGCTCGAAAAATCGGAAACAGAATGAGTTTCGGACATTCAATTGCCAAGCCGCAAAATTTTATGAAAACTAGACATAAAAATAGATAACATAGTTGAAAACCAAGTCGATTCGTGGAAAGACGAGTGCCCAGCAAAATTCGGAAGTGGCTGCCTTGTCATGTTCATGCACACTGTCACACTCTGCGCAGTGTGTAGAAATCTATTCATAACTCGAGAATTCGGATTCAAATCCGAATCCTTAAAAATCTATAAAAACTAAACTTATAGAAGAATATTCTATCAAAATTTTAGCTTAAAATTCATTGCCATTGATCACAGCAAAAATGCGAAGTTGTCCTTTATACAGTGAATGGTTATTAAAGAGTAATCAAAAAATGAATTGGTGAATATTCGACTTAGATAATTTCTGTTCGAACTTCATAGTAACTCAAAGCATCTTAATTCCTTGTTGGGGGAAATGTACATGCATAATATAATACATGTATTTATTTATCCATTACCACATCTTGATTTTGATCAGCCAGACCACAACCTGTGAGTGGAATACTTATATTTTCTTATTTTTCTTATTGTGATGTCTATAATTATTTTTATGATTATAGTTAAATATATGGAAAAGATGGGTTAAGATATTAGTTACTTATGAAAGTGTTGATGAATTATGAGATTATGGCTAGGAGGAAGCTGAATATAATGTTGATATGAATTTTTCATGTTTGATATATATAATTATGATACGTAGATATATATATATATATATATATGATTGCATGCATGTGCGTATGCTAAAGATTTGGCCCATGGATCTAAATATGATCCTTTTGCCCAGTCAAGTGCGTAGCCTTAGACATAAACTAGACAAAGATGTATGCGCATGATGTTGTATGTGTATTTGTATACAATGGCACTTTAATATGTATGAGTTATGATTAGATAAATGATTATGTGTAGTTTTACTTCCTTAAAGTATATATATATATATATGTATAAAATGATTTTATTGAAAAAAAATTCTTCCACTCACTGTGTCTCTCAAGACTTATCCTCTCCTCCCTCCCCTCCCTTTTCAACCTTGCAGGTCAGACAAGTAGTTAGAAAGAAAAAAATATAAAATTCAGTACAGCGGAGACATAAGCGAAGGAAAGAATACACACCACAGTCACTGGGGCATGTGGGTCCATTATGTACAAAGATTCATGTGCATTACAGATAGAATTATTGTTTGAAGCCAAGCATATATATAAGCATAAATTGTATTATATCAAATACTGTAAAATATTAATAAATTATTTATGTTTCACGGTTAGGCATATTGCCCTTATGCAATACATACATTGTGTTAAATATTGTCATGAGTTTATAAAAGTTGTGTGTATTCAAATAGTCAGATAGAGGTTTAGGGTGATGGAAGAATTCTATTACCAACTGGTAATATTTCCGGATTTGAGATGTTACAAGATTAAACTTAGAGTTTAATTTTCTGAGTTCTTCCATTGCAATTGAAATTCTAAGAAAAGTTTAGATGCAAAGAAAATGCAAATAGAGATAATGAAAGAACAGAAAAGGGGTATTTAAGAGAATGAAGAACCCCAACCATTAATGTGATAAGGAGATGAAAGGACGAGATGAACCCACGATGGATAGAAGATTAAAAGATAATCATCAAAACACGAAAAGAAGGCGGCAATGATGAGTGCGAAGGAAATCTTTTAGGACTCGAAGCGATGTCGCTTAGTAAGCCAACTAAGGTGGACACGTGAATGGAGGCTTGTGAAATTCAAGTTAAGCATTTAAAGTTTGCGTATGGGCAAGTCTTTTCAAATCACAACCTTTAGTTTTTTTCAAACAACTACTTTTTGACTAAAACTAAGGGGCTTAATGTTTGAAAAATGACCTGAGACATGAATAAAGCCTAATGGGCCTTGGTCCAGCAAATGGGTGATACAGAACCCAAGCTAAAGTTTAGCAAAGGATAAAAGAAATCCAAGCTTAGCTCAAGCCCATGGGATCTTAACCATAAAATGGTAAGAACCTCAGGTACGGCAAGGGCAAAGACCTCTCAAGCTCAATAAAAGGTCTTGGGCCAAGACATGAATTCCAAGACCTCCTCCGACTATAAGGGTCTTGGGTATAACATGGTGGATGTCTTAAGTATGCGGTCAGATCCGAGGCCATTTCAAGTAAATAAAAAGGTTTCAGGCAAAGACTTTCGATGTAACACCCACAATTTTAAAAATTTGTAACTATAGCATCCACAGTATTTAAGAAATTTAATTAAGTAATTTGATGTTATTTAGTTAAATTAAAATTTCATGTAATTTTGAATTTTTAAGTGAATTCTAAAAATTTATTTAGGTACAAAATTAATTTTATAAAGTTAGGTTATAAATGGATTTGGATGAAGAAAATAGTGTTTGGATTAATTTTAGACTTAATTGTAAAGATTCTGAAATATTAAAGGTAATTTTAGAATTTTTTAAAAGGACTAAAATGAAAGTTTTTTAAAATTTTAAGTTATTTATATAATTTTAAAAAAATAGGGGTCTAATTAAAATTTTACCTTTCAAAATAAAACAATTTACCTCTTCTTCTCCCCCCAACTCGTATGCAATCGAAAACTCATTTTTTATCTCCAATAAAACCCATCTCCTCCCCTTTCACAACTTTTGGCCAAATTACTTCAAGTTCAGACGAATTTCTTTTAAATTTCAGTTACCGGTAAGCTTTATAACCTGTTAAAAGCTTGAATTTTAGATTTTTATTATGAATTGAAATTAGAGTTATTATTTATCCAAGAAACTTACGCTTAATTTTGCGTAAGAAACGTTAAAATTATATTGAATTGGAGTAGAAAATGTAGTATTATATTAAATTTGCATTAATTGAGATGTTTGTAAGAAGAAATTAAGGTGATTTGCTCTCGAGTGAATAGTATTTTTGAAGGTGCTATAATGTTTTTGAATGTACTACAGTAATTTCGATCTACAAAGTGTATTTAATCTATACAATAACTATTCACACAGTACCTATAATATGAACAGTACTGTAGCTACAGTATCTAATATTAACAGTAATTTCTTACAGTACTCCGACATAAACAGTATTGCTATAGTAAATCACAGTATGAACAATATTTTATTACAGTTTTTAGATCAAAACTGTATTTATTTACTTAGGTGAAAATGTATAAACTTAGGGTAGATGAAAATGTGAATTAAAATAAATTAGTCATGAAAATTCATTGTTGAAAATCAAGTAAATGATCTTAGTTAGTTAAACTTAGTAATATGGATAAAACTAAGAAATTTTAGATACTAATTCCACGAATATCGCATTTAAAACATTTATATTAATTAATATAGTTATAAATTATATTTACAAAGATTGAGAGATTAGTTTTGAAGATAATAATATTATAGTCAATTTATTGCCATTGGAGATGTACGATTTTGATATTATCTTGAGAAAGGATTGGTTGACCGCCTATCATTTCGGGCTAATTGGAATTTAGTTTTAGTGGGAGACGATTTGTGATAGGTCAAACGTTGCTTAATGTGATTAAGGTCACAAAGTTACTAAGAAAATGGGTGTAAAGGGTTTCTTAACTTATGTGATTACTAGAGAATGAATCAAGCCACAATTAAGGATAAACATCCTATCGTAAATGGGATGGTAAGATGATGAGAGCGCAAAAGAATTTGATTGAGCATATTGCTCGGAATAGTGGTACTCTAAGAAATTGTTATTTGATTTGTTCTTTTTGGGAGAACATAATAAAATTTCTTTTAAGAATATTGATGTATATCTTAAGTGGGAAGTGAGAACTTAGAATAAAGATTTTCTTTAGATAGAAGGAGAATCAAATGGAAATAGAATTAGTGAACGAATCCAAATAAAATGTATTAAAGAACTAGGTAAGATATTGAGGCTTCTAATTGGGTCATGAAATGTAATTCTCATTTCTCTAACATTTTTGTGATTATTTATGATTTGTAAATGTTAAAGAAAGATTTAAAATTATTACTTTGAGTCTATGTTAGTATTAGAAATGAAATTTATGATCTTCGTGAAATGAATTATCTCAGATTATATTATAAGTGACTTTTGATATGAGATTATTTATAAGTTTAGTTTATGATTAACAATGAAGCTCAAATTTTATTTATTCTTATAAAAGACGATAAGAAATAAGAATTTTGATTTACGAGATTTATAAGAATTAATTATCAAGGATTATAATTCATTGATTGATAATGGAACCTAAATTGTAAATATATGAGGTTGATGTAAAATTTCATTTTATGTCCTTATATGAGAAGATTTCTGAGAAGATCGAAGAAGTAATAAGAAAAACAAATTTAAGATCATAGAAGTTATAAAATTTTATTTTTGGATAAAGGCCAAGGGTGTTTAAGAAATATAACAATTTCCTTTAAGGTGTGAAATTGATGTTTTAAAATTGAATTAGATTTACCAAGATTTGAAATAGTTACTAACATGTTATACATGAAGAGGGATACATAGTTTTCCAAGTTAAAATTTCATATTCATCTATTTTATTCAATAAATTTTCAATTATTAATTGGTACAATTAAGAAATTCTATAAGTATAAGATATGTTTATTTACATAATACTTGGGAGACAAAATTCATAGTTAGAAAAAAAAAAGATAACAAACACGAATTATGAAGAAAGATTATCTAGTGAGTTATTTAAGAGATTTTATTTAAGAATTTATTTGTATCAAAGATATATTAATGATAATATTTTAATATGTGTAATGATATTGAATTTTATATGCAAAGATTTATGATAGTAGACTCGATGTGATTGATGGGGTTTGTAATTGAAGGAATATTGATTATATGAACAAGACAATTTGCACAAGAGTTATTCGAGGTAAATAGAAGAGAGATTTGGTTATTAAACATAATTCGAGTCTTATTTTATTAAATTTCTTTATATTAATGAAATTATTTTAATGAGATTGAAATGACATGTAAGTTGGTATTATATTCGTTCAATGTGTTGAAATTCGATTTTGTTTGGTGATTAAGATGTTATTGAACATATATGTCTATAGTTTAAATTTGAAAAAGACTTAGAGCATGTGATAAGATAGTTAAAATCAATACTACTTAGTATAATTTTATATGTAGTATATAGATACATTAGCTTATAATTGATTTTAAGGTTCATATGGTGGAATTATAAGGAATTATAAGAAGTATGTTATTTAATTATTTAATCTTTAAAGCTTAATATTTTATACATGTATTATTTTAAAACATGGAGTGGATTGAGAACGAAAGTATCAACAAATAGTTAGAGTGATTTGATTTAATAATTTGATTGAGAAAAGTTATTTTAGATGTTCCTAAGTTAAACAATAATTTTGCAACAATAAATATTATAGACTATAATCGAATTGAAAATATAAAATTTTTAATTAATAAGAATAAAATGGTTAGAAGTTTATATTAAGAATATCAAAAGCACTATGGTATAAAGTACCATTTGAGAATTAAAATTTGTGTATATAAAGAATCTTACTTATATGTTATGAAAGTTTAAGTATGATATTATGCATTTTATAAGTAGAGGTTGGTGGAGGTAATGATGCATAATAATTCTTGATGCAAGAGTTAGACCTTAACCGTATTTAATGGTTTATAACTATTAACAATTCTTCGCATAGGTCATATATATTACTCAATATAATGGTAAATATATTTTGACATTGTGATGGACAATAGTTAAATATTAAGGGATCAAGGCGATTGGAATAAAATTTGACTATATTATAAAGAGAATGTCTCTAATATCTTTGATTTAAATCCTAAATATATATACATCATACATGTTATATGTTATATTGACCTTAATCAATCTACAATACATAGAATTCTGTAGAAGTTATTTATAAGTTATGTGGTATTGTAGAATAATGGATGGTGATGTTATATTTTAAAATAAGAGATGATGACAGTAAAGTTTAAGTCTCGAGATCATATTGATTTTAAACTTAAATATAATTATTGGACCACAAGTAAATAAGATATATGATTTAATATTATATAATTTTTGGAACTTGTTATTAGAGTTGCTCCATGGAAGTATGATTTAGTAAGAATGATAATTGCTATTACTATCAATAAATGCGTATTAGAAGAATAGGCTCGTTAATTATATATTAATTTGACTAAGTTATCGTACATTTTGAATAGTAGTAGTAATTTGTAACGAGTTTAATCAAGTGCGTCAATTCAATTACTTACTTTATGTAGGTTTCATAAGATGATCATATTAGAAAAATGCAAAGGGTATTAGTTAAGTATACATAATGAATAAGGCAATTGTAAAATTTCGAGAACAAAATTTTTATAAAGAGGGGAAAATTGTAACACCTGTAATTTTAAAAAATTATAACTGTAGTATCCACAGTATTTAAGAAATTTAATAGAATAATTTGATGTTATTTAGTTAAATTAAAATTTCATATAATTTAGAATTTTTAGGTGAATTGTAAAAATTTATTTAGGTACAAAATTAATTTCATAAAGTTGAGTTATAAGTGGATATGGATGAAAAAATAGTGCTTGAATTAATTTTGAACTTAATTGTAAAGATTCTGAAATATTAAAGGTTATTTTAAAATTTTTTAAAGGGATTAAAATGAAAATTTTTTAAAATTTTAAGTTATTTGTATAATTTTAAAAAGAATAAGGGTCTAATTAAAATTTTACCTTCCAAAATAAAACAATTTGCCTCTTCTTCTCTCTCCAACACGTATGCAATCCAAAGCTCATTTTTTCATTTTCAATAAAGCTCGTCTCTTTCTCTTTTATAACTTTTGGCCGAATTACTTCAAGTTCAGACGAATTTCTTTCGAATTTCAGTTACTGATAAGCTTTATAACCCATTAAAGCTTGAATTTTAAATTTTTGTCATGAATTGAAATTAGAGTTACTATTGTGTTGAATTGGAGTAGAAAATATAATATTATATTGAATTTGCATTGATTGAGATGTTTGTGAAAAGAAATTAAAGTGATTTGCTCTCGCATGAACAATATTTTTAAATGTACTACAGTAACTTCAATCTACACAATATATTTAATCTGTACAGTACCCATAATATGAAAAGTACTATAGCTATAGTATCCGATATTAACAGTAATTTCCTACAGTACTCTGGCATGAACAGTATTTGCTACAGTATAAACAGAATTTTATTACAATTTTTAAATCAAAACAGTATTTATTTACTTAGGTCAAATGTATAAACTTAGGGTAGTCGAAAATGTTAATTAAAATAAGTTAATCATAAAAATTCATTGTTGAAAATCGGGTAAATAACTTTAGTTAATTAAATTTAGTGATATAGGTAAAACTAAAAAATTTTATACACTAATTTCACGAATATCGCATTTGAAACATTTATATTAATTAATTAAATAGTAGAAGATATGATTTGTATATTTGTGGTATTAGGTTACGAGAATTCGGTAGAAGAATTAAGTTAGGCGGGAGTATTGTTAGTAAGAGTGGTTACCCTCCCTTTGTAATAAGTAAATCGTGCATGTACTTTTATTGCTTTTAAAATAATATGATATCTGAGCATATGTTTGACAATAATATGAAAATTAAAAATTTTAAATGTTTTATATGCTGATATCAAATTCATAAAATGATTATTGAAAATGATGTCAATGTGTGAATATTTATGAATGAAAATGATTTTATGGCTCTAATCGTTAGTTAATGTTTATTCTGATTTAATCGGGTCTTGTGTCAAATGTGAGACTTGTGAGTTATTCAAAATTCTGTTTAACATGCTATGCACATTTCTGTTATGTTCAAAATGAAAAAATTGTTCGATTTAAGTTAAATACGTAATCACGTTCTGAATCCGGGTCACCATGGGTATAGGTGACACTAACTGACTGAACCTGTAACACCCCATTCTCATAGTTAATCAATCATTATTACATAATGATACATCATTTTATACAAAGAGTATTACTAGAATATGATTCTTAAATGTCTACAATTTCTAAATTCCTTACACGTACAAAAAGTTATCTATATAACTACTTCTCAATCTTATAATTACTCTATTAATTACATATATAATAAAAAAAATTCATTTATGTCTAATTAATCTTGCACGCGTCCTTTGTCCCTTTTACATACTATTATCTGAAAAATAAAATTTTTAAAATAAACAGTTAGATATAATCTCAATAAGGAAACTATTCAAGTTTGCACATATCGATGCGGTACATAATATACATACTTAAACAGATCAATGCATTTTTAAACTTTTCAATTACATAGAAACAAATTCATAGTACAATTATTTTTTAGAACGGCTCTGTCAGTTAGTGTTACCTGCACCCACGATAACCCTGATTCAGAACATGATCACGTATTCTGCTTAAAGCGAACAATCTTTCCATTTCGAATATAACAGAAACATGCGTAGCACGTTAAACAGCATTCTGAATAACTCGCAAGTCCTGCTTTTGCCATGAGACTTGGCCAAGTCAAAATAAATATTAATTAACGACTAGAGCTATAAAATCATTTTCATTTATAAACATTTACACATCGACATCATTTTCAACAATTATTTCATAAATTTGATATCAGCATATAAAATATTCAAAATTCTCAATTTTCATATTATTTTCAAACATATGCTCAGAAATCATATTATTTCAAAAGCAATAAACATACATGCACGATTTACTTACTATAACGGGAAGGTAACCACTCCTACTAACGATCCTCCTGTCTAACTTTATTCTTCTCTCGGATTCTCATAGCCTAATATCACAAATATATAAATCATATCTTCTACTATTCAATTAATCAATATAAATGTTTTAAATATAATATTCATGGAATTAGTGTCTAAAATTTATTAGTTTTATCCATATCACTAAGTTTAACTAATTAAGGTCATTTACATGATTTTCAACAATGAATTTTAGTGGCTAATTTATTCTAATTCTCATTTTCAACTATCCTAAATTTACACATTTTCGCCTAACAAACAAATATGGTTTTGATTTAAAATTGTAATAAAACTATTTATGCCGGATTTACTATAGCAAATACTATTAATGCCAGAGTACTATAGGAAATTACTCTTTATACTAGACTGTAGCTACAATACTATTCATATTATGGGTACTGTACAAATAGTTACTGTACAGATCAAAGTTATTGTAGCATATTTAAAAACATTGTAGCACCTTTAAAAATACTGTTCACTCGAGAGAAAAACACCCTAATTTTTTTCCACCAATACCTCAATCAATACAAATTCAATCAAATACTACATTTTTTATTTCAATTCAACATAATCTAATGTTTTTTTTATCCAAAAGGAATCTTAAATTATTTGGATGAATAGTAAATATAATTTCAATTCATGATCAAAATCTAAAATTCAAACTTCTTGTACGTTAAATGATTCACCGGTAACTGAAATTTGAAAAAAATCGCTCGAATCAGAAGTGAAATGGTCGAAAATTGTGAGAGAAAAGGGAAAATGAGTTTACTGAAAATGGAGAGGAATGAACACGAGTTGGAAAGAAAAAAGATGCAATTTGTTATATTTTGGGTTGTAAAATTTCAATTAAGCCATAATTCTTTTTAAAATTATACAAATAACTTAAAATTTTGAAAAAATTTTATTTTAGTCATTTTAAAAATTCTAAAATAACCTTTAATATTTCAGAATCTTTATAATTAAGTCCAAAATTAATCCAAACACTATTTTTTTCATCCAAATCCACTTATAACCCAACTTTATGAAATTAATTTTGTGCCTAAATAAATTTTTAGAATTCACCTAAAAATTATAAATTACATAAAAATTTTAATTAATCAAATAATATCAAATTATTCGATTAAATTTCCTAAATACTACATATGCTACAGTTACAAATTTTTAAAATTACAAGCGTTACAGAGCCATTTCGAAAATGTTTAAAATATGAATAAATTCTTGTGTTAATTAATAGTTTAACAATTCATTGATCCATTTGTGCAAATATTATTGCTTTGAAAAGAAAAAAAAATATGTTTTGTATCACATCAACATTAAAAAAAACTTGCATAATTTACTTACTGAGATTTTATCTCACCATTTATTGTAAAAATTTTATTTTTCAGAGAATAACACGAAGAAGCGATAAAGGACGTGTGCAAGGTTAGTTAAGTATAGATGAAAATCTCAGTTATATATGTAATTAATAGAGTATTATAAGTTTGAGAACTAGTTATATAGATAACTTTTTATATTTGTAAGAAATTTAGAAATTATAGACATTTAATAATTATGTAATAGTAATACTTTTTGTAAGAAATGATGTAGTATTATGTAATAATGATTGATTGAATAAGTATGAGAATAAGGTATTACATCCGAAACCTCTCGACAATTACGTATTGATGAAATATTCAAATTCTTTCTGAATTTTTCTATAATAAAGATTCATGACCTGCTAGATGCATTCTACAAGTAGGACTTATTCCATAATAAGGATCCGTGGCCTAGTAGATTTATTCTGCAAGTATGACTCAAGATTCCACAATTTTCAGAATACCGATACTTATAAAGTTAAATTTCTGTGATCCATAAAATATGAATACATTTGGGATTATGATTTTAGATTCTACAAAATCTTAATAAGTTTGGGTAACCAAATGAGGACTTATAAAAATTATTATGTTCGCTTGTATTACACTACAGAGATTAGAACATACAACATTCTTTTTACTGTTATTGTCTGATTTTTGCCTGACCACCGGCCTTACCATTTAGATCTTGTTGTGGTTTCAGCTGAGACAACTTCAAAACAAATGAAGAAAATTATCACTAGTGCACAGAGCTCCTAGAAGAATTTTTGCTGCATCAACATAATTATTTATTAGTAATAATAAGTGATGTTACATTTTATAATTTTAGAAAATATAATATTTATATTATTGTTAACTATTAACAATTAATATTATTTAAATTGATATAAATGAAAATTAATTATATATAGATATTAATAAATATTTTATTTATTATAAACTAGAGTACTTAAATTTTATTTATTTATTTATTTATTATTATTATTACTCCTTTATAATTTATAGTTTAGGTGTAAAAGAAATATCCCAAGAATCTCTTTGGGATAAAAAAAAGCAGTACCTTTGCATGATAAAATGATGGGCCAAAAATCAATTATTCTAAGCCATTATATGTATACCAAACACAAGATTGGGATTATTTGATAAAATATAATCTAATCTTATAAGCTATCCTTTGTACCAAATAGATTCACTGAGCACTAAATTAAAATATAAGTATTTATCTATATATTTAGTTGTTAATTATATATAAGTGTTTATCGAATTTAATTATCATGAATTAATTTTTAAATTAGTAAATAGTTATATATTAATTAAAATATCATTTATAGTGTTTTACGGGCAACATAATAAATATTATAATAATTTTTTTAATAAAGTGTTAATATAAAAGAACTTATGCATTTTAATATATTTTTTTTAGCACTTCCAAATGGACTAATAGTCTTATGACATGTTTGGTAGACCGAACTGGATTATGCTAGTTGAATTGTTTGCGTAAAATCAACATAGGCCCATGTTTGGTTACAAATTTAAGGGGGACTGATCTGCATTATTTTTTTAAAATAATTGACATGTGCCCCACACACGAGTTTGCTCTGCTCTGTTTAAGTGACTTATTTTTTAAATTAAAATATTATATATTAAAATAATTTATATTACTATTTATTTATAAATAAAATATAATAAATTATTGAAAATTCTCTCCAGCCACCATCTCTCCTTTAGATCACCTATATCCGCCATTCGTTACTGTCATCCACCGACAGCTTTTCATATCAATGAACACATATTTAGATTAATATTTTTATGATCAACACAATGGTATGATCACCATTATCGTTTGATTGATTTTTTACCACAGATTTGAAGTTAATTTTTAGTATGACTGACGACGATTGACAGTGAGCAGATTCTATTTTTGAAAAAAAATTATTTTTAATAATTTAAATAAAATATAAATTAATATAATAATATAAATTAATATTATATATATAAAATTCAACCCAACACCAAACATCATATTTTATTAAATTTTATCCATTCTAATTTATTACAATTCATTACAATTCAATCCATTTGAAATAACACAGTGCAATATGTGCCCTAGTATCATTTAGGAGTACTAAAAAAGAAGTATGTAGTGTTAATTAGTATTATCAAACAAATTTTCAAAGTAAATTTTTAATTGAGTTGATATTTTATCGTGAAAGCAAGAAATTAAAGAATCGATTTCTCCTCACACTAGCCTCATGTATGGTTACATGGAATTAAAGAATCAACACCCTCTTAATTTTACACATTTTTTACACTATTTTTCAACTTTTATATTAGAGTCTTATTAACGTAACAATTGCATGGAATTAATGACTTCAGTTATTAATAATAAGTAATTAATGCCTTTTCTCAACCCTAATTAATGATATGAATTCTTAACAATAATTAATTAATTAATTAATTAATTAATTTTCTCTCTCTTAATTACTTCCTCTTACATCTTCATCCAACATTGTTTCATCATTCTCTTTCTCTCTCATATTTTCTTAAGATAAAATTATCTCTAATATTGAAGAAACTAATCAGCATTCGAATTATATTAGAAGAAATATGAGAGACATAATAAACATATTGATTTTTTTCTAATAAAGTGTAATTTTTAATAAATCAATAAATCATTAAAGGTAGTATAACAATGTCAATCTCATTCTATAATTTAGTTCATTCTAACTTGTTCACTGTGTTGGAGAGAAATCATCCATGGATTCTACTTGTTTCTTTAGATAATACAGAAAGGGTAGATGGGTAAAGATAAAATAATAATAACCGCTCAATATGGTGAAGAAAATGGATGAAGTAGATGAAAGAAAAAGTAAGGAAAAATGAAACGATCGAAAGGAGATGAGAGATAAAATGTGTTAATTACTTATTATTAATAATTAGGTCATTTAAATTCATTTAATTTTAACTGTTGATAAGACTTTAATTTAAAGGTTAAAAACTTGTGTAAAGCTAAAGATTCGCTGATCATCTCTCTCTCTCTCTTTCTCTCTCTCTCTCTCTCTCTCTCTCTCTCTCTCTCTCTCTCTCTATATATATATATATATGTAAGGAATGGTTAGTAGCTACTTAACTCTGTACTAATTTTTTAACCATTAGATTATTAAATTAAATTATGTGTAATTAATATATCATAGTTAATACACATGAAATACAATTTTAGCCATTTAAATATTATTAATATATGATATATATATATATAACGTAAAAAATTAAGATTTTTGATATTAGCTATATATATATAGAGTAGGACATGGTAAGAGTGTGCAACAGTTCTGCTTTGATCCAAAATTGCCAAGAATCAAATTGAAAAAATCGATTCTAAACTGGAATTGATTCTTTTAAGGTAGGTTTCAGTTCCAAAAAATTAACAACCGAATTTTTTAGGGTAGGTTTTAGTTCTAAAGATTGTAGAACCAAAACCGATTCGATTTAAAAATAAAAAATTATTTTTTAGACTGAATGAATTAAACCCTACCTTATATTCAAATACAAACTTTTAATCATTAAACTACATATATAAAATTACATAATTTATTAAAGAGAGTAGTACTATTTGTTCGTTGAGTTACATAGAAAAATATTAATTAATGTGTTTATAATATTTTATTTAACTTAATTTATCATATTATTTGTCTAATAATTTAATAAAATCGTGAAGTGTATATATTTATTTTAAAATTGTCAAACAGATTAACAATTATAATAAATAAATATATATATGGTATAATATTATTAGATATATAATTGTACCATCATAAAAAAAATAAATTTATTTTTTTAGTGATGTATAATATTAGCTTGAGTAATAATACAATTTTTTTTTAATAATTTGTTGTATATCAATTTTTTTTAATAATTTATTTATTTCTCTTTTGTTCACTCAATTTTTCATCATGTATACAATACGTTTATAATTTAATTTAATTGATTTTATTTTTTTAAAAGATTTTTTTTATGAAGTTAAAAATTATAAAAATTGAGATAATTAATAAGTAGGATACCTTATTTTCAAATTGGAACTGAACCATAACCAAATCGAAATCAAATTAAAACAGAAAAAAATAATATCTTATTAAACATAGTAGATTATGATTCTAAAATTTAAAAACTAAAATATTTAAAGTAGATTTTAGTTTCGAGTGAAACCGGAACTAAAACTAATTTTTCACACCCTTAGGACACAATCCCTTATTTGGGGGGTAATCCAATTATAAACGAGACTCGAATCCTTATTAAGGATTCCTCTTCGAATTAACCTCCAGTGTGTGTGAAATTTAAAAAAAATATATATGTATATATATATATATATATATATTACCAAATGGACCTTTACTTAGGTTTAGTCTAATTATAAATGAGGCTCACAAAAACTATCCACCCCCTTACTCTTAGTCGTAGATAAGTGTTTAGAAATTAAGGGTATTCAACAATTTCGATTCGATTCGGAATCGTCAAGAACATAATCGAACTGAAAAAATAGATTCTGAACTGAAATCGATTATTTTAGGGTAGGTTTCGATTCTAAAAAACATAGAACCTATTTTTTTAGGGTAGATTCTGATTATAAATATTGAGGAATCAGAATCGAACCGAAGAACCCGTTTGATTTAAAAATAAAAAATTATTTTTTAAATTAAATTAATTAAATCTCACACCTTATATTTAAATTCAAATTCTTAATTATTAAACTACATATATAAAGTTACACAATTTATTAAAAGAGAGCACGTTGAAAAAAATTAATAAATGTGTTTATAATTTTTTATTTAACTTAATTTATCATATTATTTATATAATAATTTAATAAAATTATTATGTGTATATATTTATTTTAAAATTATTAAAAGAGTTAACAATTATAATAAATAAATATATACATGATATAATATTATTAGATATATAATTATACTATTATAAAAAAAATTAAATTTCTCTTTTAGTCATATGTAATATTAATCGAGTAATAATATAATTTTTTTAATAATTTACTATATATCGATTCTTTTTAATAATTTATTTATCTTTTCTTTCGTTCATTCAAATTTTTGTAATGTATAAAATAATTTTATAATTTAATTTAATTTAATTAAGTTTATTTTTTAAAATTTTATTTTATAAAATTAAAAATTAAAAAATTAAGATAATTAATAATTAAGATATACTATTTTCAAACTAAAATCGAATAAAAACATAAAAAAAAAAAAAGGAGTACTTTATTAAATTGTTAAGTTTCGATTTTAAAATTTTAAAATTGAATTATTTAGAATAACTTTCCGAAACAAAACCGAACTAAAACTGATTACGAACGATTTGGCTTGGTTTTTAAAATTTATCTGAATTACTTTTCCTTTTAAATTTCTCTCGGTTCCTTCTTCAATTTAAAAAAAAAAAAAATTGTTTGTCCCTGAGCACGAGCCTCAACTAGGTTTTCTCCGCACGCGTCGGGCAGTGGAGAAAAGATCTCCCGTGAATAACTTTTCGTCGCAATGGCAAACTGTTCGTTTTACTGTCGCGTTGTTTCCGGATTTTGTATGTTTATTCATTATTTGTATATGATTTATGAACTGTGGTTTTAATTTGCTATGCAGCAATGGCTAAGTCTTTTCTCCAAGTTGCAGCTACGGAGGAGGTAGCTCCACCTCTTAGAGTTGTTCAGATTGAGGGACTGGTATTTTCTCTCTGTTTCTTTCATTTCGTTCTAAAAATAGTTTGAATTTTTATTTTCAATGTTTTCTATTGATTTTTCGTGACCAATTTATATTAATGTAAACAATAAATATCTTATGATTCGATCAGTTAGTATCCTATCAAGTGCTTTCTCTGTTTCTTTTTCCTTAAAAAAATGATAAATAAATTTTTAATCATGTTCTTGTATTGCAACCAAACATTACAAAATTGAAACAAAATTCTGCAACCTTTTAAAAATACTTTATATGATGCATGAAGCACTCTTGAATGTATAATAGTTAATGAATTTAAATGTTTTATGCAGAAGAAAGGACCGTCCTTTAGACTCTTTTGTTTTCTTTTGTGAAACAGGTTATACTAAAGATAATCAAACACTGCAAAGAGTTTTCACCAGCTTTGGTGACAGGACAACTTCTTGGGCTAGATGTTGGCAGTGTTCTTGAAGTTACCAACTGTTTCCCCTTCCCGGTATGATTGACCATTTTCTGCTTTTTACAATCTTCATGTTCAGATTTTCCTTTTTCTTTTATAAGTTATTTTTAGTTACTATTGCTTATTTTTTTGGTTATTATGAAAATGTAAATACAGATCCAGGAAGAGGATGAAGAGATTGAAGCTGATGGTGCTAATTACCAGCTTGAAATGATGAGGTGTCTGAGAGAGGTTAATGTGGACAACAACACTGTTGGATGGTAAACTTGGCTAAAGGAATTGCGTGTCTAATGATGTTCTTTTGCATTTTGTTTTGGTACTCTTTTATTTTATTTATTAGTCTTTACTATACGAGTCTTCTGACATACGAAACACAGGATCTTAATTGACCCTAAGGTTCCAACTAAGTGCCACACTAATTCATCATTAAATACGCTCGCACTTGACTTCATAAACATATGATACTGATTTATTAATGCTGCTAAACTTGTTCTGGAAGAAAAGCTGGTGTGGTGTTTTGTTATGTTTATTATAAGTTCGGAGTCCAACTTTGTATGATTAACGAGATTGTATAAAAGATTTCATATATACAGTCTTGCAGTTGTTCAAATGTATTGAGATTCAATGGTACAAAGCTTTTAATAGGCTATTTAATATTTTGAAAGAGATGTCTAAGTGATATGGCATTTGCTTTTGTGCTCTTGATCTCAGTCAGCATGGGGAAATAGATATTCTTGTGTGTTTTCTTGGCTGTTATACTTTCAGCTTGAATGTCTGACATCTTCTTGACTTTTTATTTTTTTTAAGTTTATACACACCCCAATCCCACCTCCCTCCATTCACAAACACAAATTAAAGAAAATGCGCAAATTATTTATTTAATAAAGAAAATTATTTGTTTTTAAGGTACTTTTTTTATGGTTGGCTGAAGCTTCTGAAGGGAGGAGGCTAGAAGTTAAATTGAAGAAGATGTTTAATTTGTTTGTTTCTTTTGATTATTTCCCTCAAATTTTTGGGCGGAACTTAATTTTGTTCCTCATGTTAGTTAGCAAATACTACATTTCTGAAGTGGTATACAAATTCTTCTGAAATTGTTGGACTAGACCATAAATCTTGATCTTATTCTCGTTGCATTTTCGCATTGATTTGGCAATTGAAAAGTTTTTGAGGTGGGTGCAATTTTTGTTAGCTAGGAATTGTTTTAAAATCTAAATAATTTCATTATCCTTCTAGGGTAGGCTTATGAAATATTGTATACTTTTTATTTAGTTTATTTTTTGATAAGAAACTGAAAATTCTATTAATGATGAATCAGAACAATAATGCGGACCAGCTGTCTAAGTAATCAGAAACCCAAGAGAGGGGAAACAAAAATGTACTCGTATGTATATAAATTTACATCTACTATTTAAATTTATATATATATGCATACATATGCATCTGTTAGTGAATAATAGTTAGAAGAAGGCTGAGATTTTACTTGAAAATTACAGTTTATGCAACTAAAATTTAAAGGAAAACTTAGGAAGAAAGGCAGGATCAAAGGTAGAGGGGTTGTGCATGAGGGTATAAAAAGATCAACCAAGTTACTAAGTTAGGTGTTGGAAAAGAGTGAAAAGGAGGTAAATAAAGCAAAAAAGGAAAGAGGGACTTTTCATTATTTTAATTTTTTTGATAGGAAACAGAAGGACTCTTCATTAATATTATTAATTTTTCTGACATGAAACAGAGAACTCTTCATTATTTTCATTTTTGGTGAGAAAATCTTCAATAATTTAATTTCAGCTAATACGTGTCACCTCTCTTAGAGACATAATTTTAGCTTATTCTGGATGTTCAAATCCATGAATAAGTTTTTACCTGAATATTCTGCCAAATATAGAGAAAGTTATTTTGTCAAATCTTTCACTTTCCAGCTTTCTGTTATTTCTACTAAAATTGCTTCTTTTGTGTCTGAAAAGATAATATGAGTCAAGTTGCAGCCACCTTTAAAAGGCTATCAAAGAATTAAAAGAACAACTTATGAACCTATATAAAGAGAGCTGATACACAATCCTAATGTTATGGGTTATGATTGTGTTGTGCAATCACCCCAGGTACGACGGCTAGAGTAATTTAGTGTGATGTGTAAATCATCTATTTTTGTTACTCTGATTACATTGTCCCAACCAGAAAACAGTCCCAACACCCCGAGTATTAACCACATTTAGCCTTCAATCTCAAATCTTCAATTATATGCATAATATCTTCTCATCTCCTTAAACCCTCTAACAATGGCAGAAAACAGAAAGTTGCTTGCTGTACTACATGAGATAATTTGATTATATGTCAACAAATTGTGTTGCATTAATTTGCCCATGTGTATTGTGAGAATCTCTTTATTAGCTTAGAGACTCCTAGGTCATATTTTCTCCTTTTAACTTTTATTTTAATTGTCTGCTTGGTCACTTCTGTTTAATGCTCCTTAAATAGGTGAAAGTGTTTTTGTTTCTTATCTGAAAAAAAAAGAAAAGAAAAGTATTTGTTGGCCCATGTGTGACATCTTACTCTTTTTCTCAATTCAAATAAGTTTTCTTAAATATTTTTCAGGTACCAATCAGCAATGCTAGGCTGTTTTCAAACAGTGGAATTGATTGAGACATTTATGAACTACCAGGTATGTTTTGGAACTTTCCATATATTTCTTTATTAAAGATATACAGGATTTTGTTGACTCTATTGATCTATCATTATCAATACGAAATTAAATATTTGTAATATCATCATCGTCATCATCATCTTTAATCTTTGTGTTACTATTATATTAATCTTTATAATTGTTAGATTTTTATTATTTAGGGGCTTCATTATGTTTCTTTTCTTACTTTTAGGCTTTATTGTCCTTGTCCTATTGATTTTATTTTATTTTGATGAGGATGATGGTTATAATATTTTGGTTTCAGTGATCACTATTCTGAGCAATATATATCAATCTTTATAATGATTAGTTTTTATTATTTAGGGTTTTCATTATGTTACTTTAATACTTTTAGGCTTTCCTGTCCTTTTTCCTATCGATTTTATATTATTTTGGGTGTTTTAATTGCTTTCCCCTTTTTTAAGGTTATTCCGTGTTCATGAAGGTTTTCATTTTCTTATTTGCACATGTAACAACAAAAATTTTGTGTAATTGTAACTAAATTTAGTAACTGAATAACAATTTCTTTTGTTGGAAGAATTTGATTGATAAAGGTAGACAAAGCAGTTTTTTATTCATACATAAAAATGCCTTGTGCAAAATCCATAATAATTTTCTAGAATAAAAAATTCTTTCCCTTAGTTGACTTCCTATGATTCATTGAGCTGGGCCAATCAGCATTGGTGTAGACTTCTAGTTCCATTTTCTCTTAGGATTCTATACACTTCTTTAAGATGAGATTCTTGTGGAGAGTACATGGATTAACTTGCACACTTAATGTGATGTTGAGTCGTGTGTGTGACAAATAAATAGCTTTCTCACTAGACTTCGGTTGTGACCATCATCCAGCATTAACTTTAATTTTCTGTCATTTGCGATTTTGCTTAATGGTTGTCTCAGCTGGTCTGCTTGCTGTGAGATGTAAATTTCTAGCTGGTCATATGATCTGTTGTGCTCATGTCAATAATCCAAGGACTGTTTATGATCTCCCTAGAAACATTTAGAGCTTGAATATTATCTGACTGAGCAAAGGTGCAATCTGGATTTGTGTTCTCTAGTTGAGAGAGGGAGATCTTCAGTTTCTCCAATTGTTTGCTGAATCTTCCAAAATGTTTCTTGTTGTTGAGTGATTTCTCTCCTGCACTTTCCAGAGTACTAGCCATATTTGCTCAATTACCATTCAGAAGGATAGGATTTAGTTTGGCTGTGATTTAAAAAGTGGGATTATGATTGACAAAAGTTGAGGAGGAGAACAAGGTTTGAACCAGTGGTAGGCTGCACTTGGTGTTTTCAGACATGTTGGTTGGTTGGAACACCAGAAACTGAATATTATCGAGTTAACAGTCTGAGCAATGAAGGCTGAGTATGGCATAACAGCCAAAAAATTCAGAGGGTTTGCAGTCTGCTCTTAAACCGTGTAGAAAGAAGAATATTTTCTCACCTTCATTTAAAGAGAAAAATAGTACAAATATGTACGATTGGGATATGACTAGAATCCCCCAAAAGTAGGGAGCTGATTTCTAGGCTGGAATCCCTACAGTGACTATTAATGCAAATTATGAAATTAAATCAGGAAAAGTAAATTAATTTGAAAACAAGATATTAATTGCACTAAATCAGCAAAAACTCCCTCATTCGCAGTCAATACTTTGATTATTATAGTTTATAATCACAGGAATGAAAATTGTCCTTTTGATTGTTGGCGGATTCAAGATCTGAGGTGCACATGGATTTGAGGACTGCATTAAGCTTTAATGATATGTAGCCCACCTTTTCTTTCATGCTGCATTGTTTGATCATGTGGACTCTTATTTATTTGCAATTCAAATTGTGAAACTTGCAATTTTTTTCCTTTAACGTGCAAGATAGGTCTATAAAGATTATGCGAATTTGAAGGAAAATGTTAGGTTCTAAGTTAGCAAAATAACATTTTATTACAAGTCAATGCGTCTGATATCAAGTAGAATAGAAACTATTGTCTGCCTCTAGCATTTGTAGCCAAGTGCCCTTGTTGTAGAGCTCCTTGTTGCCATGGATTGGACAATATTTCCTTTGCCAAAGATATTCACGACACGTTTGTGTGCTCATATATAATATGACTTCTGGTGTCTGGGCTCTTCTTATGCATATTCACTGTGTCAATATACAACTTTTAGATGATGCGTAGAATTATGGTGCTTTACTTGTGATAACTATTCTGATGAAGACTGATTTTGGATGCAGCAGGATAGATTTGGTTAAGATGAACCTAACTGTTACTTCTTTTAGTTATAGTTAAACTGCTTGTTTTACTTATATTACCCTTACAATGTTGGATTGCTCTATATCAAATTTCCATTTCATGTTATTCAAATGATGAATTATATCTTTAAATGCTTGTTATAGAGGTCTGCTTATCTGTATTAAGCTAGTGTGCAGTGACACAAATACTTGTCAAATGAGAGGAAGTTTTGTCTTTGAAATCAATTAAGGAGTAAAAGAACTTAAAACAAATCTTAATTTTCACTCCTTGGAATCTTAGTTCTTTTCCTCACTTATTTTTCATTTTGGACGATTGCAGGAGAATATTAGAAGGTGTGTGTGCATAATATATGACCCGTCAAGTTCCAATCAAGGCGCCTTAGCTCTTAAGGCTTTGAAGCTTTCTAATTCCTTCATGGAACTTTACCGCAATAACAATTTCACTGGGGAGAAGTATGGAATTTTTTTTGTCCATTTTGCTGAAACATTTTTTTTGCAAATAAACTATTTGATGCAATTTGATCTTCTAATACCTGTTTCTGTTCCAATAGGTTGAGGGAGAAAAACTTATCATGGGTGGATATCTTTGAGGAAATTCCAGTAAGCTTATGAATCATTTATTCTTAGGAAAAAACTAGTAAACTTATTATCGTCTCTGCATTATTTGTTTTTATGGTTTCCTTGTGCTATGTTAAACCTTTCTAAATGCAAAATAGCTTTGTAGTTGCTGTAACAATTTATTTATCTTCTGTTTTTTTTTTTGGAGTAGGGGTAGGGGGAATGAAACCACATCCATCTGCCTGAAGATTTTGTTCATTTATAACTTTTTTCTTGTCAGATCTGAAGTATCATTGGCCTGGTAATTTGGGTGAGTGTAGGAGAAGAGAGAGAGGAGAGGGATGTTGTGTGTGTTCCAAATATTGTGAATATCATGTTAGTGGAAAATTTTTGATTATATTATTTTCTGTTGGTGTTTGGTATGGAGTTCATATACAAATGACCCTTGGTTACTAGTTGTGCTGGTTTATATTTCAGATTAAAGTCTCAAATTCTGCACTTATTAGTGCTTTTATGACCGAGTTGCAACCTGATACACCAGTCAAACAGGTAAAACAGCAACTGTTAACAGAGACCTTATAGTTAGGTTGAGTTTGAAGTCTAATTTATTTTACTTTGCTTTTTCTGGTTTCAGTGCGATTATGACCACCTGCAATTATCAAGCAATCCATTTTTAGAGAGAAATATGGAATTTCTGATTGAATGCATGGATGATTTGTCAATGGAGCAGCAGAAGGTTAATTTCCTCTTTTCCTTGGTATTATATTGTTTCTTGGACTTTTACTATAACATGATCCATGCCTCCCTTCCAGTTCCAATTTTACTACCGCAGCCTGACACGTCAGCAAGCTCAGCAGCAATCATGGCTTCAGAAGAGAAGGTAAGATGCTGGCTTGTTTGATATTCCTATTTCTGATCTATTTTGCTTTATATCTGATATAGGTGTCTTGTTTTGATATTTTCTTAGACATTGAATTTGCTCACATTTACACGATAGTGAATTATGTGTAAATAGAAAATCAATATTTCTATAGATGGTAGAGTGATATTTGGCAATGGGAAGCGGGGGGAGATGTTGATCTTATGAATTTTTTCTTGCAATTCTAGGTTTCCTCTCTCTGTCCTTTGAGAAAAAATTCAATCTTTTGGAAGAATGTAGATTTAAGTAAAATTTGTTCTGTTTTCTTATGCCACATTGGGTGTTAGGGTTATGCATAATTCATGTATACAAGTTGGATTTTGTTATGTTTTGTAGGGATGAGAATAAGGCACGTAAAGCTGCTGGAGAAGAGCCTTTGCCTGAGGAGGATTCTTCTAATCCCATCTTTAAACCAATTCCTGAGCCTCCTCGGTTAGAAAGTTTTCTCATAGCAAATCGAATTGCCAACTATTGCAACCAAATTAATGGGTATGTTGCAAATGCTAGAAGACTTGCATAGATTGCATCTGGCCATGTCTTTTATTATTGTTATTACTTTTTAATGTTTTCAAAAAGGCTTTACAAAAAACGTATAGCACTGCTCAACCTATAAACACTGCCAAATTTAAATAAATTTTCCTCCCTAGTCAAGCCATCTGTGTTTCCCATTTGTGGCGGGCAAAGGAAAAATGTGACATCTCAATTCTCAGATGAAATAGAACCCCAAAACAATGCTGAAAACATAACTTCATTCCAGAATGCCATTCACCACTCCTGCAAAAAGAATTCAAGATTCTTCTATTTCTCATTATCTGCAAATTCCAAAAATTGACATCACTTTTGCCATTACAAATTGCCAATTGTTGATCTTAAGGACTTATCATGACATGACACAAGTATCACTTGCTGTTGACCTGTGCTAATTTTGGAGAAGAGTTGCATGATCTGGTTGTACAATATTAAAACCATGTACTTACATGCTTTCTTCGTTTTGTCTTGCCTGTTAGTATTTTATTCAGAAAGCTTTTAATATGGGTTCATATTAAACAATATTAAAGCCATCCTTTAAGATCATCCATGGATTGTCTCTTACCCTTTTACCATTTACTCTACTTTTTGTTTCCTGGATATGATAGGACTTATTATGAGCTAGTAACTCTTGTAAATGGTGGCAAGGGTTCTCTCTTCTATACATTCACCTTTGAAGCGAGTAGAAATATTTTGTTCTCTAGGATTTTTTAATAGGAATTTTATTGTTCCAGTTTCTTACAGCTCAAATGAAGTCTTATTTGTCCATTCTGGAATCATCATGTTACTCGCTGCTTGTAAATTTAGTAGACTCGTTACTTGATTGACATGTCACCTAATTGCATTTTTAGTGTGAACCATCTGTATAAATTCTTATTCTTTATTATGGTGTCAATACAATTCTACTGACATACTGCACAGACCTTTTTCCTGTAGAAAATGAAAATTATTGCATGAAAGAGAAGAGACCCCCTAGTTTTTGTTGTCCCTTAACTGTTATCAACGTGTTTGCTCTCTTATTTTTATCAGTGTCTGGTGATTGTGACAAATATCTCTCTTTTCAGGGTTACGGGACAGAGCTTCAGCAGATTATATTTAATGAAGGCTTTGCATGATAATTGATGTAAAGCTTGATGGCATCTCTTATTCTTAGTATGCTTTAATTACAGTATTAATCATTTATTTGTTCGCGGTAGCTGGTAGCTGGTTTACCTGTTTGAAGATGAGAATTGCTGAATGGCAGCAAATTGGCAAAGGTTGTGTGTAATGGTGTTTGACAATGATAATTTTGGACTGAAGCATTGTTTTTTTATTTTATTGTTAAATCTACAGCAGTACAAGAGACCCACAATCATAAGGCGAATTGAGATACATGATCTATTAATCTTTTTTATTAAAAAATAAATAAATAATTTTTTTTGTTGCTTGTGCTAATTTAAAATATTTTTGGGAACTTAAGTAGCGAGAATTTGAAGTTAATCTATGGTGGGATGAAATTACTAAGGGCAGATTAGGGATTGTTGTAAATTTTAAAATAATTTGTTTTTGCTACACTGAAATAATTAACTGTAAAGAGAGTCAGTTGTAAATTTTATTTTTAAAAGTGTTGTGAGTTTTAAAAATAGATTATATGCAATTGATAAATTTTTTTTTTATAATGTTATGATAATATAAATGATTAAAATGTACACAATTTTAAATGAAAGTTAATTTTATTTAATTGTTTGTCATATATATATATATAAAATAAAAAAATTATTTATGTTTTAAAAAAACAAAAAATATTAGTATAAATTTAATAAAAAAAATATTTAACTTTCAATAATTTGTTAATTAATTAGTGGTGGAATTCAATAATTATTTTAAGGTTAATTTTAAATTTATATATTTATGATAAAATATATTTAAAATTATATTTAAATATAAAATTACTTTTATCAGACTTTAAAAAGTAACTCTTTATCTATTCAAAAACTATTATAAGATGATTGATTTTATTTTAAGAAATATTTTATTATATACCTAAATTAACTTTTAATTCTTTCCACCATATTTTAAAACTAATTTTAGATGTCTAGACAGTTGGAATGAGTGTAAAAATTAGCTCCTGCAAAAGTTAATATTTATTAAATAATTTAGATGCAGTGCTTTTAACTTAAAAGCAGGCAAATCAGCCATTATGGTTGGGTGTCAAAAGAACAAACCCTCAGACATGAAGTTGGTGGGTTAGATAGTAGTCTAAAAAATAAATAGTGGGGTGGATTTGCCCATTATGAATATGGAAATTTGAAGGTTGGTTTCAGTAGACACTGATCGCTGACTACAAATGTACCAAATGTGGATAAACATTGTCCCAAAAATAAATCGTGGGTAGATTTGTTCACAGTGATCATAGAAATTTAGAACTATATGGATGTAGATTTATTGAAGATAGAAATCTGGAGACTAGTTCCGACTGACACTGACCACAAATGTAACTGTTTTTTATTTATCAAAGTCATCTTTAAGATACCTTGTTTGTTGTAATAGATCTCAAAAGTACAAATTGAAACAAGCAAAATATACCATATGGCCATATGAAATAAATGCAAATGTGTACAAAGTTTGTAATCAGTCAATATTAAGAAATTGGGGGCCAATATACAGCCATAAATCAAGTAAAGACATCAGTAAGATGAGGGAAAGTTTTAGTGTATGTTAGATGCTTTCTAAATTCTTAAAGAAAAATATAGGTATTCTGAGTTCTAAAATTGTAGTATTTTTTAAATCATACACTACATCTTTCCCTCAATTTAGTATTGTCCATTTTAAGAAAAAAAAAAAAATACTGAAGTAACATTTTCCTTAAAATAAAATAATATTTTTATTTAAAAAAAATTAAAATTATTGTTAAAAAGTAATTTACTTTTAATTAGTAATTCAAAATAGAAAATAAAATATTTATCTTAACCTATTTTTTTTCATAAATCTATTTAATTGGCGAATCTAACAGTTTTATCCACTTAATTAAATACTTTTTAAAGTTTAATTTTAGTTTTTTTATAATAATAATAATTTATTTGATTTATGGTGGGGTTATTGACAACTAAAATGTAACCTAAACAATTACTTTGTAACATAAAATTTTATATTATTAAATACCTCTTACACCTATTATAAACATGGATACTAATATATATATATATATATATATATATTAACTGTTTTCATTCAAACTCTGTAAAATAATTAAAATACTAAATATATGCATACATATATATAATAATGCATAGATCCAACTACCTTCAATGAAATTTATTAATGATTTATCTCTATAACTTATATTTTTATTTTAATAAAACAAAAATTGATTTGGGGAAACAATTGAAAGTCTAGAGATTGATTTACTCCGCCAATAATTTAAAATAAATCTCAACTTTTTGAACTATGTTGAGATTTATTTGAACCAAAATAATAATAATAA
>JAXCLQ010000007.1:10642668-10653446 GCA_035584115.1 Cedrela odorata
ATTTTTATTTTATTACTGTTATTATATGTGCAAATATATATATATATATAATATTATACTTTTTAACAAAAAAAAGTTTATTATGTCCTCTAATTAAGATGTATTTTTTTTTATATTATTGAAATTTATAAAATAAGGGGCGAAAATAAATTTCTGCATACAATCTTGATTATAAATACAATTATCTTACCTTAAATTTAAATATTCTTCTTCAAACATCACATCTAAATTCAACACACACACGTATGGAGTTACATACATACATACATATATGATTGGGATTCTTTTAAATTTTTTGAGTTAAATTAGGGTATCAATTTTGATCATTGTTCTATATAATTCAAGGGTATATAGTAATGCTGAACTGACAATATTAAATACTATTTATTGACCTTTTAAGATTTTAACCATTAGGTTTGCACGAATTAATGACTCAAAAAATAATGTCACTATTTTAAATTAAAAACGTAGGGAAACCTCACTCTTTATATCCGGGTTAGATTAGTAGTCCTTTGATCCTTAATTTTTTTTTCTCTTTTTTAATGGTTAAAATTTGTGCTTATATTGACTTCATTAATATACATTTCTCTTCTCCGAATTTTTTCCCCCAACGGTTAATATTCTTTGGAAAAAATTTCTAAATAATCCAAAATTTAGGTTCATTTAAAATTTTAATCACCCTCACAATTTTCTTCTTTTTGTAATCGAATAAGACCCTTTTGGACAAAAATACTCTCCTACTTCAGTTTACTAACTTTTACCAACTTTTACATAACCCTCAAACTTAGAAATCAAAATAATAATCAAAAGAAACCAAAGGAATAGATTTGTTTGTTTTTGGAGTTAAAATAAAAAATAGTTCAATTAAGAATCTCCATCAAGTTTAAGAAGAACATCTACTAAGATGAGTAATGGGTAAATATATTTGTTTAATTGTGGTGTTAATTTTATTTTTTTGCAGAAAAAATAAAAAAAATGTATAAATTAAATATCCAATTGTATTTTTTTACATTATTATGTTAATGCAATACTATAAATTCTTGTTTTTGATGAGATTTTCATGTTTTAGTAAATAATTAAAGAGTTTAGTTGATAAATTAGTTAATTTACAAAGACAAACACAAGATTGAGGAGATACCCAAAAAAAATTTGAAAAATTAATATTACTCTCAAACATTATGTGAAAAATTAAAGTAATTTAACTTTTTATAATAAAATTTTCGATATTTGCAAAGTTTGTTGAAGAAAATTTCTACCACTTTAGTTTTTTAAGTTATAGTGCTCCAAACATAAAATTTCGACTACTTTAGTTGAAGAAAGTGCTAAAAAGTGGTCGAAATTTCCTTAGGCAAATTTCAAGCACTTTGTTTTTCTTTATTAAGGCAATAGAATTTTTTTAAATTTAAAAATATTAATTTTTTTATATGTTTATAAATTTATTATTATCTTTTAAAGTATTTTTTTTATTGCGTTTATAATGTTAATAATATTTACCTTGATAGAATTATGAAAGAAATTCGACCACTAATGCTCTTTCGAGGAATTTAAAGTATTAAGAACTTCTTGATGAGTTATATGATATTCTTGGGATAACTTCAGCAAAATTTTATAAAGAATTTCTTGACGAGTTATATGACATTCTTGCAATACCTTCAACAAAATTTTGTATTAGAATGAGAGTGCATAGATCTTTGGTACCATCATTCATCTCTAATATGCAATCATCTGAAATTCGAAATGATAGAGATGTAAAATTTTTTGTGGTGTTGAATACTGATGTCACTAAATTTGGGGGTTTCACCGAATTTTTATCAATTTGGATCACATAACTTCAATACAACATACATTGACATTTGTTATTCAACGGCAAAATAGTATGTCACATCTATTTGTTTCGTCAGGTGGTGGTAACCAAGTTAATGGCATATTTTTTATAACACAAGAAACAACGTTCACATAGTTCTTCATTTTGTGAGCATTACTCTCCACCTGGAAACAATAATGATCTTACTCATGGTTATTTTGACTACATCCTGAACACGCATATTGATAATGAAGAACATCCAAGTGCTGTGAATATCTAATATGCGAGACTAAGAACTTTTGTTCGAATGATGGGCAATCACAAGCTAATTAGAGATACAAAAGTTTATTTGCAGGCTAAGAAAATATTTCTATTGCATCAGGCGCACTACAATGTTTGCTTCCAATTCCACTGTTCATGAGCACACCGTTTGATACTTTTTCAAGTTTTGGAACCAATGAAGTTGTTGGGAAACTATATGGTGACAATCAACAATCATAAAAGAAGTTGAGTATTGTAACTTTGAGAAAAAAATTTCAATTCAAAATTAATAGATGCATAATAGATCGTTTTGAGGTTAAATACATGGATGATAGATGTAAGTGGAAAATTCGGACAATAATGAAAAAACAAATATAATTTCAGGTTAGACGCATAGATGACTTACATATTTGTTTGTCCAACCAACTTTAAGAATGGGCATTGACAAATAATTATCTTAATGATAAACTAATAAAGGCTAAATTCCAAGATACTAGTAGAATTTACACACCACCGAAAAACATTCAACAAGATTTTCAAATTAATCGCTCATATCATGCAATTTTTTTTTTTTTTTTTACAATTGTAAAAACATATTTGCGCATTCCATATTGTATGTCTTAAATTAATATTGCAAACTGTACAAGTGTCACATAAATTTCAAACATTCCAAATACAATTATGACATCAATCAAACATTATGTCACCCTCATATACTCTTTTTGATGTTTTAATTTTCATCATTTGTGCCATGTAAGGCTCTTGCAATGATATGTATCTTGTCAACAACGTGACGAAACCCAACACTAAATGTAGTATTAAACCTTAAGATCTTCAATACGTAAATTTGTTGAGCCTTAATGATGAAATCTAAGATGCTCCGCAAGTTGATTAAAAAAAAAATCAAAAAGGCAGTGAATTAGCTTGTTCAAAGGATCATGACTAAAACAACACATAAATGACAAACAAAAGAGCTTTACATCATGGAAGATAAATTTACGAAATGAAGAACCAGCCTTGGTATATGTTCTATAAGTCATTGAAGCCCAAGTCTAAGAGTGAAAACATAAAGTCATATACAGCCACATTGTATTCTACATATAGGCTTGATATAATTTTATTTAGTTGCTTTAATCTATATTATTGTTATATTAATAGGCTATTACAATTAATTAAATAGCTCATAATTATTTTTATTATTTGTTTTAACTTATTTTAGAATTTCTTAGTGTTTAAAGGAAACAAGAGTTTTAGATTTTAGGAATTCTAGTTTAATTGGGACATGCATTCCTAATAGTGAAGCTCTAGTTCAATTGGAACATGCATTTCTATTATTATAAGGATAGTATTAGGGTTTTAGTATTTAAACAACTTTAGAATGTTATTTTATAACAACTCTTGATAAATAAAATTATGAAACTATGTGAGAATTTGTGAATAATTCTTGAGTTCTTATGTGAACTTAGACTTATTAAAGGCTTTGCAATCCTTTGTAGCATCATATCTTTGTAACCTAGGTTCTTGAGATGAGTTCTTCAACGGGTTTAGGGTTCATAATCTAATCATATTAGCTTTTTTGGTTATAATTCACTTGTTCGTGGGTTTTTAGGCTATTTTGTCTACGGGTTCACATCACTTGACCGTTACTTAACAAGATAAGAATCAAGAATTATGGTAGTTGAATACGTCATACCAAGGATCTAGATGATAAGTCTGATTATTTTTGAACACCACAAAAATAAATTTGATAATTTCAATAATCCTTTCAAGAATAAAAGAATAACACAAAATAAACATATAATATTTTAACTAATAAACACATATCATTTATATAGAGTTCCAAAATTTAACTTAAACTATGAAGAGTCAATACTATTTTGACATGTGGCATTCCTCCTTTAAATTATAAAAGAAAAATAATTAAATAAAAAATTTGACTAAAAAAAAAAAAAACTTCTAGAACTTTAATTATAATGATTAAGTTCCCGTGAAACTGATTTAGATATATACTAGACTCCCACGTATTTATCATTTCACCAATTTATTAAATTAACCAATTTAACGCTTGACTTTATATCTTCTGATTGATCTACTTAGTAAGCTTAATGAATTTTGTATTTATTTAAGTCTTGTATTCGGCCCACTTGACAAATTTAATAGATTTTGTATTTGTTGTCCTTGAATCCCTCCAAACTCATATGTGAATTCCTCTCTTATATGCGTGGTGATGTAGGTTCGTTTACATCATGCGATTTTACCGATGAAGGCTCTAGTTTCTTTGAAGTTCTTGTGACAAGTGAAATTTTTTTTTAATACATATCAAAACATTGCATATAAAATATAAATTATTAGTATATAAGAGTGCTGACATTGTTGATATTAAACACAATATCTTTAAAGTCGGTGTGGTGTGTAATTTTTTTCGTCCCCTATTGAAGCATGTGATGACCTTGTTTGAGATAAGAAACCACATTTGTTGAGCGGTATTTGATACATGTACTTCTCTAAGAAGTATGTTGTGAACCGACTAGGAAACCTAATTGATTTTAGCAACTCCAGAAACTTGCCAAAACATGTTTGCTGAAACATCTCCCTCTGACTCTCAGTCAATTTTTTTTTTCTGATTCTAGACACCGCCCATAGATGTGATAATGATGTTATATATGCTGGGAAACAGTGTTCTTCTCTAATCTTATATTGGTTGCTAATATTTCTTCTTTCATAATTATTTTTGTCATTTGCCCTTTCCTGTGGATATAACAAACAATGTATGTGCAAGTTAATTATATATGATGAATTATTTTAACTTGTAATCATATGAAAAGCATCAATTAACTTATAAATTTGGTTAAAATAACGTAAGTTAATTGTTAACTAACTAGATAGTAACCAATAAAATATAGTTAATTAAAATAAAATTTATTTACGAATAAAATAATTATAGCCATTAAAGTTTATTTAAACTTCCATAACCATTAAAAACGATTTTAAATAATAAAGAAAGAAGCTGATAAAAAATATAAATTATTGAAATTACTAATTTGAAAAAAATGAAAATATAATTTACTACTGAAAATAAATGAAAGTATACAACTTAAAGTAATAATAATCATATTTTCAATGTTAAACATTTATTTATTCACAATTCAATCAGTAAACAAACAGGATTTTATAAATTTTATTCTAAACAAATTTATAAATAAAAATTATACATTTTTTTAACTTATTAGAGAAATTTGAAAATAAATTTAATTATTATAAATATTTAAAAATAAATTTTCGAGCATTATATTTTCAAATGCAAGTGCCGCTCGAATTCTTAGTGTTCTAAATTTAAGATTTTAGAATAAATTTAGTGTTCTAAATTCAATTTATTGCTTACAAATTTAGTGTTCTGAATTTTGAAAAACATATACCAACACAAATTTCATCAAAATAAACATCAAATTCCTACCCTAATTTATATAATTTTTTAGTTTAAAAATAAATTAATTTGCAAAATTTCTTGCTTTTCTTTAAATTTCTTTGTATATTCTTTGGCACCACAAAATTTTAATTTTTACTTTTTAAAGTTAGGTTTTGAAAATAAAAAAATAAAATGAGTTTGTAAAGTTACTAAAGTGAATTAGGGGTATTTTTGTTCGAATGAGACTCATTTAACTACAAAAAGAAAAAAAAATGGTATGAATGGTTACAATTTTAAATAGATCGAAATTTTAAGCTATTTAGAAAAAAATTCCATTTTCTTTCCCTGTTCTGCGCGCATTCTCGCTCCTTTCTTAATACTTGCTTCAAATATTTATATATATAATTTTTATTTTTAAAAGAAGAATAAATGGTGGTCGCAGTCACACAAGTGATGGTGAATTTAGCTAAAGACGAAAGAAGACCATTCTGTGACTGGTTTTTGGGCGGGGCAGGGGCCCTTGAGACAGAGACAACTCTTATTATTATTTCTTTTTCTTGGTAGAATTATTGGAAGAAGCCAAGCCAATTTGGATTTGCGTCCCGTGAAGATGGTTTGGATCTTCTGAGTTCTGGCCATGTTGCCCTGAACTACCCTCAGGATTCATGCGACATTATGTCTTTTCAAATTAATTATCTATTTATTTACAAAGAAATTTTATTAAGTTCACCTTTATCAATATAAAATCATTCGAAAGTAAATCAATCTAATCCTTAATTAGGTTATAAATCATTTGAATAAAGGTTCTAGACTGCTCAGAATTAGTATAATCAGAACATGTGATCATAAAAAAAAACATTTATAAATTATTATTATCTAATTTAATAATCTGTTCAAAATAATAATCCTTAATAAGTAGACTAGCAAATCATAATAATTATTTTACTATATTAATGTTTCAAAAATAATTTTTTCAAAGTAATTATATATACATCCAAATGTCATATAAGACTAAATTTTTATGATAAGAAATTATATTTTTTTACAATAATTTGTGTTTATTTCTTAATCTCACTATATTTTTGGGATGCAAATTTGTACATAGATATCAAATTCAAGAATTTAAGAGAAGATTTTGTTTAGTGTTTTATTTTTTGATTTTGTTAAGGTGTGACAAAATTTATTGTATAATTTATACAGTAACTTTTTTATTTAGTGACAAATATATTAGTTTTTCAAATGACTTATAAAATAATTTTGTAGGAAATTTATTAAGTCAAGTTATAAAATAATATTATTTTAGTTAAAAAATATTATTAGAATAATTTTGGCGGATAAGATCTGGTTCTAGGGATTTGCAATACAAATTCACTATTCGAATTAATTGTGAGCGAATTTTTAGATTTACTAAAAAACAGATAAAATTGAAATAGATTTGGGTAAATTAATAGAAAATAAAAATAAAAATAAAAATTCCAAATACTCAAGTTTTTTTTGGTTTTATAAACTTTAAACAAGAAAGGAATTTTGTATCTAGTGACAATCATACTAAAAAGGGCTAACATGATTATTCCCTCTTTAAAATTTGCATGCAGCCATCCATTTTCGTGAAAGAATGCTGTTCTGGTTTGTTGTTGCTGCTGCTGAATGTACTAAAATTCTTTCTAATATACAATAATGGAAGTAATTGGCTGCGTCCATCTCTGGTGAGTTTATTATTTGAAATGATCTCGCACAACAAGGCTGAAAGAAGCTAAAGTAGACGACAAATATAGTCACAGGCACAGCTAAGATTGCAGAGCTTCCAGTTCCAAACAAATAAAAAGCCTTGCCATGCGGTTGGAATTGTCAGTAGTCTTGTTTGACCAATTGTCTTTTTGCCCTCACAGGCTCCTTAACATTTCTCACCGCCCACCTATTATTCTATCATCAATAATTTCATTATGCTCCTTTAGTTATTGATAAACATCAAAATATTCTTAATCTTTCGAAAAAGAACAATCTAACCTCACTTGTACAGATAAAATTAATTGGTATATCGTTAAACTAATTAATATTTAAATAATTTATTACTCTGCTATTATTTATTATTTTATCATATTATTTTATATTATTATTACAAAAATAAAAAAATTTCACTCCCAACTAATTAATATTTGTCCTCGTTGATTAAGTTTCTGTTGATCACAACAGTTGATGTAATTGGAATTCTAGCAAACTTAATCTATTTAATCATGCAAATATTTTCTTTTTTACTTTTTCGCCTAGTTGGAGTGTTTGTACGATTAATGGTGGTTAATAATTAACTTAAACAGTGAGGTATTGTTAGTGCATGTTTGAGATTTTATTCCATTGATTTAGTAATTTGAGTTTTCAAATTATGTTTGATAAATTCTTTTTAAAAGTGATTATTAAATAATTTAATTCTCAAATAATATAATTTTGTATTGATTTTAAAAAGTAGTTTAAAGTAGTATTTTTTTAAAATTGGATTATTTCATAATTTAATTTTGAAAAGTATAATACCAAAAATAAGCTTTATAAAAGCTTAAAAAATAAGCTTATATGAAAATTAAATAATTAACAAATACTAGTAAATTAAATTTACTTACTTTTTATTTATTTATTTTACAAACTAAATAAATTAGCAAAATACTCACGGACGGTGCTGTTTCGTTGCTAGCAACAGTTACAGTACCGACGTCGTCGTCGATGATATAAAAAATAGTCATAAGGTGATTTTACTGGTACAATTGGATTCAAAATTATCCAATCTACTCAACGGTGAAATAAAAATTGAAAAAGGATATAAAAATCCCACACATGCCTCCTAAAATTGACGACCACTGTAATATTGTAGTCAAATGGCAGTGAGTTACAATACATCACCATTTCCATTAGAGATATCCGTGACGTGTGCAGCAGAAGAGTACCTCTATTGCCGACGAGGGCACCATACTAACTCGGATCGGCTAATTGCGAATCTGATAATACTAATAGTGTTATTCAATTAATAATATATATTTTTATTTGTTTAATAAAAAATGAAAATTAATTTGGTTAGCAATATATTAACAAATATTTGTATTAATATTAATTTTGTAATTCACATATTTGTTATTATAAAAATATTATTTATTTTTAATAAATGATAAAACAAATAATTAGTAAATTAAATTTATTTTTAAATAATTTAAACTTAAAATATTAATAAATAATATATATAAGTACATAATACTTTAGTCATTACATATCCGCGACACATTTTCAAACTTCATTTATTAAATATGCATAAAATATTTTTTAAAAAATAATTGTCTTATAATTTTTTTTGACCAAACATTCTACTAAATTATTTTAAAAATTAATTATTTAAAATTTAAGTTAGAATCAATTATATTTTAAAGCAATTTAATTCCAAACACAAGAAGTAAAATAGTGTATAAGAACTGATACCTTATTAAGAAAAAGTTACGAGATGTTTCGATACAATAAAATTATATTTTGATTAAAAATAAATAAAATTTATAAGAATATTTTAAAAATAATAATTAGATAAATTTATTTAAATATTTGTATTCAATGTTAAGTTAAAAACTTAATTTTGTTCATATTTAACAACTAGATTTTGAGTGTTAAGTTAAAATTAAAATAATTGAATGATTAAAACTTAATTATATATGCTATTCAGATTTAAAAATAAATTAAACAGATTTTTAAAAAATAAAAATGAAAACAGAAAAATGTAAAAGAACAACAGCCGTAATTATCTCTTTGTTTTGTTTTTGTTTTTTTGTTTTTGGTTTTTAATAATCTCTTTTAGTCTTAGGGGTCTATTTATCACTTTTTCAAAATTTAGAAATATTTGTTTGAATTCAAAAATACTAGGTGGTAAACATATTTTCATAAATGTTAATGAGAAAATGTAATTATCGCTTAATTTTTTCTCTCTCTCTCGTGAGCACAGTCTTCTGTCGTTTTCACAATGGCTAGTGCATGATCCAACAGTACTCTCCACATTAGATTTCTTTGCATTTCATGAGATATTCCACAGTCATGTTTTCCAGTAACTGTCTGGCCATAGCTAAGCGTAGCTAACCAATCATAACTAGAAAAATAAACAGAGAAACGAACGATGGAAATGAAACTTCTAAAACTGCTGTTATATTTTCTGCTACTAATTGCTTCTTTGCTATTAGCAGGCTGCATTTCCGATATTGATAATGCTTCATTTCAACTAAATGACGATATCTTAGGCTTGATAGTCTTCAAATCAGAGTTTGAAGATCCATTTTCATATCTTGAATCCTGGAAAGAAGATGATAATTCCCCATGTTCATGGAGATTCGTACAGTGCAATCCGGTAAACGGTCGTGTTTCTCAAGTATCACTTGATGGCTTGGGATTATCTGGTAAGATCGGTAGAGGCCTTCAAAAGTTGCAGCATTTGAAGGTACTATCCCTTTCGCATAACAATTTTACTGGTAATATTAATCCTGAACTTGGTCTCGTGGCTAGTCTTGAGAGGCTTAATCTTAGTAACAATGGTCTTTCGGGCCGTATTCCTCCTCTTTTGAATACAAGTTCAATAAAACTTCTTGATCTTTCTGAGAATTCACTCTCAGGACCAGTTCCTGACTATTTCTTTACAAATTGTTTATCATTACGATACCTTTCGTTGGCTGGAAACATACTTGAAGGGCCAATTTCTTCTTCTAGCACACTGGCCAGATGTTCCTCTTTGAGCACTCTCAATCTATCCAACAACCATTTCTCCGGCGATGCTGACTTTTCTGCTGGGATTTGGCCATTGAAAAGGCTTAGGACTTTGGATCTTTCGCATAATTCATTTTCTGGATCTATACCAGAAGGAGTTCTAGCCCTTCATAACTTGAAAGAGCTCCTATTACAGGGCAATCTCTTTTCAGGATCACTGCCGGGGGACATTGGATTCTGCCCGCACTTGAGCAGGTTGGATATCAGCAGTAACCTTTTCACTGGAACATTGCCTGTCTCTCTTGGAATGTTGAATTCTATGAGCTTTATCTGTTTATCAAATAATATGCTGACAGGTGATGTCCCCCTGTGGATTGGTAATATAAGCACTCTAGAGTTTCTGGATTTCTCCAACAATGATTTGACAGGAAGCCTGCCTTCATCAATTGGCAACCTGAAATCCCTCAATTACTTAAGCTTGTCTAATAATAGACTAACTGGAAATATTCCCATATCACTGGTTAACTGTACAAAGTTGTCAGTGATTCGGTTGAGGGGTAATAGCTTTAATGGTAGCATACCTGAGGGTTT
>JAXCLQ010000007.1:10653546-10703728 GCA_035584115.1 Cedrela odorata
AGAGTTTTTAGCCTATTAATTTAATCACATTTATTTTATTTGCATTTAAATTTACTTTTAATTGTCCATCCATCAAACCATCTATCAAATTTCGTTAGCCAAATAAAATCTAGGTTATGCCAAGTCTTGGGAATTAATTTACAACAATCCTTGTGGGACGATATTTATCTCATCAGTCTATTACTTGTTCGACTCGTACACTTGCGATTTTGCACAATAGCGATAGAACACTTTCTTCGCATGCCAATGATGTTTCAAAGATATTAGCTTGTGATTGGTCATTGGCTCTCCATAAAACTTCGACACCACCATTTGGATTGTTAAAACAATCTATATTTATTTCTTCATCGAGAATGTCACTTAGCCCACATGTTAGATGTGTATTATCGAAGTATGTTTCCTATTCATTAACTTGGCTATAATGCTTATAACAAGAATCTTTATTATAGTACCGCGGTGGAGAGGGTTGTATATATGCATCAGTTATACGCGAAAGCAAAGTATCTTGTATTGCAGGAAGGTGTATCACTAACTTGGTTACTACTACTTGAAGAAGCAAATGGATTCATGAAAGTTGTTTGTCGTCTATGCATAGGTGGTTATGTAGATTGTAATGGAATTCAATGATCCAATGTGATAAATAGTGGAGTAACCTACTAAATTTTGAGACATTGTTAATGAACCCTATGAAAAAATTGACATCTATATTAGTTCGTATATTCATCCGTCTTGTAAATAAATGGGATGAAAGCAATGAAGATTTGAACATTACTTTCATTTTAATACTAAATTCAATTGAATTTATCCAAAACAAATCATATAGTTTATCAAGGAGTTCTTGGTAGTTAATATTTCTTCTTACATAAAATACTCGACTCTCGTCGCCTTTGTAAATCTTAGCATTATTTGATGACCTCTTTCATGATCCTTTAAAGTAAACTATTGATGATATCATGATTTAATATAAAATTAATGACTTTATAATATGTTTTGTATGTTTTCAATGATGACTAAGTGTATTGTAAATGTCAAGCAAATATGTAATGATAAAATTAAATTAAACTTATTGAGAATCAAATAATGTGTGCATAAGTATGCTTGTAAGAAATCATTAACAAATTTCTATGAAAAGCCCTTTTAAAGTTAAACAGGATTGATACATTAAAGCAATTGATCGGTATATGTAATGAACGGATCGATACCATTGGAGAACAGATCGACACTAACATGTAGATACTAGGAAGTAAGGAGATCAACATACCTTAAGGCAGAAGCTTTAGATGAAATACTTAAGTCAAACAGATCGATACTTGAGCTAGAGGAGATCGATACTTGTCTTGTCTAGAGAGTTGTAAAATAATTACGAAGTAGACCAGATCAATACCTAAGCCAGAGGAGATCGATACATGTCTTGATTAGAGAGTTGTAAAATAATTATGGAGCAGACTAGATCAATACCTAAGCTAGAAGAGATCGATACATGTCTTGTTCAAAGAATTACAATATATTTACAAGGCGGACCAGATCGATACCTCAAAGTAGAAGATCGATACATTGAGAATACAAAGAGTTGAAAATAAATTATGAAGTGAACTAGGTCAATACGAAAAGATAAATGGATCGATACTTGGGACTCAGATTCAACTTTCTCACAAACAGATCGATACATTACAAAAGAGATCGATACTTCTCTACAATTTAAAACTCATTGGTAACTTTTATAGCATTTATGGCGGACGTTTAATATGCCAAATCAAGCCATTGGACACAAGAGTCTTCACAAAGAGAATGAATATAAATAAAAGACAAATAGAAAAAGAGAATAAATAGTGCATTATTGTGATCAAATCAAAAGACCTTATCAAGAATATTCTCAATGTGAACAGTATTACTTTCTCTCACTGCTTTAAAACTTTCATTTCTTATTGTGAGAGAATCTTTATTTGTACGAGCATATTGATACATTTACTCTAGTGTGAGAGCTCAAAAACAAAATTACATTTATGAAATTGTATTTGGTACATCTTCACTCGAAGTAAAGAAAATTGTTGTGGGTTACTCTTCACCCGTGAGAAAGTAAGTGTATGGTTGCCCTTTACCTCAGAAAGAGTTGTAGTGGGTTTCACTTGACTCAAAGAAATAAGGAGATATTGAACCTTGGTAGGGATCTGTAATCGAGAGAGTGAATGTAAGCAAAGTTTTGCCAAACCATTATAAACATTGTTTTTGTTTTTCTCTCTCTACTATTTATTTGTTACATTACATTGCATTTATTTGAAGTTTCTAAATTTCTAAAATCCCAATTCACCGCCCTCTTGAGTGTTGCCAACTAGGCCAACAACTATGATAGCAACTTATTCCGTATCTATAACAACATTATAACAGTTTCAGCTTAAAATTCATAAACTTATTTGTACACATATTGTAACAAAACCCATGGACCATTTTTTGTTGAAATTTTAAGTTCATGTACAAATACCTCAATAATTTGTCAAGTTATCTTGACAAAAGACTAGGTTTTTTAAACCTTGCGATTCCATTTACATTTTTTCCAAATCTATCTTAAACTTAGTCAATTCATACATATTTCACCAAAACTCAGTATCTACAATACTTTATTAATATTACATTGTTTGAATAACATAAAATTTTACTAAAAAATACATGTTATAATTTTACAAAACTATAACATTATACTAATAATTTCACTTAGCTTTATTGTATGTTTTCACAACAAAATTTTTAAGTTAGTGTTTTGAAGTGAATAACAAAATAAGATTGTGTTGTGTGGATTTATTTATTTATTTTTGTTTCTTGTTTCTCCTTTCTTTCTTTCTCATCTAAGTTGAATCAAAAGAAGCAACGAGATATTTTCATTCAAATTACTTTTTTTTTTGCCAAAATATAAAAAAAGTTATTAATTTAGGCTATAAAAAAGTTTGAACCCAATTGCCAAAAAATAAATTCTATGCCTCCTTTCTTTTTCTCCCCACTCCAAATCCCTAATCTTTCGTTCTACCACAACCTCCTCCTAGGCCAAAATCTCATTCAATTTGTTTCTTCCCTTTCTTTACAAGTTATTCTTCATATTCATTTCTCCAAAATCACTTAATAAAGGTCAGATTCATCATGTCTCTTTCAGTTGACGTTGTCGAAGAGGCCACCAATCACATTGGCATTTTCCCCTACACTTGAGTGTCCTTCAAAAACGCTGTTGCTGATGTTATTGGAGTGTTGATTGCCTCGTTGGTGCTTTCTTTATGGAAGAAATCACTCAATACGGATCAGATGTTGGGAATTGAGCATACTATATACAGCGAAAATTTAAAATTTATTTCAATTAATCATATTAATCAAATATCTATTAATTCTCATACTAAAAGCATATTATTAATTATGCTTTATAATATCAATAAATAAAAAATAAGAAGATCAAGATCTTACCTTAGATCTTCACCACCAATGAGGATAAAATAATTATTTCTCGAATTCTCTATAGATTCGTAACTTTCAATATAGTTTTGACTTTGAAAACATTCAAATCAGAATTATTTTGTGAAATACAAATTTGTATATCTTTAAGTTTTCTTTCCAAAGTCTTTTTAATCACATCAATACAATATTAGAGTCAAAAGTTGTGGCTAAAATATTGAAATTGTGGGAGTTCTTTTTTTTTTTTTTGGATCAACCACCTAAATGTATGATCTCTAATGGTATCCACAGAAAGTAGAGAATTAAATAATTTATATTTCACTAACTCTAATGTTATGCAGGTATCTTTTTTTTAGTACTATCTTAAGAAAAGAGACAAGAATTAAAGTTTGGGAGTTTTGGGCATAAAGAATATATTTTCCTTTTAATAAATTAAAAGAAAAAAAAAATCAAAATCTAATTTAAAAACAAATTCATAAGTTTTGGCCAAAAGAAGAAAATTTATTTACACTCAATCACATTAGAAGTATTTAGATAGGGATAAACTCTAATTCCATTTAAATAAGATTCTTATCTTATTTTAAATTAAATAACTAATTATTCTTTTAATTAAATTAAATTAATTAAATAGAATTTATCATTACTAATTAAATTAGATACATAAATTTGAAAATATAATTGAAAACAAATAATTTATGTAATTATATTTTAGTCCCTAAACTTTTAGAAATTATGAAATAGCATTTGACTTTTGGAAATTACAAAATTTTTTAATTCCTCATTACTTTAAAGTGTACCGTTATATTCTTTTTTATGTTGACAATGAGAATAGTTATTGTCAAATAGCGGTAAATCGGTATCGTAATGGCATAGAGATAGGGATATCCTATCTCTATAAACCTCAGACAAAAACCTGTACATGTAAACTGTAATGCAGAGAACTACCAACCATATGCATGACTCACACACATACTAAGGGCTCTATGCCCATCAATACACTTCCAGATATAAACCAGGATACTCATAAATAAAAGAGTATATGCACACATATCAACATACATAGAAATATACAGAAGATACACTCATAATGTGTATACATAATTAGATGTTATGCCTAATGTACAAAACAGACACAACATTAACTCCTAGGTGATTACATGGAGAATCTGGAATCCCAATACTCTTTACGAATATCTCCTAGAATTCTCACCTAGAAGAAAGTCCTACACTCACAATAAACTATGGTGGGGTGAGTTTTGGAAAAAACTCAGTGAGTGGATATTGAAATGAAAATTTTAAATAAATTCAGTTTTGATATAAAATATGTTTAAACCTACAATCAATTTCAAACAGAAATTATATTAACAAGACATCCACTGCATATTATAATAATTCCCAAAATTAAAATTTAAATAGTCAAATAAAAACATAATGATATGTAGTGATGTGTACAGATTTTGGGTTAGATGTCAGACCGCCATTCGCCCCCTACTTCTCATATGTAACGGTACCTCCACAGAACACAAATCAGAATATGCTTTTAAAGCATATAAACTTCCCCCCTTATATCTCCTAGCTAAAGTTAAGTGATAATTAAAGTAATGGCTAGTATATTATCATAAATACAAAAATCAGAAATAAAATACAATTCAAAATACAATGGCCTCTTCTTGGCCTCACAAACAATATCTCAACAACTCCTCCTCAACAATATGCAAATATAGCTCAAATTAGATCTCAATTTCCATATAAAACATAATGTAAATCAATTTATATATAACTATTCTTTATGTCGGAAAACATTAAGTTTTATAAAATAATTTTAAAGGAATGAAGAACATGTAAAAATTCACTCATCGGTGTCGCCAAAAACGGAATAAAAGCTCAATCACTGGGGGTTGGATGGTCGTTCCCTCGGTGTATCTATAACACATTTGTACTAATTATTAACATAATAATTTAAGTATATATGCTTACAATTTAACTACGATATTGATATACAACAAGTTTTTCCCCCCTTTCTGAATTCCTTTTTATTCTTTAATGCGAATCTAATAATTAATACATGAGTTATCGATTATACTTGATTCACTCTTACTAACTAATTTCGCACGATAACACATTATTTCAAAATCTAAATCAAGCGCAACGATACTGTCACCATTCATATTTTTGGACAAAATTTAATTTCACCTAATTTAACAACTAATCGATTTAATTATAACCTAACAAGTATAATCTACAAAAATTGTCTAGGATAAATAGTAATTTCGGCATGAATAGTTTTTTTTGGCATAAATAGTAATTTTTTGGTATGAACAGTAGTCCGTTATAAACAGTGAATTATCGTAAAATACATAAATACGACAACAACGAAGTTAACAACCATACCGAGGGGTCAATTTAACCCTAAGACGTCCAGATTGCAAGTAATTTCAGAAATTCCCAATTTATAAATAGTAGCACTATTCCTTTTCCGCCTCAATCATTAACTGAATCGCCCAAATAAAGCTATTAGAGTGTAGATCGTGTTGTGTAGATGTGATTTGTAGCAAGAAACAGAACTTTAATTAGTTAGAAATCGAGTAATTTGAGAGAAATTTAAAAAAAAAAATCAAAACTGACTAAAATAAAAGAGTTGCGGGAAGAAGAAGAAATGTCTAGGTTTGATTTCTATGCAGCTTAAATGAAGATTAAAATTTTGGTAAATTACTAATTTACCCTTAAAATCTTTATAAAAAAATTAAGTAAAAAAAGAGTAAATATGTTATTTATAGTTTTTCCTATGTTCCAGGTTTCAATTCTCTCTCATTTGATCTCCGATTTAATTCAAATTTAATTCATATCGATCTTTATCGAGTCCTCTTTCCATAAAATAAATTGTTTATCAATCGGAGTTTTTAATCAACATCAATTTTTGTTTGAAGGCCGGGTGCGCAAGTTAAGCTTTAAAAATAAAATTTTCTAAACTTAACAAATTGTTATCAAATCATTTCCAATAACTAATTAAGCATTAATACAATATTGTTAGCTCGATTTTTAACACCTCAACTTAAATTTATAAAATAACCAAATTACCCCTAGTGTATAAAATGATTAAAATGCCCTTAGTTTAAAATTTGGGATATTACATTCTCCCTCCTTAAGATAATTCGTCCTCGAATTTAAAAATTACAAGTAGGGTTCAGAAATATTTACCTTCATCATTCAAATAAGTGAGGAAATTTCTTCCTTATAACATCTTCTAACTCCCAAGTTACCTTACTACCCTTGTGATGCTGCCAGATAACTTTCACCGAAGGAATCCATTTTGATTGAAGTTTTCTCACTTCTCTATCAACTATAGCCACGGGTTGTTCTTGATATGACAAGTTTCGATCTAACTCTACTGTTTGAGGTTCAAGGACATGTGACTCATCATAAAGATATTTTCTCAGCATGGATACATGAAAGACTGGATGTATCTTTTCCATATTAGGCAAAAGAGCTAACTCATATGCCCTACCCTCAACTAGTTGAAAAATATGGAAGGGTCCAATATATCTCGGGCTCAGCTTGCCCTTCTTACCAAATCGCATAACTCCCTTAAAAGGAGAAATCTTTGGAAACGCATAATCTCCCTCATTGAACTCGAGATCTCACCGTCGATGATCAGCATATGATTTTTGCCTTCTTTGAGCTGTCATGATTCTTTCTCGTATCACCTTGACTTTTTCTATAGCACCTTGTATCAAATTTGGTTCTAACAACTTATGTTCTCCAAGGTCAAACCACCTAACAGGAGATCTACATTTTTGGCCATACAGGACTTCAAATGGTGCCATTTGTATACTCAAGTGGTAGCTGTTGTTGTAAGTAAATTCAATCAAAGGTAAATGTTGATCCCAACTTCCCTCAAAATTAATCACGTACATCAGTAACATGTCTTCCAGTGTCTAAATTGTCCTCTCTGATTGTCCATCTGTCTGAGGATGAAATGCAGTACTGAAATGGAGTTGAGAACCTAAAGCTTCTTGGAAAGACTGCCAGAACTTCAATGTAAATTGGAACCTCGGTCTGAAATGATAGAAACAGGTATACCATGCAAAGAAACTATAAGATCTAGATAAATCTGGGCATGCTGAGAAGCAGTATAAGTGGTCTTAACAGGAAGAAAATGGCTGACTTTGTCAATTTGTCCACGATAACCCATATAGAATCATATCCTTTAGATGTACGAGGAAGGCCTACAACGAAGTCCATGGTCACTTTATCCCATTTCTATTTAGGTATATCCAAACTTTGAAGTGTGCCAGATAGTTTCTGATGCTTTGCTTTTACCTGCTGACAGGTCAAACATTTGGCCACAAATTCAGCAATATCTCTTTTCATGCCTTCCCACCAATAAATCTCCCCCAGATCATGATACATCTTTGTTCCTCTTGGATGCATTGTATAGGAGGAAGTGTGAGCTATTTCCAGTAGTCGATTCTTGAGTTCTTGCATTGGTGGCACTACTATCCTATTTCGATATCTCAAGATACCATGGTCATCTACTCTAAAGTCACCGCCTCTACCTTACTCAATGCACCTTTTCTTTTCTTCTATATACGGGGCCAAAATCTGGGCTTTCTTAATTTTCTTCATTGAGACATATTTCACCTGCACCTGAGCAATCAGTATTCCGGATTCAGGAATTTGGATTTCAACACCATCAGTCATGCACGTATGTAGCACCTTAGCCAATATCCTTCTGTTGCTTGAGATATAGGATAAGTTACCTATAGATTTTCTACTTAAGGCATCGGCTACCACATTAGCTTTTTGATAATGAATTGTGCAATCATAATCCTTGAGCAACTCTAACCATAGTCTCTGCCTTAAATTCAGGTCCTCTGATCAAAAATTTACTTAAGGCTTTTATGATTCGTGTATATCTCAAAAGTTTTCCCATATAGATAATATCTCCATATCTTCAGTGCAAACACTACTGCCGCCAACTCAAGATCGTGCGTAGGATATTTCTGCTCATATCCTTTTAACTGCCTGGACTCATAAGCTATAACTCGGCCATGCTACATCAATACACACCCAAGACCTACCATGGAGGCATCACAATACATAGTAAATCCACCACCATCAAAGGGTAGTGTAAGGACAGGTGCCGAAGTCAAACAGTTCTTAAGCTTTTGAAAAGCTTCCTCGTAGGCCTCTGACCATACAAACTTTACATCTTTCTGAGTGAGTCAAGTTAACGGTGCTGCTATCCTAGAAAAATTCTCTACAAACCTTCGATAATACCCTGCCAAGCCTAAAAAGCTTCTGATTTCTGTCACATTTGCTGGGCGAGGCCATTTCTGCATGGATTCAATCTTCTTAGGATCAACGCAAATTCCTTTTTTCGTTATGACGTGACCTAAGAAAGCTACCTCCGATAACCAAAATTCACATTTAGAGAACTTCGCATACAACTTGTATTCAGTAAGAGTCTAAAGAACAATACGAAGATGCCTCTCATGCTCTTGATGATCTGAAGAATACACCAAAATGTTATCAATAAAAACTATTACGAACTAGTCTAGAAAGGGTTTGAAGACTCGGTTCAAGGTCCATAAAGGCGGCAGGAGCATTAGTAAGTCCAAAAGACATCACTAGAAATTCATAATACCCATATTGAGTACGAAAAGTAATCTTTGGGATGTCTTCACCCTTAACTCTAAGCTAATGATAACCTAGAACGTAGATATATTTTTGAAAAGCACCGAGCTCCCTTTAGTTGATCAAATAAGTCATCTATCCTTGACAATGGATATTTGTTCTTAATGGTAGCTTTATTCAGCTGCCTGTAATCAATGCATAGCTACAAAGATCCATCTTTCTTTCTAAGAAATAGGATTAGAGCACCTCAAGGAGAGGTACTTGGGCGTATAAATCCCTTATCCAGTAAATCTTGAAGTTGTACCTTCAATTACTTTAGTTCAGCTGGTGTCATTCGGTACGGAGGAATCGAGATAGGTTGAGTTCTTGGAATAAGGTCGATACTGAACTCGATCTCTTTTTCTGGAGGTAATCCAGGTAACTCTTCAGGAAAAACATCTAAAAATTCTTTGACCATTGGAACATGCACTGGATCCACTTTACTGTCATTAACATCCCGAATAAAAGCTAAGTATCCAGTACATCCTTTCCTAAGTAATCTACCCGCATCAATAACCGAGATCAAGTTACCAAGAACTTCACTCCTATCACCCTAAACTTCAAAGACTGGATTATTTGGAATAGAAAAAATGACAATTTTCTTTCTACAATCTACTATTGCATGATATCTGGACAACCAGTACATACCTAAAATCACATCGAAATCTAAAATCTCTAGCAAAATCAGATTAGTAGGATATACATGCTCTTTAACAGAAATGGCACAATATTTTATAATTTTAGAAACTAATATTACACTTTCCACGGGAGTAGACACAACTAAAGGTGAATGTAGAGTTCTAATCTCTTTACCTAGACAGTATGCAAAGTATAGAGAAATAAAAGAATGAATTGCCCCTCGGTCAAACAGAATTCTAGCATCAATATCCTCAATAGAAAGAATACCTATCACAATTGTGTTTGATGCTTGAACATTTTGAGGAGTTAATGCAAACACTCTTGCCTGACCTCTGTCGGTAGATGATTGGCCTCTACCAACCAATTGTTGTCCTCTCTCACTAGACGATTGACCTCTACTTATAAAACTCCATCCTAAAGAAGGTCCTGGCTGAGATAATGCTACTACTGAGCATAAAAGAGCTGAACAGGTGGAACTGGACAATCTCTAACCATATGGCTCATCTGACCACATTTAAAACAAGCACCTGTCTCCCTTCTACATAATCTAGAATAAGGGCGCCCACACCTTAAACACACAAGTACATTAAGCTTAGCTACCGAGGCAGACGATGCAACTTGTTGATGAGAATTTCGGTCCTCTCTTCTGCTCGAACCTCTAATCATCGGAGTCTCCTCTCTGAAAATAAAGCCCTTGAGATTAGGCTTACTACGTGAGCCCGCCTGGCCACCCTGTCGTGATCTCCCAAAACTTTCTATTCTGTGACTCATTTTTAGCCCATTGCTCTTTAGCTCTCAATTCAAATGGGAGTGCTGAATTTAAAGCTTGAGTATATGTGGTAGTCTCTGTGACTTGCACTGATCTGAATAGATAGTCTTGTAACCCATCAACAAATCTCTTTACTCTCATATACTTCGTACTCACTAAATGTAGAGTAAAGCGAGACAGACGAGTAAACTGTACATCATACTCTGCTACTGACATGTTCTCTATCTGAACCAAGTGTTCAAATTTCCTCGCTTTAGCATCTCTGATACTATGCGGCATGAAACGGGCGAGGAAAGCTTCATTGAACTTTGGCCACTCTAAGGGGTTTTCTGTAACACTCCTTCTCTGCACAAAAGAAACATACCAGGCATAAGCTTTGTCTTTCTATTGAAAACTCACCAACTCCACTAATTTCGCTGGTGTGCATCCAAAGCAGTGCATATCCGGTGCGACTCTTTTAAAAACCCACCAGGATCTGGACTTGCTTCAACTACTGTAAAAGTCAGTGGGTGCATCTTCTGAAAATCTTGCAAGGTCACCACTAATCCTTACCCTTGCTCAGCAGAAGCACGAACAGGTTGTTGAATATCTGGACGAGGCTGAACAAGAGGAACCTGAGCTTGTTGCTGAAGTTGTTGAGAAACAAAGTCTACCAGCACTTCTACAGCATGTTGGATTCTCTGTATTCTTTCAGCAAGATCTATATTATGCCTATCATCTACTCTCTCACTTGGCACTTTAGGTTCTTGCATTCTAGCTCTACCCTGACCTTTACCTCGACCTCTACCTCGTCCTCTACCTACTTGGCCCTGAATCCTAACAGGTGGCATTGAAGGCCTAGACAAATCCTGATCTGAAGAAGAAATTCTTTGGTCTCTATTGGAGAGATTTTGATTTCGAGAAGACATAATTTAACTGCTAAGATACAGAAACACAGTTAAGATGAATTACAGTTTATCCTACAGCTTCTATAGAAAGAAGATGCATCGGATTATTCAGATACTCAAAGAGGCAACACCTCACGCGGAAGTATGCCGGACATACTACACATGCAAGGTATTACACTCTACTTGCAGTCACCGACCCCCTAAACCATGCTCTGATACCACTCTGTCACATACCAGTAAATCGGTATCGTGATGGCATAGAGGTAGGGATATCCTACCCCTATAATCCTCAGACAAAAACCTGTACATGTAGACTGTAATGTAAAGAACTACCAATCATATGCATGACTCACACACATATTAAGGGCTCCATGCCCATCAATACACTTCCAGACATAAACTATGATACTCATAAATAAAAGAGTATATTACATATCAACAGACACAGAAATAAACAGAAGACACACTCATAATGTGTATACATAATTAGGCGTCATGCCCAATGTATAAGACAGACACAACATTAACTCCTAAGTGACTGCATGGAGAATCTAGAATCCTAATACTCTTCACGAATATCTCTTAGAATCCTTACCTAGAAGAAAGTCCTACACTCACGATAAACTGTGGTGGGGTGAGTCTTGGGAAAAACTCAGTGAGTGGATATTGAAATGAAAATTTTAAATAAATTCAGTTTTGACATAAAATATGTTTAAACTTACAATCAATTTCAAACAGAAATCATATTAGCAAGACATTCACTGCATATTATAATAATTTCCAAAATTAAAATTTTAAATAGTTAAATAAAAACATAATGATATGCAGTGATATGCACAGATTTTTGGTCAGATGTCAGACCGCCTTTCGCCCCCTACTTCTCACATATACTGGTACATCCACAGAACACAAATTAGAATGTGCCTTCAAAGAACATAAACTTCCCCCTTTATATCTCTCGGCTAAGGTTAAGTGAAAATTAAAGTAATGGCTAGTATACTGTCATAAATACAAAAATCAGAAATAAAATATAATTCAAAACACAATAGCCTCCTCTTGGCCTTACAAACAATATCTCAACAACTCATCATCAACAATATGCAAATATAGCTCAAAGCAGATCTCATTTTCCATATAAAACAAAATGTAAATCAATTTATATATAACTATTCCTTATTTCGAAAAACATTAAGTTTTATAAAATAATTTTAAAGGAATAAAAAACATATAAAAATTCACTCACCAATATCGCTAAAAACGGAACAAAAGCTTGATCATTGGGAGCTGGATGGTCATTCCCTCGGCGTATCTATAACACATTTATACTAATTATTAATATAATAATTTAAGTACATATGCTTATAATTTAACTACGATATTGATATACAACAAATTTTTCCCCCCTTTCTGAATTCTTTTTTATTTTACAATCCGAATTTAACGATTAATACATGAGTTATCGATTATACTTAATTCACTCTTACTAACCAATTTTGCACGATAACACATTATTTCAAAATCTAAATCAAGCACAACGATACTATCACCATTCATATTTTCTGACAAAATTTAATTTCACATAATTTAACAACTAATCAATTTAATCATAACCTAACAAGTATAATCTACAAAAATTGTCTGAGATAAATAGTAATTTTGGCATGAACAGTATTTTTTGACATGAATAGTAATTTTTTGGCATAAATAGTAACCCATTATAAATAGTAAATTATCAAAAAATGCATAAATACGACAACAACGAAGGTAGGAACCATACTGAGGGGTCAATTTAACCCTAAGGCGTTCGGATTGTAAGTAATTTTAGAAATTTCCAATTTGTAAATAGTAGCACTATTCCTTTTTCGGCTCAATCGTTAACTGAATCGCCCAAACGAAACTCCTAGAGTGTAGATCGTGTCGTGTAGATGTGATTTGTAGCAAGAGATGGAACTTTAATCGGTTAGAAATCGAGTAATTTGTGAGAAATTAAAAAAAAATCAAAACTGATTAAAATAAAAGAGTTGAGGGAAGAAGAAGAAATGTCCAAGTCTGATTTTTGTGCAGCTTAAATGAAGATTAAAATTTGATAAATTACTAATTTGCCCTTAAAATCTTTATAAAAAAATTAAGCAAAGGTAAATATGTTATTTATAGTTTTTCCTATGTTTCAGGCTTCAATTCTCTCTCATTTGATCTTCAATTTAACTCAAATTTGATTCATATCGATTCTTTTCGAGTCCTCTTTCTGTAGAAATAAATTGTTTATCAATCGGAGTTTTCAATCAACGTCAATTTTCGTTTGAAGATCGAGTGCGCAAGTTGAGCTATAAAAAAAAAATTTCTAGACTTAACAAATTATTATCAAATCACTTCCAATAACTAATTAAGCATTAATACAATGTTGTTAGCTCAATTTTTAACACCTCAACTTAAATTTATAAAATGACCAAATTACCTTAGGTATATAAAATGACTAAAATGCCCTTAGTTTAAAATTTGGGGTATTGCAGTTATAGACTTTTTAAGTCTAAATAAATTAGTTTAATCAATTTATTCTCAATTAATTCCTTAATTAAGAAACTAATTTTCATAAATTAAGAGTAGCATATAGTAATGCACCATGACCTCCAATTGAGAAATAATACTTAATTTAGTGAAACGTATTCAGTATAAGATTACTATATGATTCAATTCTTTTATCTCATATATATCCCATCAAATATTCTAAAATATGAAAAATGTTTACTCTATTAAATCGTGGTTATTAAAACATTTTGACTTTAAGCTGATAATATAATTTTAGAGTTTCTGAAACTCTTTTTTAAACTCGTCATGACCATCAACTTATATTATCACTTGTATCAAAATTGTGCCACTTGGAATATCGATTTTTAAATTATCTAGAATAGTAAATCATTTATTAATCTTTTGCAACCTTTGTGTATTTTTCATATTGTCCAATCGTTACCCTATGTGTAATATCGCTATAAACGACGAAACTATAATGTCGAAGCATATATGTTACACATACAAGGTACAATGAAGATCTCTAATATAAGGATCAGTCATACTATCGTAATTTAAAAAAATCTCGTATACATGTGGATAACACTGCATATAAGTTCTCAAGTGCGTTAATTTGATGTACTTATTTTTTAACAAACATTTATATGTTAAACTAAATGAATACCTTCACTAGTTGCTTATGACCTTATAAGATAAGTTACCTTCAATCTTAAAAGAAGTAGACATAATATATACCGACCTAATCTGAATTTATCAAGATCCTAGTGTTAATAATTCTACGATCAAGAATATTTAAGAATGATAAGATCTCATAATTAAATTTAAATTAATTATTCTGATTGTCATTTTAAAGACTTTATATTATAAGTAGCCAATATAAACAAAATTTATAAATAAATTATTAATTTTATTAATCAATATAATATTATAAAATTACATATTTATTCCTATTAAATATAGGACATATAATCAACATCAAATTCATCATGTCTCCTTCAGTTGACGTCGTTGAAGAGGTCATCGACCATATTGGCATCTTGCCACCTACATGGAGCATCCTTTAAACACGTTGTAACTGATGTTGTTGGGGTGTTGATTGCCACGTCGACGCTTTCTTTATGGAGAAAATTTTCAAATCAACCCTGAGGTGGTTCAAGTCGATTTTGATGCATTTTGCTCATTTGAATGGATGTTTCAAGCTTAATGTTTCTCGGCACGTTGTGTTGGATTTGAATTGTTGAGGTTGAGACTTTTTCACGATGGTGAAGGGAGAAGTCAATTTGGTTGGTGAGAAAGTCGCGGGTAAAAGAAAGAAAATTGATGAATCAAATTTAGTTATTTCAGGATCCTTTTTTTTTTATTTGTTTTTTGATTTCTTTTTATTTTTGAGAAATATTGGATGTTTTGTAGCTAGCAATGAAAAAGAGAAACACAATCATTTAACAAAGGATGCAGTTTTAATAGTTCAGTCCAATATTTTAGTTTTATTATTATTAATTTTTTAAAATTAGAATATTAATTTTTAGTCTTTTGTGTGTTTTAAGTGTAAAATTATCATATTACCTATTCAATTAACAACGGTTAAATGTAGTGATTTTCTTGTGAATAATTTTTTTTTTATCTATATATAAATTTTTTAAATATAAATTTTTTAAATCTTAAAAAAAGTATGGAAAAATATCTCATAAATTTTCTTAAGAAGATAAATAACGTCGCACAAGTGAAGTGAACTTAGCTAAAGACAAAAGAAGAGCACTTTGTGGGGTTTACAGAGTCAACTACTATTATTATTATTTGATTTATTTGTAGAATTATAGGAAGATACCAAAGCCAATTGCGTTTGCATCTCGTGAAGATAGTTTGGATCTTGTGAATAGTACCCATGTTGCCTTGAACTACACTATGGATTCATGATTCAAAATCATAAATGAATATATAAATAAATATGTTATTTTAACTTCTAGATTCTTAGAACATAATTTATTTCTAACTTAATAATATATTTACAAAGAAATATTATTAAGTTTATTAAGTTCACGTTTATCTGTTCAAATTCATACGAAAGCAAATCAATTTATTTTTTAATCAAATTATAAATCATTTCAATAAATGATCAAGACTGCAAGGAATTAGCATAATCAGAACATGTGATCATAAGAAAAACATTTATAAATTATCATTTGAATAATCTGTTCAAAATAATAGTAGTTAATAAGTAGACTAGCAAATCATAATTAGTATTGTACCATATTAATATAGCAAAAAAATTTCTAAATAATTATATATTCACCCCAATGTCGTGCCTAAATTTCTATGATAAAAAATATATTTTTAAAAATAATGTATTTACTTTTTATCTAGCTTTCTGTTTTTTGAGATGCAAATTTGTACATAAGAAAAAAAATAATTCAAGAATTCAAGAGAAAAAATCTTGTTTGTTATTGCTTAATTTTCATTAAACTGTTTTTATTTTAACTTTTTGAAAACAGATAGAATACATGTTCATTGAACACTTTTTAAAAATGATTACAAACTATAGAAGATGAGTTTTGTGCATTTAGTTATAAAATTTTACTTATAATTGAAAAATATTATGCAAAATATTATTTAGAGTTTATTATTACTACAATTTAAATATTAAAAATAATATATTGTATAATAAAAGTAATTATAATATATTTTAAATTGAAATGATGATGATATACTATATGATTTGATTTTTATAATTGTTATATTTTAGAGAATTTTAAAATAAATATAGTACTCATACGAATACAAATTGATTTGACAATATTATAATATTATAACATGTCATATATTTTTAATAATATAACTTGTAACATCAAACTATTTTAATAAAGTTTTTATAGGAATTTGTATATCGTAAATAAAAAAATAAATATTATATCAATATTTACTTCTTTATTATTCTTAAATTATTAGTCATTATATTTACTATATAATATTATTAAAATTACTACTTAAAACTCTTCTATGTAAACTTTTTTTTTTACCAGACTTGAATTTGGATATACCATGTCAAAATTATACAATAAACAAATAAATAACAACACGGGTGTGTAATGGAGTCATTTTAGATAAATGAGTTCGAGCTAAGTCGAATCAAATTCTAACTTAACCCGAGCTTAAATTCATCATTTTAAATTACATTTTTTTAATGTATATAAAAAGTCACGATAGAGATGTAATAAAGTAGTTTTAAATGTATGAATTTGGATCTACTGTGTCAAATTATAAAAAGAATAATAAATAAATAAATAACAAAAAGTAACAATAGAGAAGTAATGGAGTTTCAGGAAAAAAATTCATACACACAAAAGTGAATAATTTTAAAAAAATACATGGGGACAACTGTCGTTCGTTTTCCTTTAAAGAGATGCAAATCGTACCCAAATTCCTAAGAGACCTGAATTTGAATCCACTATGTCTACACGTGTTCAGCGAATCAGATTTGATGGATTTGCCCAAATTTGTATCATTCGATCCATCATTTAGGGATTGCAGTTTTTTCTTTTATTTGAAGTATGTAAAACAAAAATCTAAAATCCGACTCTAGTGAGTCCATCCGGTACAAACTGAAAAAAAATATAGTTTCAATATTTTATTTGTGATTTAAATTAAATATGATAATAATAAAAAAAAGACATAATTTGTTTAAACTTTAAGCATCTATACTAGTTTAAAATAAGACAATAACAAAAATAAATTTACAAGTAATTATAATTGAATTTTTTAAGAAGTACATCAAGAAATAATAATAAAAAAAAGTAAAAATGATAAATTAATCACTACAAAAAGATAAGATTGATACATGAAGCAACTCTTCATGCTACACTATCACTAAAATATGAACAATGATAGCATAATATAAATAAAATTTTTTAATGTGGGTAGAAAAGTAGTATATACTAAGGTGTGTAGAAAAGTATTATATATATATATATATATTATAATAACTTTTTTTATATAATGATAATCTAGTATTTTTTAAAATTGATCTATAAAATAATTTTAAAGATATTTATTAAATTGAGTTATAAAATAATATGTTTGTTTGAAAAATATTATTATATTATTTTAGAAGAAAACTTACAATTCCATCTATTTTATTATAAATAAATTTTAATTTTTCAATCCAATTCAATCTACTCATCTATCAAATTCAATTTCATTATGATTGCATTTCGTACTCCTCTAACTATATCAAACTGTACAAAAAGATTAACAGAAAAAACTAATGGCGAAAGTAACACAGGCAATAGGAAAATATTGAAGGAGGAAAGTGGCTAATTTAACTGAAAACAAAAAACAAAGGGACAACTGCCCTTTTTTCTTAAAGAGATGTAGGATGTAATTCAGATAAACGTAATCAATAATAATAATAATAATAAAATAACGACAACATGGTGACAATGTGTATTTATTATCAATCATGTTTAAGAAAGGTTAACATTATCATCCCGCTTTAAAACTTGCGTGCAACCATTCATTTTCGTGAAATGACGTTTCTGCATGTCCTAAAATTATTTCAAAATGTACAATAATGGAAGTAGTTGGCTGCATCGATCTCTGGTAAATTTATTATTTACATATAATTGCAATAATTCCAACAGAATAAGGCAGAAAGAAGCTAAAAGAGACGACAAATTCAGTCACAGGCACAGCGAAGATCGCACTAGCTTCCAGTTCCAGACAAATAAAGGCATTGCTATGCGGTGGGAATTGTCAAGACTCTTGTTGGACCAATTGTCTTTTTCCCTACTCGGAGACTCTCTTAACATTCTCACCTCTTATCTCTCTCGTTTTCGGTATATGAATATCTAACACCAATAATTTCATTATGCCCCCTATAGTTATTGATAAACATCAAAATATTCTTAATTGTTTCAAAAAACGAGAATCTAACCTCACTTATCCGTTAAAATTAATTGGTATATGGTTAAGCTAATTAATGTTTAAATATTTTATTATTTATTTAACTTATCTTATTATTTCATAGTAATTATTAAAAAAAAAAAGAAAAAGAAAAATTCAGTCCTAATTACCATTTTCATTTTCTGTTCTCATTCATTAAATTCTCGTTAATAGCAACATTTAAAATTACTATTGAGATCGTTGGAATTTTAGTAAGCTTAATCTGCTCAATCATACAAATTTAAAATAAATGACTTAATTTTATTGAAAGGCTACAGAAATATAATTTTATTGAAAGGCTACAGAAATATAATTTTATTGAAAGGCTACAGAAATAATTTCATGTAAATTTTTTTTTTCAAAATTTACATGGAAAATAAGACCCTATTAATTTGTAGGAACAGTTATATTTTTCTCAAGCGCTTTTGACGCGGGTTTAATATTCCTTGATGTTAAGAATCTGGCAAGGGATCTGTTAAATTGGATGAAAAAGTCAGTATGATGATTAGAGATATTTACATATTCCTTCTAAGATTTGGTGAAAGAATAAGATATTTATTTAAATGGTGACAAATTCCCCCATTACTACCTGCGCTATGATTTTGTTAAAAATAAAATGAAAAAATATTATATATTTATTTTTATATTATATATTAACAGCAAATAATTAAAAAAAAATCACTTAATAACGATTCTGCCTCCTTAACCATAACATATATTAGTTTTAGGGAGTATTTGTTTCTAAAGTGCTTGATATAAGTGTACTTTTTGCCAAATCTCAACAGAAAATGTAAGACAGTTTGGTTTTATTCTATAATTAGTGTTTTTATATAATAAAAATAAAAATGAAAATAAAAAATAGTATTTTTATTTAATGCTTTTAGAGTTCAAGAATGCATTCAGTAATAATATGTATTATAAAAAACGAGAATTGTAAAATTGTCATGCTAAAAATATTGTGAAGAATTGAATTTTAATAAATTGAGTTGTTAAATATTACGTAATAATTGATATTTTGAGCATATAAATTAATATGATTAATTTAAATTTTTTTACACAAAACAAAAAAATAGAGTTATTTTTTAATTTAAAAAATAGTAGTTACATATTTCAAATAAATAAAAAATAGTATAATATAATGTGTCATTTTAAATTATGATATTTAATCATCACATGCTCTTATTATACAATGATACATTATTATAAATAACTAAATTGTAATGGTAATAAACTCTAAACAATAGTTTGCAATTTTGCATATTGTTTTTTAAAGACGAGATGAAACAGTTTTGGAGTTAAAATCATTTTATTTGTTCTACAAATCATTTTTAAACAACACAATCCAACAAGTATTTAGGTAGTTTGTTTATATATATATATATATATTAAAAAAATAAATAAAATTAATAACAGTGTTTTTAAAATTATAATAAGGTAAATTTTATTTTGATATTTATATTAAGTGTTAAGTCAGAAATTTTAAATTAATTTTATTGGGATGTAACTATTAAATTTTTAGTATTAAGTTAAAATTAAAATATTTGAATGAATAAAACTGCATTATATATAATTTTTAATTAAAAAAATTCGACACTTAGTTTGATTTTAGGAATTGAAAATGCAAACCTGATTATTATTATTTCTTTTATTTTTACTTTTTCTTTCTCCCATCTCTTACGGAATGATTATGTCTGTTAGTCTTAGGGGGCTATTTGTCAATTTTTCAAAATTTAGAAACATTTATTTGAATCCAAAAATAATAGGTGGTAAACATATTTTCTCGAGCCTTCAAGTGAAAATGTAATCCCTTACTTCTCTCTCGTGGGCACGGTCTTATGTCCCTTTCAAAGTGGCTGGTGCATGGTCTGACAGTACTCCCCACACTGTATTTCTTTGCATTTCTTTCGATATCCCTCAACCAGGTTTTCCAGTAACTGTCTAGCATAGCTAAGCTTAGCTAACCAACCATAACTAGAAAATTAAGCAGAGAAAAGAAAGATGGAAACGAAGTTTCTAAAACTGCCGTTATATTTGCTGCTGTTAATTGCTTCTTTGCTATTAGAAGTCTCCGTTTCCGATATTGATAATGCTTCGATTCAACTAAACGATGATATCTTAGGCCTGATAGTCTTCAAATCAGAGGTTGAAGATCCATGTTCATATCTTGAATCCTGGAACGAAGATGATAATTCCCCATGTTCATGGAGATTTGTGCAGTGCAATCCGGTAACCGGTCGTGTTTCTCAAGTGTCACTTGATGGCTTGGGATTATCGGGTAAGATCGGTAGAGGCCTTCAAAAGTTGCAGCATTTGAAGCAATTGTCGCTTTCGCATAACAATTTTACTGGTAATATTAATCCTGAACTTGGTCTCATTGCTAATCTTGAGAGGCTTAATCTTAGTAACAACGGTCTTTCGGGCCGAATTCCTCCTGCTCTTTTGAATATGAGTTCAATAAAGTTTCTTGATCTTTCTGAGAATTCACTCTCAGGACCAGTTCCTGACGATTTCTTTAAAAACTGTTTATCCTTACGATACCTTTCGTTGTCTGGCAATATGCTCGAAGGGCCAATTTCTTCTTCTAGCACATTGTCCAGATGTTCCTCTTTGAACAATCTCAATCTATCCAACAACCATTTCTCCGGTGACGCCGACTTTTCTCCTGGGATTTGGTCATTGAAAAGACTTAGGACTTTGGATCTTTCGCAAAATTCATTTTCTGGATCTATACCAGAAGGAGTTCTAGCCCTTCATAACTTGAAAGAGCTCCTATTACAGGGCAACCTGTTTTCAGGAACACTACCCGGGGACATTGGATTCTGCCCACACTTGAGTAGGTTGGATTTCAGCAATAACATATTCACCGGAATATTGCCTGTCTCTCTTGGAATGTTGAATTCTATGAGCTTTATCAGTTTATCAAATAATATGCTGACAGGTGATTTCCCTCTGTGGATTGGTAATATGAGCAGTCTAGAGTTTCTGGATTTCTCCAAAAATGATTTGATAGGAAGCCTGCCTTCATCAATTGGTAACCTGAAATCTCTCAACTACTTGAGCTTGTCTAATAATAAACTAACTGGAAATATTCCCATCTCACTGGTTAACTGTACAAAGTTGTCAGTGATTCGGTTGAGGGGTAATAGCTTTAATGGTAGCATACCTGAGGGTTTATTTGATTTAGGGTTGGTAGAGATAGATTTTTCAGGAAATAGATTGATGGGTTCCATTCCGCCAGGTTCAAGCAGACTCTTTGAATCTCTCCGGATACTGGATTTGTCAAGTAACAATCTCGTGGGTGATATTCCGTCAGAAATGGGCCTTTTTGCAAACTTGAGATACTTGAATTTGTCATGGAATGATCTTCGTTCAAGGATGCCTCCAGAGCTTGGTCACTTCCATAGCCTAACAGAATTAGATCTTGGAAACAATGCCTTACATGGGTCAATTCCTGAAGATATATGCGAGTCAAGAAGCTTAGCTATTGTTCAATTGGATGGAAATTCACTGGCCGGCCCAATTCCTGAAGCGATTGGGAATTGCACCTCTCTCTATTTGTTGTAAGTTCCTGCATCCTTTTTTTTTTTTGTTAAATAAGAAAGAAATATCCACTCCTATTATTATTGCATTTTAATTATGTGGATGAATCTTTTGTTTGCAGAAGCTTGTCCCACAATAATTTAAGTGGTTCCATTCCTAGAACCATTTCTAATTTGAGCAAGCTCAAGATTCTGAAGTTGGAGTACAACGAATTAAGCGGAGAGATACCACAAGAGCTGGGAAAGTTGGAAAATCTCTTGGCTGTAAATGTATCGTATAACAGGCTGATAGGAAGGCTTCCTGACGGTGGTGCATTTCCAACCTTGGATCAAAGTTCATTACAGGGAAATTTAGGCATTTGCTCACCCTTGTTGAAAGGACCTTGTAAGATGAACGTATCAAAGCCTCTTGTCCTTGATCCGAATGCTTATAATAACCAAATAGATGGTCACAGGCAGAAAAATGAATCCTCTTCAGTTCCGGGAAGATCCAGTCACCGCATGTTCCTTAGCGTTTCTGCTATTGTTGCTATTATAGCAGCTATTCTAATTGCATTTGGAGTGATACTAATCAGCCTATTAAATGTATCCGCTCGAAGGAAGCTTCCGTTTGTGGACACTGCCCTGGAAAGCATGTGCTCAAGTTCTTCAAGGTCCGGAAATGGAAGTCTAGCTGCAGCAGGTAAGCTGATTCTGTTTGATTCAAGGTCATTCACCGATCATTGTATCATTAATCCTGAATCCCTCCTGAAAGAGGCCGCTGAGATTGGTGGTGGAATCTTTGGAACTGTCTACAAGGTCTCATTGGGAACACAAGAAAGGGTGGTAGCTGTGAAAAAGCTTGTAATTTCAGATATAATCCAACATCCAGAAGACTTTGAACGAGAAGTTAGAGTCCTGGGAAACGTAAGGCACCCAAATTTGATACCACTGGAAGGATACTATTGGACTCCTGAATTAAAGCTCCTGGTATCTGATTATGCACCAAATGGCAGCTTACAAGCCAAACTCCATGAAAGACTTCCTTCAACTCTACCTCTATCTTGGGCAGACAGATTCAAGGTAATCCTTGGAACAGCAAAAGGACTTGCCCATTTGCATTATTCTTTCCGGCCACCCATTATTCACTACAATATAAAACCAAGCAACATCCTGCTTGATGAGAATTACAACCCAAAGATTTCAGATTTTGGACTGGCAAGACTTTTGACCAAGCTCGACAAACATGTAATGAGCAACAGATTTCAGAGTGCATTGGGTTATGTTGCACCAGAGTTAACATGTCAGGGCTTAAGGGTCAACGAGAAATGTGATATATATGGTTTTGGCGTCTTGATCCTTGAGATCGTAACTGGTAGAAGGCCAGTTGAATATGGAGAAGACAACGTAATGATATTAAGCGACCATGTGAGAGTTTTTCTTGAAGAAGGCAATGTCTTCAAATGTGTTGACCCAAGTATGGGAGATTACCCAGAAGATGAGGTCTTCCCCATACTCAACTTGGCCCTGGTGTGCACTTCTCAGATACCATCAAGCAGACCTTCAATGGCAGAAGTGGTGCAAATATTGCAACTCATCAAGACACCTGTTTCACATAGAATGGAAGTGTTCTAATAACAACACCAATGCTGCATGCCACGACAGATATTTTTCCTGGTTTAGTGAATTTGTTATTTATTGATGCGAATTATGCTACCAATTATTTGCATTTTTCTTTTGACTGTAATATTTCGTAATTGCTCGTGTATTTGCATAGTTATTGCTTGAATTAATTTAATAATAATAATAATAATAATTATTTATCAAATTAAACTTTGATGGCTGTTTGCTTAGTTGTTGTTTCTTTTATCAAATCGTACAAGAATGTTCTAAATCATTAAATAAGTTGACATCTCACATGAATTTGTAAGGTGAAACTCAAATATTATGAATTCTTTTATAGTAAAAATCTAAGCTGTAGCATAACACGAAATAGAGATATGAAGCATATGTATCTCACGCCCAAGACTGTACACTTCAGTGAAAATTTCATCCACTAGAAAATAACAGTGAGTTTCAATACACAAATTGATTAAAGCTTAATCTCCATTGTACAAAGGCCTTATTTTTTACACAAGTACTTGATAAAAAATAGAACCCTAATAATAAGAAAGTGTATCCGTAACTCTTCAACAATCAGATCTCAGATCAAAATAGGAGTCTTATTCACATAAAAATAATTAAAATTATCCATGTTTGTAAATTTATATTAGATAATTAATCACAGAGGAAAATCAGAAAAATAGATAGCAGTGACGAATAATTGTCCATCTATTCTCAAACTAGGTTAGACATACCTATGGGTGTTCTAGATTAGGTCTAAGTTAGAATTGAGTATCTCCCACTAGCGCATGGTGCACGCGATTTTATATCTCTATCTCAAATATGTTCTTACTGAGGTGATGAAAGTCAGTGGACCGTGCGACGTCCACTGAAAATATTTATATACGAGAACTTTATACTAGCATATAAAAAAGAGTCAATATAGAGACATCAACCGAGAGATAAATAAAATTCTTAGTATATCTCACGTTCATTTAATTATATCAAATTCGATATTTATAATCCCTTAATAGTTTCATATTTAATCCCTTGTGAATTTAAAATTATATTCAGACATATTGTATTATTACTGCAACAAGGTTTGTTTGCAATGAACATAAATCGTAGATATAACATCAGTTGATCTTCTCTTTACACTCGTATATAGTCTAGAAATAACAGTTCTTTTCAGCAATGCCCCTTTTAAGTCGAATTACACATGATCGCTCGTAACTTGCGAAAGTAGCGTAACGTTAATTCTAAACCTCGTGACATTAGTCAAAAGTCATAAAAGAGTACAGGTTTTGTCATATTTATTGACCTTTATCCAATGCATAGTGAGAAAGGAGGGACCTACGCTACACACCTCCCGATGGTGTCCAAGCACGTGTATTATGAAAATAAATGTTATAGTAGAATAACCTCCTCCAAAAGGCATTTGTCTATAGCTAAAATACTGTATATATAGATGTTAGTCTAGCTGCTTTTATCAACACCTACCCAAGTTACATAACACAAGTGTATGTTATCTTAAATAAATAATACAGTGATGAATGAGTATTATTCATTTGAGAATTAAGAATTGAGAATTTATTATTTAACTATAGAGTTAAACTATTTTTATTTTATTTGAATGAGATGAATAAATAAACAATTTATACTAAAAAAAAATTAATGACTAAATTTAAGTAAAAAAAGATAAAGATAAAATCAATAAGAATGAGAGTTTTAGAACATATAATTTTACTTAAACCAATTTGAATTGATAATCAAGAATCCTAAAAACTTTTATTAGCCTTTTTAAGGGTTATAATGAAAATATATTCAACTATCAATTCACTATATTCCTATGTGAATTAAGATAATCAAAGATTTGTAAAGTCCATGAATTCAAAGCATTGATTACACTAAGCATACATGAATATTTTTATCTTACATAAACTTAATGGCATTCAACATTATTCCACAAGCATAAATATTATTTTTTAAGGTATCAATATGCAATCAAAACATCTAACTAGTGGTCAATTAATTAGAAGTATTAAGAATAATAAATAACACTTAACTAATAATTAAAAACTTTAATAAAGTTAAATAAACAATATAAAATATCTTAGTTTAGCTATATCATAGCCCTATAATAAAGAACTTAGTTTATAATATAATAAAATACAACTATCATGATTAAGTTCAACATCTCAATGAAAAAATAAATAAGAGAATAGAGAAAAATAAAATTTTCCCAGTTGATGGATTGCTTTCACCCTAAATCAGAACTTCTTGTTGATGATTTCTTCTATTTTCTCTCTTATTTCTTCCTTGGTGGCTCTTTCCTTCTCATTCCCAAATCAAGTTATTTATATATGTTCTGGAAAACCCTTAAAATAGCACCAAACCCTGAATGGATGAAAATTATTTTTTTCTTTTTCCATCACCTAGAGCCTAGGCTCTATCCTCTTGGGTGCCTAGGCACTAGACATATTTTTTAGTGTTGAGTTATTATAGCAGTGCCTAGGCTTGCGAGTTTAAGGTGATTTTTATGGCAAAATCACTCAGTTTCGGCATTTAGGCATTACTTGTTGGGCACTCTACTCTCTGTCTCTTGCTATTTTTAGGCCTTTTGAGTGTTTAGATTGCTCCCTGATTTCTTCAAGTCATCCAATTGATTAATTTTCCCAAGACCTGCAAAATGAATGCAAAACCCGCATAAAAAGACTAATAAGCTTCTCAAAAACTAACTAAATAACAAGTCACTGGTATATAAATTAAGGGAATAAAACTCGCTTATGACTCAAGATCTTACATTTGTCTATAATTATAAGTATATAATGCATAGTGGGCCTATCCATTTAATAGTCTTTATCAAAAACTTGATCTTGGTTCTAACCAAGGCAACATAAAATGTCCAATACATAAGGTGATTACATCAAAGTAATGTTCAAATGTGTTTTTTTACACATTTATCAAGAAATGCCAAAGGCAATTGCTCATGAAAGTGAGCAAATCAATACCTATAGACATACGTTTCAAACATATATGTGTTTACTCTATCAAATAATTAAATATCATATACATAATGCAATATTTATATGTTAATGACCAAACAATTCTCATACTATCAAATGAAGTGAGAAGTAAGTGATATGAATCTTGTCAATAACATGACAAAACCCAACACCAAATGTGGTACTAAACTCTAAGATTTGCAAGATGTAAATTGTTGAGTTTTGACTCGTTACCTAACAAGATAAGAATAAAAAATTATGATAGTTGAAGACGTCACACTAAGAATCTCAAGAACTATTCAAGGATCTAGGTGATAAGTTTAGTTAACTCCACAAGAATAAATTTGATAAGTTCAAGAGTCCTTTCAAAAATGAAAGAATAACACAAAATAAGCTCTCTAATATTATTCTTGATTGCCTAAAAATGAACAAAGCTTGGTTCTTTATATATAGTTCAAAAATTTAACCTAAACTATAGAGAGCCAATACTATTTTGACATGTGACATTCTCCCTTTAAATTAGAAAATAAAACAACTAAATTAGAAATTAGAAACAACTGACTTTCTAGAAAATTCTCTTCTAACAAATCTAAATTAAGAAAGTTTTCCTAAGATTAAGAGATTGACATCTTGATCATTCCAAAAGTTGAAAATATTTAAGTTCTCAATTAGAAACTTCTAGAACATTAATCATAGTGACTAGGTTCCTTTAGAACTGATTTGGACTTATATTAGGTCCCCATATGTTGCAACAAAACTGCACAACCACGCATACAAGAAGGAAAACTCACATGTGGGCTTGGAAGGACTCAAGAACAGCAATCACAAGATTCATTAAACTTGCTAAGTGGGCCGATCACAAGATTTAGGGTTAAGCATTTTAAAGAAACATTAAATGGGCAGATTTAACAAGTTTGTGAAACGACAAACACGTAGGGGCCTAGCATAAGTCCAAATCAATATTAAGGGAATCTAGTCACATATGATTAAGGTTCTAGAAGTTTTCAATTTTTGATTTAGTTGTTTTATTTTCTGATTCAAATTTCTAATTTAGTTGTTTTATTTTTTGATTCAAATGGGGATTGCCACATGTCAAAATAATATTGGCTCTCCATAATCTAGGTTAAAATTTTAACCTATATATAAAAGATCAAGTTTTGTTCGTTTTTAGGCAGTTAAGAATAATATTAGACAGCTTATTTTATATTATTATTTCATTCTTGAAAGGACTCTTGAACTTATCAAGTTTATTCTTGTGGTGTTAAAAAACAATTATACATGAGAAACAACATAAACAAAGTGCGCATACAAAATAAGCTCTCTAAATGAGTTGATTCTGTTTGTTCAAGATCTCCTAACATAAATTCGAAAAACTGAAATTCGTCGCAATCCGGTATGTGGACACGCCTTGAAACTAATGGAGTAGCTTGTTTCGGATATCAATATTAAGGTATGTGTACTTTATTTATGTTGATATTTTGTTTAAAATATTTAAAATTTTAAATATGCATATATATATATATATATATGTCTATGGTCCTTTGGGAGCTTTTTCACATGGTCCGTGTGAAAGCCGTGGCTTTTCCCCAGCAGGCGGGTGCTAGAAAATTGTTCCTAAGCGTTTAAGCGTATGACACCCGCTGCCAACAAAGTAGTATTAAAGTCACATGACATGTATATGTATGTATGTTTTAAAAATATGTGTTGAGAAGTTGATTATGTTCATATGGATGTTTGTTGTGGGTTAGAAAATAATAATATGTTCTTAGGATTAAAGATGTTCTTTATGTTATTATATGATAATAATATGTTTAAAAGCATGAAAATTTGATTTTTTTTATATATTTTAAAGCATATATATTTGTTAATACAATATGTTAATGTTGATTAAATTTTGTGTTAACATGTGTATGAATATATTTGATATATTTGAAAGCATGAAAATGATTATATTTGATATGGTCATTTGAAATATTTGTATGATTATGGTTTTATTAAAAGGCATGATAATAGGTGTTGTTAATTTGATTAATAAGTGTTATCATGTTTAAAGAAATGAATGAAGTAGTTTTATGCATGTTTCAAAAACATTAGAAATAGATTAAAAATAGCCTAGGATTGATTTAGTGGAGAATGGATTGAAGTGTTTAATGTAAACATTAGGACTTAATCCATTTTTGCCTTAAAAATGAGTTACATATCATTCTGTTTTAGTGAGTATTGATCCCTTTCTGAAAATGAGCGATACTTGCTAGCTAAAAATGATTGAAGGGTCGGTAGTTTAAGCAAATAGATCGATAAATGTTGGCTATAGATCATTTTATTTTAAGAAGTATCGATCTTTTTGGAGAAAGAATCGATACTTACTGTTGAAGGGTCGATCGAATCGGTCCACTCAATGAAACAGATCGATATTATGATGAGTTATGAAAACTAGGCAAGCCACGGATCAACCTTTGGCTAGAGAGGATCGATCTGCGTGAGACACACATTATTTTCTCTTGCGTTTTTGCCTAAACAAATCGATACCTTGAGAGGGTGGATCGATTTGTTCTCTAAAAAAAAAAAAACGAATAAAAAAGTACTAATTTGATTAATATATTTTCTGTTATCAAAAATATAATTTGTTAAAATTAAATTTTTTTGGGTTTGAAATTGTTTCAATTGAACAGAAAAATAATATTTCAAATTAAAATTGAATTGAATGGTAATTCTAATTAATTTTAATTCAACTAAAATTAATAGAATTCTAGTGAGAGTAATATGAACATAAATTGACAAATTGTTATTCTATCAATTAAAGTCTCTCTCCAATAAATTAATTTGTTAATTTATTAAATTGATTCGATCAATTAGAAATGTGTTGAATTTGAAATTAATATCATTGGATGATATAGATTTTAAATTCCATTACTAAACAATAATATATGCATATTGATGTGTATATTAAATGAGACCTTAAATGAAAATAGCTCTTATTTTAAATATTAGGTTCAAATCTTCCAATACAATCGGTAGGTTATAGACATCTTTGATGGGGTAACTCAATAACTATTAGGTGAGGGCTATCACGAGATGTCGTAGTCTATTTGACCTATTTATTGATAGGGGGTCTTTGACTTCCAACAACTATTAAGTGAGGGGTTTGATTTCACTCCTATTCAAGAAAAGACATTGGTTATAGTCTAACTAGGTTGAGGCACCAATAACTGTTAGGTGAGATGTCTTTTCCAAGAGATAAATTGATCATGTTTTTTAAAGAGTTACAAATAAAAATAAGTTTATGATTTATTAGACTTGCTTAATCAATAACTATTAGATGAGGTATTGTGAGTTTGATGAGAATATGATCACCTACGAAAAACCTACAATTTGATTATATTTTCTCATCAAAGGAGTATGGGATACAATTAAAGTAGTAGAAGTACTATTTGGTTTAAAGTCCAAAACTAAATAGTTTGAAATATAAATACATTTTTATAAATTTTGATGTATTTCCATTTTATACAGATCTTCAAACGTTGAATCTCTTTTCAAGTGAAAGAATAATGCTTAAACCTCTTATTAAAATCTTTAACACTCATAGGCTTATCGGATCTAATTTTAAGGTTTAGTTTCAAAATCTCAAAATCATTCTAGATTTTAAAAGGATTGACTATGTCCTTCAAAGGCCTACGCCCAACTTCTTTTCTAGTAAGGCTTCACTAAAGGAGATTGAGACCTTCTAGAAATGGAAAGATGATAATCTTAAAGTTAGATCGTATATGCTGGCGTCTATGAGTATTGACTTCCAAACTCAATATGAAGACATGCAGAATGCATTAACGATTTATCTTTATTTGGTTAAGATGTTTGGGGAGAGTTCTAGCTATAGACAGTGTGAGTTATCCACTACTTTATTCGGAATAAGACTTAATCCGGAAATGCCTCTGAAGTCTCATCTTATGAAGATGATAAACCTCATAGGTTAGTTGGACTCTTTAAGGTTTTCTATAGACTTTGGATTATAGATGGATTTGATCCTTCAATCACTCCCATCTAGCTTTGATAGTTTGTTACCAATTATCACATGAACAAACTGAAACATACTTTGTTACCAATTATCACATGAACAAACTGAAACATACTCTTCCTAAACTTATGAATGAAATTATTTTATTTCATAAGAGAGTCTCTAAAGGAAAAGAGAAAGAGACCGTTCTTGTTGTGGTGTCTTATGGTAAAACATCAAAAAAGAAAGGCAAGAAGTCCTCCAGGGTTATACCCAAAGAAGGAGTCTCTAAGAAAAAGAATAAGAAAGGCAAAGGCAAATGCGTTGTTAATAACCAAGCTAATAATGAGTGTCATCATTGCAAGAAACTTAGGCATTGGAAGAGGAACTATCATCTTTACATGAAGAGCCTGAGACAGAAGAAGGCGCAAGATACTCTTTCTTGTCATGTTATTGAAACTAAATTAAGTGTTACTTTAAATTTAAACTGTTGGATAATTGATTCAGCTATCATTTTTTGTATATGTATGTCGTTACAGGACCTTCACAACAAGTAGTCACTAGAGAAAGGTGCAGTGATACTGAAAATGACAAATAGAGCAATAGTTGTTGCCACTTGCTCAAGGACTTGCAGAATTGTCCTACCTTCAAATTATGTTTTTGTATTGTACAAAACTATGTATTTTGATACTGCCAATAGAAACATTTTGTCTATCAATCAATTGTGTAAATATGGTTACACTTTTATATTTGATAGATGTAAATGTTGTATTTATTTGAAAAATAAATTAATTTGACACTGACTTGAATATAAATGGTTTATATGTTCTTAAGAGTAATGAAATTAACATGACTAATACTATTAATCAGAAAAGATCTAGAAATGAACTTAATTTAAAATTTATATGGCATCACAGATCAGGTCATATTAGAGACAAAATGATTAAAAAGATGAGTAATGATGGAATGATAGGTCCATTGGGTTGTGTACCCTACCTAATTTGTAAATCCTGTCTTCAAGGAAAGATAACTAAATCACCTTTTGTTGGACAAGAAAAAAGAGCCGATGAAGTTCTTGAATTGACACATACTGATGTATGTAGTCAATTTAATGAAATGGCCAGAGACGGTTTCTCTTACTTTATAACCTTTATCGATGATCATTCACTGTATGGTTATGTGTGCTTATTGGAGTACAAATCTGAATCTTTTTAAAAGTTTAAAGAATTTAGAGTTGAAGCAGAGAAACAAATAGGAAAGAGTATTAAGATTCTACGATCTGATCATGGAGGTAAATATTTAAGTACTGAATTTTTAGAATTTATTCAAATTAATCCTATACTTTCTCAACTTACACCTTCTATACATTACAACATAATGGAGTATCGAAAAGGAGTAATCGTACTTTATTAGATATGGTACGATCCATGATGAGCTTCACGAACTTACCTATATATCTTTTAGGATATGCCCTAAATACTACAATTTACATCTTGAACAAGACTCCATCTATAGCAGTTCTTAAAATACCATATGATATATGGTATGAGAAGCTTTCAAGCTTCAATTATATGAAGCCTTGGGGATGTCCACCTTATGTTAAAATAGTTAACATTAAAAAACTGGATCCTAAGTTTAAAAAAGGTCAATTCATTGGATATCCTAAAGATAATTTAGGATATTATTTCTATTTTCATGCTGATCGAAGAATTTTGATTAGTAGACAAGCACAGTGCCTCTAGAATCAGTTCATTAAGGACAGTGGTATAGGTAGAAAGATTAAACTTTCAGAAGAGTCTAGAAAACTTGATGATGATTAACCTCAGATGGATGAACCTATTGATGCAGATGAACTAATTTATGTTGATGAACTAGTTTGATATGATTCTCAGTCTTTTGTAGACCAAACTCTTCATAGATCTACTAGGATATCACACCCACCTCAGAGATATTATTTCCTTTTTGAAAATAATTTTGAATCATTTACGATTAGAGAAGATATATAGAGGAAATATCCTTGAACCTATGAAGAAGCGACATTAGATATCAATTATAGAAGATGGGTTGAAAATATAAAATTTCAAATGGAATCCATGATGTTAATCAGGTGTGGTCAATTATTGATCCACTAGAAGAAATTGTTCCTATCAGCTATAAATGAGTTTACAAATGAAAAATTGGCAAAAATAGAAAAGTAGTGACTTTTAAAGCTAGGTTGGTGGTAAAAGGTTATAATCAGAAACAAGGTGTTGATTTTGATGAAACCTTTTCTCCAATAACATATGCTAAAATTAATTAGGATATTATTTGCTATTGCAGCTTATTATGACTATGAGATATGACAAATGGATGTGAGGATAGGTTTATTTAATGGTTTCATTGAGGAGTCCATACATGTAACAACTCGTTGGTTTTGTTGCTTGTGTTAATAGTTATAAGGTTTGTAAGTTGCATAGATCCATTTATGGAATGAAGCAAGCTTACAAAAGCTGGAACATATGATTTAATGATGTAATCAAATCGCTTGGCTACATCAAGAATATTGATGAACCTTGTGTCTATAGAAAAAAGAATAACAATGCTATCACATTTCTTGTATTGTATGTAGATGATATACTACTCTTAAGAAACGATGTAGGTATATTATCTAAAACTAAATTATAGTTGTTTAATATTTTCTCTATGAAAGATCTAGGATAAGCAACCATTATTTTGGGTATTCTCCTGTATAGAGATAAAGTGAAACGAATGATAAGTATTTCCTAAAGTCAATGTATAGATAAAATACTAAATAAGTTTAGTATGGATAACTCTAAGAGGGGTTTCTTACCTTGCAGTCATGGACCCAAAATTGAAGCTGAGTGCGAGCGTATGCAAAAGATTCCTTATGCTTCGGTAATAGGCAGTCTTATATACATCATGCTATATACTAGACCTGATATAGTGTATGCTGTGAGTATTACGAGTCAATATTAGGCAAATCCAGGAGAAGAACATTGGATTGCAATCAAAATAATCCTTAAGTACTTGAGAAGAACTAAGGATTTGGTGTTGACCTATAGGGGAGGTGAGTTAAAACTTGATGGTTACACTGATTTTGATTTCCAATCAGATATGGATGATAGAAAGTCTATTTTTTTGCGTTTGTCTTCATATATAATAGAGGTGTTGTCTATTGGAAGAGCTTCAAATAGACCACTACAATTGACTCTACTACAGAAGTTGAATATGTTGTTGCTTCTGAAGCTACGAAAGAGGTTGTTTGGATCTGTAAGTTTGTGACAGAACTCGGAGTAGTTCCTTCTATAGTTAACCTAGTAGCTTTGTACTGTGACAATAATAAAGCTATAGCTCAGGCTAAGGAACTGAAGTCTCACCAGAAGTTTAAACATATTAAGAGGAAATATCACTTGATTAGATAGGTTATGACACCTAGAGAGGATGGGTATCGGATACCATGGTGATTGGCTTAAGTGCAAGTGAGAGTTTGTTGGAGATATATTATAGAACCAATCGTATCATATTGTTCAAGGATATCATTCTATGTATATAAATATATTTATGTAATTAATTGTAAATTTATTTACGATTAATAAAATGATATATTATATTATTTTACATATATAGTTGCTAATTATATAAATAATGCAGAATGAGATCCTGTGATGTATTATGATATCAAGACTCTATCTACAAATACATCCAAATTAGTTTCCGGTTAAGGTAATGTCATATGAGAGTGTGACATTACATGATTAATATGTTTGATGCTACCAAGGATTAGTGTTAGATACTAACAGTTGGGTGACGAGTCTCACGTCACAAGAGCATAAATATGAGTGATACGTTGGAGAATGTGTTACTGAGTGTTACAAAACTTGACGAATCACATGGGTGATTATCTACAGTCAATGATACATCACACAACCGTACTGGTGTACCACTGGTAACTTGACCTGAGGTGTCACGGCTGTTATCTACACTAAGGCACATCGTTCACCTGTGTATATCGCACTGGTTTAGCTATGCCTGGTGAAAGAAACTTGCTGGCAATGTGTTTTTAGTGTATGATGATAGGTGATAATCAAGATGGAATCTGTTGGCTTAGATATTGGAGCTAGAGATCCTAGGCAGGGATGTCATATATGGGAAACAAATCTCTGGCCAGAGTATGTGTTTTCAAAAAAGGTGTTTTTGAATATACGAATCCTGTATATGATTTGAGTTCATATTCTTGTGATCGAGTTAGGGGTTTGATGATTTTATAACCCACACTTGATCAAGAGTCGACAGTAGAGGGACTTTACTACATGTACATACGACTATATGAGTTTATCTTGAATGTTGATTCATTCGTGTCGGGGGATTATGATATCTTGTCTTGTTAGAGGTTACTCATAATCATTGGAAACTTTAGTTACAAGGAGTTGTACCGAAGTGATGCGAAAGGGCTTATATATTGTCATGTCCAGTTCACGGTAAACCTAGATGGTCACACACATTAACCAATTACTTGATGATAATGATTATTACCATTATACAATATTTATTAAGTTAGTTAATGAATAATATTGTTCCAATACTTTGATCGAATGACAATTTATATCTTTATTGTAAATAATTAATTTTTTGGTTAAGACACGCTAGCACACGTATGCATGAGAAATATTTCGATAATAATTCGGATATCGTAAATGTGATTTACAGATATATGAAGACTTAGAAAAGATATTTTGTTATAAGGATATTAATAAATAAATGGTTTATTTATTAATGATTAAGTAATTATTATTTAATCAAATGAATTTTTAGTTGACAAATGACACCATGTGATGTTGCCAAGTGTCAAATTCTTGATTAGATCTTATCCATTCATATTGAATAAATGGCTAAGATTATTATTATTTTTTTTTATGATTAAAGAAAAAGAAAAAGAAAAAGAAAAGTGTCTTTTACAATTAATGTTTGAAAGTCAAACATTGTAAGAGTGATGATTACACTTTAATATATATGTGATATAATATTAAAAATGTAATCATTTCATTTTATTTTATATTGTATAAATAAAATATATATCTCTCTCTCTCTCATTCTCACCTTTAGCAAATAATGTATATTAATGTGATTAATATTAATATATGCTAGATATTTTCCATTCATTAAATGAATTAAAAGAATTGAAATGGATTTTAGAATTCATGAATGAGAGTATGATACTTGTAACCATTCCATTGTTTTGAACAAAAATGAATGGATGAAAACAAGGGTGCGTTGGATTTGTTTTTACAATTGGATTTCAATTGGGAATTGAAAACACAATAATCTTCTTCTTCTTCCTTGAGTTTGGACGCCATTGTTGAATGGTGAGAGAAAATTTGTTTTGAACAAAATCCATAAAGAAGAAAGAAAAGAAAAGAGAGAAAAAGGAAGAAGAGGAGATGGTCGAAATAGTTTCATAAGTTTCTTCTCTTTTATATGAGCAAGTAGAAATTTTCTAGAGTAGAAAATTTTATATTAACTTGGTGAAGTTGATACACTTGTTCAAGGTCTTCTAACACAAATTCGGATAACTAGAACCTGTCGTAATCAACTCGGTGTATGGACATGCCTTAAAACTAACAGAGTAGCTTGTTCTGGATATCGACATTAAAGTATATGTACTTTATTTATGTTAATATTTTGTTTAAAATGTTTAAATTTTAAAATATACATATGTCTATGTCTATAGTTCTTTGGGATCTTTTTTGCACGGTCCGTGTGACGGCCGTGGCTTCCTCCGGGCAAGTGGGAACTCAAGAACTGTTCCCGAAGGGCTCGTGTGCGACGCTCCCCGTTAACATAACTACCATAATTTTTTATTCTTATATTGCTAGGTAATGGGTTAAAACTCAACAAACTTACGTCTTGAAGATCTTGGGATTCAGTATCACGTATAATATTTGGTTTCATCACATTGTTGGTGATGTTCATATCAGCAAGTGATTATATAAGTAGGAAATATATTAATAAACACCTACACAGTCTAAGAACTTTAACATAAACCCTATAAACATATTTAATAATAGGTTTAGTTAGAGGCTCGAGTATTATAATTCGTAAGTATACGCTCAAAGAACACTTCATTCTGCCTAACAATAATCTTGATGAAGTAGTATATCACAATTTTCCAATAGTATTTTGGATCCTATGCATAAGCAAGTGAAGCTATGCTATTAGTAAAAATTATCACAAAATTTGATTCTCATGTAACAACACCAAAGTGTTAGAAAATTTCTTAACTAAATAGCCTTTTATACAATTAAAGAGTGAGCCATAAATTCTAATTTAATTGTGGACCGGGTAATTTAAAATTGTCTTTTATCGCTCTAAGAAATGACACCACCATTGAGTAAGAAAAACATATCTTAGAAGTCATCTAGATATAGCGAACTAGGCACGTGTATATCTAAGTACTGGTAACATAACATGTAATAAACAATCTTACTGAAATATCATAATATTCTTTTAACTACTTTTCAGTGAATAAGTCCCAAGTTAGATTGGTATCTATTCACGAAATTAACTATAAAGCATAGGTTAAATGGAGTGCAGATCATGGCATTAGACTCCTAATGGCATTAAAATATTGAATATGATCCATCTGATCTTTCTTCAAGAGTCTTATGACCTATCTCATATCAGGGCCTCTTACCTTTAGCAATAAGAGTAATTTTTCAAAGCCTTTTCTAGTAAGTCTCTTAAGACAAACCAAGAAGTCTTTGAACACAATCCTCATGATCTTTACTACAAGTACATAGCTTGCTTCTCTTATATCCTTTTTCTTTTATTATTACTAATAATATGTTAACAACATACAATGATAATTTAATGGAACTATCCTTAGACTATTTTACTTGCACATAATAGTCTTCGTCGATCATCATAAATCCATTAGAAATGGCTGAATGAAATTTTAAATATCATTATTTAGATGATCTTTTTAGGCTACAAATGGTTGTTAGAGCTTGCGAACTTTTTGCTATTGATCTTTGCCCACAAAGCCTTCTTGTTGATCCATATAGATCTCCTTATCTAATTATCCATTAATAACTACAGTTTTCATATCCATTTGATATAGTTCTAAATTAAAATATATGATAATATCTAATACAAGAAGAATTTAAGCAAACTTCACTATAGGATAAAAGGTTTCTTCATGAACTACAACTTTCTTTTGGGTGTAAACTTTTATAACTATGCGAGGCTTATATACCTTTCAATAAAACCATCTGCCTTGTGTTTAACTTTCAGAAGCCAATTGTTATAATAGTCATGCGTCTTAATGGAAGGTCTACCATGCCTTAAACTTGGTTTGCTTGCCTTCATTGATTCCATCCATCATTCATTTCAGTAATCCATTTTTTATCATCTTGTGAAGTAACCATGAAAGTTTTCCCTTCAATCTCAAAACCAAGTTGAGGAATATTTTCATGCTTGTTTCTTTACAACTAAAGTTCTATATGATCTTCATTTATTGCAACTATTGCATCCATAGACTCTTTATCATATCCTTAGAAGCATGAAAAGCTTCATCTACATTTGTTGACTATGTGACTTTGTTTGCCTGTTGTTGATCCTCGAACTCATAGATTGTAAATTTTTACTCACTTCATTCTTCCTATGACGATCTTTTTTTAACAAAACCACATCTTATGACTCAATCTCAATCACGCTTGCACATGATTACTAGTCAATAAACACACATCACTTTGAATGTTTAACATATTGTGCGAAGTATACATTCTTTCTTCCCAACATCCTAAACTTACTAGAAGCATGGTGTATATAAATAGTCGATCCCCATGGATGCAAATACAATAGGGTTTTTGGCTGGTCCATAACTCACATGAGATTTTTACCAAAATGATATTAAAAGATTAGTTTGTGCCATTATCGATATAACCATGTCAAATAGCATGTTATTCTTTCTTTTTGCTACACTATTTTGTTGCGATGTGTGAAAAATCATCAACTATTTAATAACATGTTATTCTTTCTTTTTACTACACCATTTTGTTGCAATGTGTGAAAAATCATCAATTGTTTAATGATTCTTTTAACTTTATCAAGCACTTTAATTACTTAGAAAGATATTCAAACCATTGATCAATTCTATAAGTTTTAAACCTCCTGCAAAATTAATTATCAACCTTGTTAAGATAACATCTGTATAAGTTTAATGCTTCTAAATTATGAGAAATAAAATAGAAATGACTAAAATTGAAAAGTTCAATACCTATTACAACTTCATAATTATATTAAAAAAAAAACTAGTCAATGGTCTCTAATTACAAATAAAAATAAGTCTCCTAAAAGAAACTGTCATCCACTAAAGTAAAAAATAAAAATTACGCAAGTCTTAAATCTTAAGGAATCAAGGAACAACAAAAGCTCATCCAAATCTATCAACTATACGTATAAACCTTCAATCATCTGAGAATCATAATAAACTATAATTAGTTTTAAGTTAATAAGTATACTAGTTTTTCACAAACACAATGGATATGTAATATGTATAATGCATGTGCTGATATGATATGAGATTAAAATAATAGTCATCCAAAAGTTTCGTTACACTTAATCACTTTAAAAGCTTCTTTCAAAATTTAGTAAGAATATTTTCTTTCAATGACTATTTATTAGAACTTCATTTATCATTTATCACCTACTGAGCCTAGTCACCTGTCGAGATCAATCATATGTAGGACTAAGCGTAAGTGAGGCTTATAATTTCAAAAACAATAAATCTTCATGCTATAAGGTAAGAACCACTCTCTTAGCTTGATCAATGGTTAGTCCTCTCACATACACAAATACATTGGCACACGAATGTGAAGATACACTATACCTAAGTGTATACCCCAAAGGTCTCTTCCATGCTATATGATACTCTTAACAATACTTATCACATATACGAAATCTAAAGGAATGACCACACTTATAAAGGCTCTTTATAAACTTATAATTGCTTCCTTAGCAACTATTGAAGTTGGATACCCTAAAAAAAACCTAGCTTTCTTGGAATTTTCTTACAAAATCACATTCTTACTTCTTAAAACACAATGCATATGTTCATGCTTATTCTAATTCGCATAATTTGTAAGTGATCAAAATAACACATAATTATGACCAATCACATAACATATAAATCATGTGCAAATCAATACTTTTATGATAGTAAACAATTGAAAAATATTTTAATAGTCTAGATACTTACCTCTTGACAATCATACCAAAGCTAACTTAAGCATTCCTATAATCAAAGGTTAACATTGAAAAGTCTCGTATACAAAATTACAAAGCATAACATAACTCATTATGCCTTATTGTTATTACTTATATTAACTAATCCATTGGAACAACTTAATATTCCTAAACTTGCCAAATATGACCTTATGATGTTTAAGGATTTTCTTATGCTTTATACAACATTCTTTTCTCTTGAAATTAAAACATAATCTTTATGAATCATAATATAAGGTAACATAAAAATATTGACTCCTAATTCCACATAAAACTATTTTTCATCATACCTCAAACTTAATCACTTATCCCTACAGTGTTAAGAAATATATTGAGTAGTTCTTAATTTTCTATTTTTAGAAAATGGAATACATATCCAAATATCATATAATTTTGTAAAGATGATATAGACGTATAGAAAGTAGAGGAATAAAATATTTGAGACTAAATTCATATTCTAATTATTTTAAATAAATTTCATTTTGGTAATTTCAGATTCTACTAACAGAAATATGAAGTGAGTTATGTTTATTCAAAATTTTATAACAATTCATAAACATAGAATTTAAAATTAAAATTTTAATTTGATTTAATAAACACAATTAGAAATCAATATGATTTTTTTATATAATTTTTGAAGATGATTTATTTAACTAAAAATAATTTTATTATTCAGACGTTTTGAAAAAACAAGTTGTTTACAATATCCTAGGTCAGTTTCGTAAAATCATTAAAAATTGAGAACTTAATATTTTTGAATGAACAAAATTCATTGTGATTTTACAAATGTCTAGTTTTACCATGTATTAGTTTTTTCAAATTCACATTATACAATTTTATAAAATTCTCGGACTAAGCTATTGTCATACATTAACCTTACAAAATTTCTTTCTTTGATTTTTCTTCATAAACAATAATCTCTAATCCATAATAACGAATAATTTATGCCTAAGCACCCCAATTTAGATTATAGAATCTTTTGACTAGATTGATACTTTATAAAGATTGGGAACATACGAGTTAATTTGTGGTAAGACTTTTTAAGTTAACCGTAAAGTCGGCAATAGACTAATAGACCAAATCAAACTCTTGAATTTCTTTTATTTAATAAATCTTCAATAAGATTAATCAAATATGTCCATAGACCAATGTTGACACCTAGCCATGCAACATAGCCCCCGAATTATAATGAAGTGTAAAGCTTCAATAATGAATCTTTCCATCATCAGTTACTATGTAATTCAATCATTCTGTCATACAATACTTCGATCGGATCAAGGGCATGCTTATATTGTCAAATCCTTTATTATCTGATACTATGTATAACAAATATTAGATAATGACTCTATTGTGTACAAACATTGAGATCACACTTCTTAATCACACACAATATTCTACTCTAGCTGAGAATTTAATGAGTCAAATCTGTATCATTCACATAGAGCATTCTACCTTAAAACACCAAGGCTAATGGATCATGTGTTGAACATTCACATATCATCATGAATGTTTCACCACACCCATTAACTACCTATCACAAACCTTAATTTAGACCTACCCTGAGTAGTATTAAAGTATGACAATTCATCCACAAAATAACCATAATGTTCGCAAGTCTAAGAATCACTTACACCACTAATACAACGAATGTCCAATTGACGATTAAATGCAATTAGCATTTGGACAATTCGTACGAATCTGTTTAGTGAACTCATACTTAACTAGTGAGCACCTATACACTTCCTTTAGTGTCCCTACATAAATAGTCTATGAGATCAACTACCCTTTATCATATAGAGCAAGGATAGTGTATACTAGTCTTTACGACACTATAAAGCCCACTTCATAGTCCTATATTAGGAATATTTAGGAATCACATTAGCAACACATTATCTCATAAATATGAACTCTTCATAACAATTTGTATATTCCATGGACTTTATTAATACATGTAAATCAAATATATATGTCTACTTGATATAAAATAATATAATAAACAATATTCATTTTATTAATCAAAAGATTTACAAAAGATTTTATAAAGTTTCAATCATAAATCACTCTTAATTAGCTTTAAGAGCACATATCTCTTTCAATTTTAAGGAGCACTAAGCAGTATATGTTACTTGAAACATAACTTAGAATACCAAGTCAAATCATAAGGTAAATAAATTATTAAAACAGTTATTCTAACCAAATATTTTCATCATCCCATAATCACAACAAACAAATAACAAACATAACAAAAGATAAGCTTTCTAAAGCTATGCTTGCTACACTTCTCCTAACTTTTATATCTCCCCCAAAGTTATAGAAGACATCTTGCCATAACTTCTATATTTTCTCTCCCTTTTTGTCACTGAATGACAAGGGATTAACCTTAAGAATCACAGTGTCTTCATCAGAGGTAGCCATGCTTAGGAATGAAATTAAAAGAAAGCTAACCAACAAAAGAAAAAATCCAAACAAAGGTAAAAACACATTGTTTTGTTTTCCTCATAAAATTGAAATAGGATCCTTTCACTTGAGAAGTGCATGAAAACATAGCATAAGACTCAAATCAGTAAACATTAATGCCCATGTAAATTCTATACATAAAGATAAAACATTTGCAGTGCTTTTCCTCTCTAATAATCATGGAATAGAGTGAGTCAAGTACAAGTGATTTGCACGTGTAAAGTAATAATTAGTAATAAACACGATTTAAAATAAAAAAATTATGAGTAGGGTGAAGTTATATGAAACCACCAGTTGAATAAATGTAGTATAGTAAAAGAAAGTCAAACCCAATGCCGCTAAGACTTAAGAAAGATGCAACTTTATTGCTTATATTATTTTTCTCCCCTAAAGTATAGATTACTTCACATTTTCTTATTGCTTGTAGAATATGGAATTATTAATAAAGCATATTTGATCTCAGTTGAAATATTGACATAAGGTATAAGACATTTCATAAAAATTGCACACTAGTCAAAGATTAATTCAATCGCCATGACAACACTATTCCAACCTATGCTTGCCTACTTAGACATTATACAAATGACCAAACTAAACATGTTCATTTTGAAGTGCATAGTGATTAAGAACATGAATCACGAGTACACACACACTTGAAAACATGCGAAATAAATATATCAAATATACATGCAAAAGACACTGAAGGTATGTATAGTAAATACTCAGACTTAGTTGCGACAAGATATAAATTGGAGATCATGATAACACGATGAAGAGTCTATATAACAGTCTCAAAAACACAAATAAAATAAATAATTTTTTTATTATTTTATTTTATAGAAAACAAGTGCAAGAAAAAAAAACAAACTTAAGAACATGAAAAACAAAAAAATAAAAAATTACTAAAAAGAAACAAACTTACACTAAAGCATATGAATCAAATAGAGCAATAAGCTTTCATATTTCTCAGATCACACACACAATATCACCATGATATCTTAAGTTAAATGATCACATATGCCTACTCAACTCAGAAAGTGTTCTTATTGACAGTTATGTGAAATGTTTATCAAGAGTCTTTGGTGAGTTAATTTAGTGAACTCGTTCTTTAATGAACACTCACTCACATATATATACAAGCTTCCCCAAGGTTATGGTTCATTGAGATAGACCATCTAAATCTATCAAAATACATTACATATGCTAGTCTATTCGATTTATTAACCTACCCATGTTAGTAAACTTATGATGAGGAATCTTTATTATCATGTTTACTATAATAAATATTTTTTGGGTCTTTGTCAATTACATTTATCAATTTGAACAAATTCTAATTGCCAATAAATAATGTAAAAGACAAACCTAAATACTATATAAGTATAAATAAATGATCTCGAAAATGTATAAACTTCTAAAAATAATCAATAATTTATACAAAAGAGATTAATACTAGGGCAACAACTTCAACATTCACAATACTAGAACTTTAGCCACCAATAACAACCAGAACATTGAAGGCTTCTCAATTGGATTTTGGGTTAAGAACAATGGTGGTGTTTATCAAAAAACCACAAAGAGAAAAACTTGTTCATTAAGGAACTTTAATAAGTTTCTCTTAAGAAAAAGAAAAGAAAATAATTTGTAATAAGTCTCTCTTGGTTGCAATAAAACTCTTATTTTCTAGGACAAAAGAGTGTGATTTTATAAGGTTTGATGGCAAAAAAAGCATCCAAAAGAAATTAGGTTTTAGGAAATAATTGTTCACAAAATACTGCTCACGCATACGATTCACTGCTTGAGCGAGAAGTTGGCGCTAACTTGGAGAGCTCCTTAAAAAATTTGGCCACTCGACCTCAAAGTTGGCACTGATTTGGCACTAGCCATTATTCATTATTTATGGTACTAATCAATATTTGCCACTGTTCATCGCTCAAGCACTGGGTTGGTGCTAACTCGGCGCCACGATTCTAGACATTGTGCAAAGTTCACAATTTGTCACTTTTCATACGTACTATTTGTTAAATTGACATCGTTTATTGCTCAAAAATTGACTCAAAATAAACCATTTTGAAATAGAATGAACAAATATAAAATCTGAACCTAATAATACTAAATAGGAAAAAAGAAACTAAAGTGCAAAATAGTAGAATAATATATTATTATAATATTAGATAAGTTAATAACTCATTTTACAACAAAATTTGGATACATTTATATTTTATGCATGAAAATACACCTTAGACTTCGGCATAATTATATTGTATAATGACATAGAGTAGTTTACGAAAGGTGGATAACTTAATGAAGGGGAAACAAGCCGAAAACTCAAATCTGTTTCGTGTTCGCAGCAGAAAGGCGGCGTGCAAATCAATTCTTGGGTGCGCGACCGCCACTAGGGAGGCCAAGCATATCATACGGACTTGTGGAAAGGCCACCCCTTGGATCTAGACATGTGTGTGTATGTTTTGGGTATTTAAAACAATTTCAAATATAAATATAAATGCGAAGTTCAAGAACTTACTTCTTTCCTTCGTAAACCAGAACGACAAATGAACTCCTTCACTTGCCTCCTCATGTCCACACATGTCAGTGTTGGTGATAGTGGTTCGGCTTTGTTATGAGATCGATTTTAACTTCACCAAGCCAAAACCGTAGCTTTCTCTCTCTAGCCTCTTTTTCTCTCTACTGATTTTTGGTTCAAAACCAAACCTTCACTATACTTCTCTAAGGATGACACTCAATAAACCTTTCATAGAAAATAGAAAAGAAGAAGCTCTCAGTTTTCTTTTGGCTTGTGAGAGAAGGCGTGCGTTGCATCTAATGTGTGTTATATATATACACACTCAATACTTGAGTGTTTTCCTACATAATTGTCTTTTCCCATACCTTGCCTACCCACTTACCTCTCATTTCATTAATTGAATAAAGGCAACGTGACAAGACTTGATTAATTTGGCTAAGAGAGAGAAATGTGTGTAATATACATATATCCTTATATATATATACTCATACACATACAAATATCTTATACATATATATATATATTACTTTAATATATATATATATATGTATAATACAATATTATATATATATATATATATAGATTACAATGTATAAGATATTATTATTATTATATTATTACTTTAATCATTATTAAAGCATTATATTAATATATAACAATATAAAATTCGTAAATCATATTTATGATATCTGATAGTTAAACCAAAATATTTCTTACGCTTATGAGTGCTAGCTCGTCATTGCTGGAAAATATATTTTTTATAATAAAGAATCAAATTGCTACTCGATCAAGTATTAGAACAACATCATTAACAAATTAATGATTATTGTATAATAGCAAATGTCATCATCATCAAGTAACTAAATGTGTGTGACCTTTGGGTTCACTGTGAACTGGACATAAATAAATACGAACTCCTTCGTATCACTTCGGTATAACTCTTTATAACCAAAGTTCCCAATGATCATGACAGGCCTTTAGCAAGACGTCATGTACCCCATACACTAATGAATCCATATAGTCGTATGTGAATGTAATAAAGTCCCTCTGCTGTTGACTTCCAATCGAGTGTGGGTCATGGTATCGTCAAATCCCTAACTCAATCATATACAGGATTCATATATCCACGAAACACCTTTCTGGATATACTTGCTTTGGCCAAATACTTTATTCCCGTGTATGACAATTCTACCTAGGATCTCAAGCTCTAACATCTGAGCCAGCAGATTCTATCTTGACTATCACTTGTCTTCATACACCTAAACACATTGCCAGCAAGCTTCTTTCACTAGGTATGGCTAGCCTGGTGCGATATACACAAGTGAATGATGTACCTTAATACGGAGGGCAACCGTGATACCTCAGATCAAAGGACTAGTGATACACTAGAACGGTTGTGTGACTTATCATTGACTGTGGATATTCACCCATGTGATTCGTCACGTTTGGTTATATTCAGTAATACGTTCTCCAACGTATTACCAATGTTTATGCTCTTGAGACATGAGACTCGTCTCCCAACTATTAGCATCCAATACTAATCCTTGGCAGTATCAAACATACTAGTCATGCAATGTCATAATCCCGTATGATATCATCTTAACTAAAAATAGATTTGGATGTATTCAAATGAAAACTCTATCCTCATATCTATAACTCATTATAGATATTGTTATGACATTATAATACATCATAGGATCTTATTCTGCATTATATATATATATAATATATGTTAGTAACTATATATGCAAACTGATATAAACACCATTTTATTAATCGTAAACTATTTTATAATTAATTACATAATTATTTATACATGAAGATGATATTCCTAAACTATATAACACGATTGGTTTTAGGGCATATCTCCAACAAACTCCCTCTTGCACTAGAGCCAATCACCGTGGTATTTAATACCCATCCTTCCTAGGTGGTGATTCAGTTGCTTTTGTGTCATCGGCTTAGTTAATGGGCCCGCCATGTTATTCGTGGCTAGGGTTTTCTGCACAAGCATTTGTTTATTTGATATAAACTCTTTGATCAAGTGGCATTTCCTCTAAATATGTTTAGACTTCTAGTGAGACCTCGGTTTCTTAGCCTGAGCTATAACACCATTATTGTCACAGTACAAAGTTACTAGGTCAATTATGGAAGGAACGACTCCGAGTTCTATAACAAACTTAAGGATTTAGACAGCCTTTTTCGTAGCTTCAGAAGCATCGACATACTTAGCTTTTGTAGTAGAGTCAGCTGTGGTAGTCTACTTTGAACTTTTCCAATAAATAGCACCTCTATTACAAATGAAGACAAATGCAGAGATAGACTTTCTATCATCTACATTTAATTGGAAATCAAAATCGGTGTAACCTTCGAATTTTAACTCACCACCCCTATAAGTCAACACCAAGTCCTTAGTTCTTCTCAAGTACTTTATGACTCGCTTGACCATAGTCTAATGTTCTTTTCTTAGGTTTTCCTGATATATGCTTGTGACACTTACAACATTGCTATATCAGGTATAGTATATAGCATGGCGTACATAAGACTACCTATTACTGAAGCATAAAAAATCTTTTGCATACGCTCGAGCTCAATTTTAGTCTTAGGTTCCATTTTTCGAGAGAGATGTACACCATAACTACAGGGTAAGAAACCCTTCTTAGAGCTATCCATACTGAACCTCTTCAGTACTTTATCTATGTACAGACTCTAGGAAAGACTTATTATTTGTTTCGCTCTAATTTTATAAACCCAAAAACCCCAAATGAAGGTCACTTCTCCCAGATCTTTCATAGAGAAAATATTAGACAACCACAATTTCACCTCAGATAACATGCCCATATCGTTTCCTATGAGTAGTTTGTCATTTACATACAATATAAGAAATGTGATGGCATTGTTATTCTTTTTTTTTTTTTGTAGATACACAGTTCATCAATATTCTCAATATAGCTAAGTGATTTAATTGGATCATCCAGTCGTATGTTCTAACTTTTAAAAGCTTGCTTTAATCTATAAATGGATTTATACAACTTACATACCTTATGACTATCAACAGAGGCAACAAACCCAACGAGCTGTTGCTTGTATATGGTCTCCTTAATGAAACCATTAAGGAAGGCTGTTTTTACATCCATCTGCCATATCTCATAGTTATAATAAGCTGCAATAATAAGTAATATCCGAATGGACTTCAGCATGGCTACTAGTGAAAAGGTTTCATCAAAATCAGCACTTTGTTTTTTATTATATCTTTTGCCACCAACCTAGCTTTAAAAGTTTTCACTTTTGCATCTTCGCCATATTTTCATTTGTAAACCCATTTACAACCTATGGGAACAATTCCTTCTAGTAGATCAATAATTAACCACACCTGATTAGCATACATGGATTCCATTTCAGATTTCATGGCTTTAAGTCATCTTCTAGGATCGATATTTAATATCGCTTCTTCATAAGATTTAGGATCTTCCCTTTGTATTTTTTCTCCAATCATGAATGATTCAAAATCATTCTCAGAAAGGAAATAATACCTTTGAGGAGGCGTGATGTCTTATTAGATCTACAAAAAGTTTGGTCTACAGAAGACTGAGGATCAGATTGAACTAGTTCATCAATATGAACTGGTTCATCTATATGAATTGGTTCATCAACATCAACAGGCTCGTCCATCTAAGGTTGATCATCATCAAGTTTGCCAGACTCTTCTACCTACACCACTGTCCTGAATGAACTGATTCTTGAGGAACTGTGCATGTCGACTAATCAAAATCTTTCGATCAGCATGAAAGTAGAAGTAATATCCTAAACTATCTTTAGGATATCCAATGAATCGACCTTTTTCAGACTTGACATCCAGTTTTCTAATGTTAACTACTTTAACATAAGTTGGACATCCCCAAGGCTTCACATAATTGAAGCTCGAAAGCTTCCCATGCCATATCTCATATGGTGTCTTGGGAACTATTTTCGATGGAGTCTTGTTTAAGATGTAAATTGCGTTATATAGGACATATCCTCAAAGATATGTAGATAAGTTTATAAAGCTCATTATGGATCGTACCATATTTAATAAAGTACGATTTCTCATTTCCGATACACTATTATGCTGTGGTGTTTAAAGAGGTGTAAGCTGAGAAAGTATACCATTAATCTTAAGAAATTCTAGAAACTTAGTACTTAAGCATTCACCGCTACGTTCAGATCGTACAATTTTAATACTCTTTCTTGTTTGTTTCTCTACTTCAGCTTTGAATTCTTTAAACTTTTCAAAAGATTCAGATTTGTACTTCAATAAGTATACATAGTCATATTGTGAGTGATCATCAATAAAGGTTATGAAGTATGACAAACCACCTCTGGCCATTTTACTAAACGGACCACGTACATCAGTATATATTAATTCAAGAACTTCATTGACTTTACTCCCTTGTCCAACAAAGGGTGATTTGGTCATCTTACCTTGAAGATAAGATTCACAAGTTGGGTAATGTTCACAACCCAATGGACCTATCAGTCCATCACTTCCCATCTTCATAATAATATTAGTCATGTTAATTTCATTTGTCTCAACAATATATAAATCATTTACATTCAAGCCATTGCTAATTAATTTATTTCTTAAATAAATATTACATTTATTTTTATCAAACATAAAAGTGTAACCTTGTTTACACATTTGATAAATAGAGAAAATGTTTCTATTAGTAGTATCAAAATACATAATTTTGTACAATACAAAAACATGACACGAAGGTAGAATAATTCTACACGTCCCTGAGCAAGTGGCAGTAACTGTTGCTCTATTAGCCATCTTCATCGTTACTATACCCTCCTCCAACAACTGCTTACTATGAAGGTCTTGTTGTAATACCCTAAAATTTAAATTAAGGGCATTTTAGTCATTTTACACATCAAGGGTAATTTGGTCATTTTATAAATT
>JAXCLQ010000007.1:10703828-10716328 GCA_035584115.1 Cedrela odorata
ATTCTTTTATTAACAATTGTCAAAATTTAATTTTAATGTTTTAGGAAACATTAGAAATATTATTAAGGTTAAAAAACCTTAGTTAGCCTAAATTAGGTTGTTTAATTTGTTAGACAAATTAAATAAATGATACAAGCAATGGGATTACTAATATAACAAGTAATCCAAACTGAATAAAATAATTTGATTAATTGATGGTCAAAAAATCCAAACTGTTGAATAATTCGATTAATTGTTTGACAATTTATTGAAATCATTTCTAATAAATTAATCTTCAACCATTAAAGTGATTATTCATGTGACAAATGATCCAAACATTATGAATGATGAAATTATTTATTTGATAAATAATATCGACTAAACACGTTAATAGTATTACTGTTTACGTAGTTACTATTTATGTAAATAGTAATATTGTTCACGTAAATAGTAAAATTATTCGGAATAGTATTTTGCATACTCGTGTGACAAGTAATGCAAATTAATTAAGCAAATTTTACTTTTATGATAAGTAAAGTTGAATATTGATATTAAGAGTAAAATACTATAGTAACACCTGTTATGCATATCTATATAAGTATATATAATATACAAACATACATAAATGTATAAAGAGTAGTAATTGTTCATGAGATGAATGATTATTAGTGTTAGTCCTTGGCCCTAAAAGATAGTTTTATGAAATTGTTTAATATTAGAGAATAGTCACATAAGATGTGAATAAAATGAGTGCTTAATTAATAACTTCTAAAAATTATCATATTATGTTTGCCTCCTATTGTAGGATAACTAATGATTCTTTTATATAAATTTCCAACTCCAAAATTTATATTATGTGAGGGGTACAGGGTTTATGTAATTGAATTGGGTTATTTAGTTCTCAATGATATTCGAATCTCGACCAAGATTCTATTATGTGAGGTTGGAATAAGAATATTATTTGTGAAGGTACAGTGGTTTGAATATAACTAGTGTAAGATACCAAAAATTCTATTATGTGAGGTACTAAAATTAAGGTAATAGAATGAATCGAGTCTTGTATGTGATACAGAAAAGAAAAGTTCTTTACTTATTTGAATTTAATTAACTAAGATTTCTATTATGTGAGGTTAATTAATTATAGATGAGAATTCGATTACTCACAAATTTTCTAAAATCCAACAAAACGTTTAAATCTTATTTTAGGGGTGTAGGATTTAAATAAGATAGTGGGAGCTGATATGATCAGTTTAATTGTTAATAATGTTTTCAATAATTGAATTCATTATTTGTAATTCAATACATTAATAAACTGTTTTCTTGTGTCTTTTCAAGTTTTCTCTCTGTGATCATCAAAATGTCATCTGTAAATGTGTTTCAAAATATGTTAGACAACAACATGTTTACTGGTCATAATTTAAAGAATTGGTTGAGAAACTTGAGAATAGTTCTTAAGTTTGAAAATTTAGGTTATGTTTTGGAGGCAGAGATGCCTATGTCATTAGAGGTGGATGCTCTCTTGGAGGAGAAAGAAGCTTTTAATAAACGGCAGGCTGATAATCGTAGAGTGAGACTCTACATGTTAACTTCTATGAATCGAGAGCTACAGACATGATATAAGAATATGAAATCATTGTATGAGATACTTAAATCCCTACAAGAGCTGTATGGGGAAAATTCTCGTGTCGTCAAGTATGAACTATGCAATACCTTATTTAATATGAAGCTCAGGGAAGAAGTCCCACCTGATGATCACGTCATTAAGATAATTAACATCATTGGCCAGTTAGACATTTGGGACATTCAGATGCCTCATCGTTTAAAGGTAAATTTGATTCTCCAATCACTCCCGTCCAGTTTTAAAGGTTTTATTATGAATTATAACCTTAATAGAATTGAGTGTACTCTTCCTGAATTGCACAATGAGCTTCAAGAATATTATAAACAAAATAATAAGGTTAAGGGACATGAGAATGTCCATATGGCCACTACTAGTAGGACTGGTAAACGGCCATAACGCTCATCTCAACGTCCAAAAATTAGATCTAAGAAAAAGAAAACCAAGAAGGTTTTGCCTCCTAAACAGTCCAAAATCAAGTCAAAGCCCAAGGAAAAATGTTTTCACTGCAGGGTAGAAGGACATTGGAAGAGGAACTGTCCTCAATACCTTGACAGTCTCAAGAAGGCTAAGAAATGTATGTATAGCAGTAATATAATTGAATATGAATTAAGTGTTAATTCTGATATTCATTCACAGGTTATTGATTTTGCTGCTACATCTCACTTCTGTATTTGTCTTTGCAGGTGATGTAGAATAGTTCTGCTCTCTCAAGCGATGAGATTGTTTTATGAATGGCTAATGGAGCAACAGTTGCTGCAGAGGCTATTGGGATGTGTAAGTTGAAATTCATGTAAGAACACATTTTGAAGTTAGATAGGGTTTTGTATTATTCTTCTGCTGTACGAAATATTATTTCTGTATCTGTACTATATAATAATGGTTATTCTGTATAGTTTAATGGAAAAGAATGTACATTATATTTTAGAAATGTATGTATTGCAAAGCAATTAATACAAATGGTTTGTATGTCCTTTAGTTGAGTAATAGTTATTTAATTTCTTCCATTACTAATAAAAGAAATAGAATTGAAACAAATCCTAAATATCTGTGGCATCACAGATTAGGCCATATTGGGGATAAGAGGCTTACTCAACTCGGAGCAAGTGGGATATTGATCTCATTGGGTTTTGAACCCTCGTGTCTTCCAGGAAAAATAACCAAATCGTCCTTTAAGAATAAAGGCAAAAGGTCAAAAAGACTGTTGGATCTTGTACATACAGATGTATATGGACCATTCAGTACATTGGCCAAAGGAGTTTTTAAGTACTTCATTACCTTCACTGATGATATATCACAGTATGGGTATGTGTATTTAATGAAATACAAATCTGAATCCTTTGAAAACTTCAAAAAATTTAAGAATGAAGTGGAAAACCAAACGGGAAAAAGTATTAAGGTTCTACGATCAGATCATGGAGGCGAGTACTTGAGTACTGAGTTTCAAGAGTTCTTAAAAGATAATGGGATTATCTCGCAATTGACTCCTCCTTATACACCTCAGCATAATAGTGTATTGGAGAGAAGAAATCGTACCTTATTAGATATGGTGCGATCAATGGTCAGTTTTACAAACATAACATTATATTTATGGGGATATGCTCTACAGACCGCTGCGCACATTCTCAATAAAGTTCCTTCCAAATCAGTCCAAAAGACCCCATATGAGATATGAAGTGGTAAGAAACTCAGTCTCAATTATATGAGAGTCTGGGGTTGTCCTACATATGTCAAGTTGATCAAATCTGATAAACTTGATTCCAAATCTGAGATGGGTCTGTTTATAAGATATCCTAAAGATTGTTTAGGATATCAATTCTACTTTCCATCTGATCAAAGAATTTCGATCAGTAGGAATGCACACTTCGTAGAAAAAGAATTTCTTGAAGAAAAAGATGCGGGAAGAGAAATCAAGTTAAAAGAAGAGCCTTTTGAGCCTCGATCGGATTATGTTGATAATGGAAAGTCCAGTCAACAAACTTCTATCCCAATTAATCTAATTTCAACTTGTAAATCTTCTAGAGTTTCTAGATTCCCAGAGAGATATGGATTTCTCAATGAACAAGATTTTGAATCTTACTTAATGGAAGCAACAGATCATGAAGATGATCCAAGAACTTATGAAGAGGCAATCCTGGATAACGATTCAGGAAGATGGTTAGAAGCAATGAAATCCGAAATGGATTCCATGCATATAAACTAAGTTTGGACACTTGTTAATTCACCAGAAGGAATAGTTCCTATAGACAATAAATAGATCTTCAAGAGGAAGATTGGTAAAAATGGACAGGTTGAGACCTATAAGGCACAGCTTGTCGCGAAAGGGTATACTCAGAAACAAAGGTTAGATTATGAGGAAACCTTTTCGCCCGTAACTATGATAAAATCCATCAGGATCATGTTAGCCATAGCAGCATATTATGACTATGATATTTGGCAGATGGATGTAAAGACTGCATTCTCAATGGTTACATTGAGGAAAACCTATTTATGAAACGGCCTGTCGGTTTTGTATCCTCTGCTGAGCCACATAAAGTATGCAAGTTACATCGATCCATTTATGGATTAAAGCAAGCCTTAAGGAGTTAGAACATCCGATTTGATGAGATAGTCAAATGGTTTGGCTTCATCAAAAACCTGGATGAGTCTTGTGTATACAAGTGGGTTAAAGATCATGCGATCATGTTCCATGAAAGATTTGGGTGATGGAACCTATATTCTCGGGATTCGAATCTATAGAGATAGATCGAAAACGATAATTGGATTATCCCAAAAGTTGTACATTGAAAAGATACTGAAAAGATTCAGTATGGAGAACTCTACGAGAGGTCTCTTGCCCTTCAATCACGGTCTTCATCTTTCTAAAGATATGGGTTCGAAGACTAATAAAGAGCAGTAACGGATGCGTAGCGTACCATATGCATCAGTTATTGGCAACTTGATGTATGCTATGTTATGTACTAGACCTGATATAGCTCATGCAGTAAGTGTTACTAGCAGATATCAAGCGAATCTTGGGGAGAAACACTAGTCATCAATGAAAATAATCCTTAAGTACTTGAGAATAACTAAGGATTTGATTCTGAGTTATGAATCTCAAGAGTTGAGTATTCATGAGCACTCAGATTTTGATTTTCAGTCAGATGTGAATGATAGAAAGTCTACATTCGGTTTCATCTTTCTGTATAATAGAAGTGCTATGAGTTGGAAAAGTTCCTTGCAGATGACTACAACTGACTCTACTGTAGAAGTTAAACATGTTGTTGCTTCAGAAGCAGCTAAAGAAGCAGTTTGGATGCGCAAGTTCGTATCTGAACTAGGTGTCGTTCCTAGCATGACTTATCCAATAAGTGTATTATGTGATAATATAGGTGCTATTGCACAAGCTAAGGAACCACGAGCACTCCAGAAATCAAAACATATTCAGCATATATATCACATTTTGAGAGAATTTGTTGGTGCTAGAGAGATTTTGATTGGCAAGATATCTTCAGCAGAAAATGTAGCAGACCCTCTCACTAATGCAATGACACTGAAGCAGTTGGACCAGCATCTTGAGAAGATGGGTATAAGATACAACAGCAAATGGCTTTAGTGCAAGTGGGAGTTTGTTGGTGTTGTATACCCTAAAACCATTCGTGTTGTCTATTTTGGGTATATTGTATTGAATTACTATTGTAATATGTATTGTACATATTTATTAATAAAAGAAATTGTTTTAATTTATATGTGTATGCTGCTTCTTCTATTTACACATACTAATGATAGAATATGCATATGAATTGTCCAAAATAATTAGATTATCTAAATAGTTCCCTACATATGCAATATCGAATGGGCATCGATAACGCATACTAAGCACACTGAATGTCTCTGGTGAATATCATGAGATAATATTAGTGCGGGTGACATGATAGTCATATCATTAGGACATTAGTGTGGATTAATAGTTAGAGAACTGTTTTTCGAACGTGACCAAAGTTATGATAAATCACACGAAAGTATGTTGTCAATAATTCATCATATGATTATACTAGTGTGTTAACTACTCCTTAGACCTGAGACATCGTAATTGTTGATCGGTATAGATACACATGGTTCATATGGTGTATAAATGCGAGACTAATCATGTCTTGTACACATAAGCCGATTTGGTCATGTGTTGTTTATATTGAGATGCAAATGATTGTCAGATGGAATCCGTTGACTTGATACAGTGGATTTTGAGGTTCCATTGACTCGGTCCAAATTCGAGTTCCTAGTCGGATATTAGTAAACGGCTGAAAACAGAGTCTTTGGTCAAAGCATTAGAGTCATACAAAGAGTTCATAGTGACAAGTTCAACATGTATTGACTGATTATCCGCATATGACTAAATTTATGGTTTATGTGAGCCCTAATTTAGTTGGAATTAGACAAATGGAAGGAGATTATTTACATGGAATGTATAATTAGACATAAATAGTTCGATGAAGATTCACTTCATTGTGGCTTAGGGACTATGGCATGTTGCTAGACGTTAACCATAATCGTTGAGTATCCAAATAATTCAGAACAAGTTCGATGAGAACGATTTCAGCTCATGGCTAACTCCACAGTGAACCCAAAAGGTCACAAACAATAACTTATGTTATTCCTTACTATGAGAGAGATTAAATATTATCCGCAAGAAAGCTAGCACTTTCGGATATAATATTAGGCCTAAAACAGTAAACAATTTACGTGTTAAATAGTTTAACAATTTGAGAGCTATGTTTAATGACCCGAATGTGACTTAAAGTAAGTTACAATATTTAGAATTATAAATAGAATTAAAATAAATTTAGTCAAAATAAGTTTGACCGAATTTATGGTTAATTTATAATTTATCAAAATATAAGGGCCTAAGTAATATTTTATATTTACTATTGAAAAGCTTGTTGGACAAGTTTTGGGACTTATTTGTCTTTAATTAAAAGACCAATGACAATTTAGTAAATGAGAAAAATATATATATGAATGGCCATTTTTAATTTTAATAAGATTTTTTATTTTTGATCAAAAATAAAAAGATAAGCTCTCATCTCTCTTTCTAGCATTTGGCCAAGGCAAGTAGGCATAAGGGGTTTGAGTTCTTGGAGATCTTATTATTTCAAAATTTCTCTCTTCATCCCTAAGCTAATTGTTAACTTAATTTTATGTAATTTTAATCAATTTCATAAAAACTTGATTAAATTCATGATTAAATGCCATGAACCCTAAATGTTTATTTTTCATCTAATCAACACCTTCAATATATATATAATGCAGAATGAGATCCCATGATATATTATGACGTCAGGACTCTATCTACAAGGAGATATAAATATGAGTATAGAGTCTAATTTAAATACATCTAAATCAGTTCCCGGTTGAGGTATTATCATATGGGAGCATGATATTGCATGACTAGCATGTTTGATGCTGCCAAGGATTAGTATTTGATGCTAATAGTTGGGTGACGAGTCTCATGTCACAAGAACATAAACATGAGTAATACGTTGGAGTACGTGTTACTGAACGTGACCGAACGTGACGAATTACATGAATGATTATCCACAGTCAATGATACGTCAAACAGTCGTACTAGTGTACCATTGGTCCTTTGACCTAAGGTGTCACCGCTGCCCTCTGCATTGAGGCACATCGTTCACTTGTGTATATCGCACCGAGTTAGCCATGCCTTGTGAAAGAAGCTTGCTAGCAATGTGTTTTTAGTGTATAAGGACAGGTGATAACCAAGATAGAATATGCTGGCTTAGATATTAAAGCTTGAAATCTTAGGCGAGGATGTCATACATGGGAAATGAAATCTCTGACCAAAGTACATGTTTCCGAAAAGGTGTTTTTGGATAAATGATTCTCGTATATGATTTGAGATCCTGTTCCTATGATTGAGTTAGAGGTTTGACGATTTCATGTCCCGCACTCGATCGGGAGTCGACAACAAATGGACTTTACTATATAAATGTATGACTATATGGATTCATTAGTGTCTGGGTGTTGTGGCATCTTGCTAGAGGTTGCACATGATCATTGGGAGCTTTAGTTATAAAGAGTTGTACCGAAGAGATATGAAGGAATTTGTATCCACCCATGTCCAGCTTACAGTAAACCTAGGGATCACACATATAGTCGGTTACTTGATGATGATGGCTATTGCTATTATACAATAATCATTAACTAGTTAATGATATTGTACAGATATTAATGGGGTAGCAATTTGATTCTTTATTGTAAAACGTACATATTTTTCGGCCCTAACATGCTAACACGCGTAAGTGTGAAAAATATTTTTGTTTAATTTCGGGATATTGTAAATATAATTTGCAGATGTAATAATATTAACATATTAGTATTATATTTTAATATGATTAAAGTAATCATAAAATATAAATATTTATTATATTAATATAATAATAAATATTTAAAATGTATTATTGATATATATATATATATATTATTAAAGTAATGATATATATATATATATGTATATATATGTATATATGTAAGATATTTATTAATATATATATATATATGTATATAAATATTTATATATATATTAAAGTAATGTGTGTATATATTTATGTAATTGTCTCTCTCTCTCTCTCTCTCATTTTAATATAAGTATATATATTAATTTGATTAATGTATATATATTATTTTAATAATGTATTAATGTATACGTGTATTATTGTAATGCATGCATTTGATTAAAAATAATCAATGCACACAGCTAACCTAAACCATGACTCACGTTTTGCATTGATTTTATTTTGATAATTTGTTAAAATTTAAGTCGGTTGATTGTGTAGATGGCAGTCAGTGGATTTCAAATAGTTTTTAAAATCAAAACACTTAAGAGTTAAGTGTATAAAAGAAGCCGACAGTATGCAATTTATGCATTCGGTTTTGTTTTGAAAAAAAAATAGCAAGTGTTTTCTTCTTCTCTGGTTTTTGAAAAACAAAGAGCTTCTTTTTCTTTAACCGTGAGATTGCTTGGTGAAGCAAGCTTAGGTGTGCTTGGTTATGAACTGAAACAAAGACAAAAAAGAGAAGCAAGCTTGGGTTGTAAACCGGATTAAAAATCGTAGAGAGAGAATAGAGCATCTAGAGAGAGAAAGCTTGGTAAGCTTATTGAAGCTCAAACCGAAGCTAGGAAATCCCAAATAAACCAGAACCAACTTCATCATTCCAATGTGTAGACCACCTGAGGAAGCAAGCTTATTGCTATCCCAGATTGTAGAGCTAAAGGTGAGACATCTCATCTCTATTTTAATGTTCAAATAATTTTGAAAGCCGAAACATGCATGTGTGCATGTTCAAATCATTTTGGAGCTTATTTCGCAGGTTAATAAAGATGGTCATGGCTCCCCTACGGAGGTCGAGTGCCCGAAAGTTGATTTTGTGCGTCGCTCTTCTGCTACTTATAGAAACAGGACATGAAGAGCTCACTATTCCATTCAAAAAGACACTTAACAACATCACATAATGTCATTTATCAATAAAGGATCTTTTTTATCAAATAACAATTATTTAATCATTAATAAATAAACCATTTATTTATTAATATCCTTATGACAAAAGATATTTTCTTAGTTTCCATATTTTTGAAATTATATTTATGTAATCCGAATTATTACCAAAATATTTCTCATGCGTATGTGTGTTAGCACGTCCTAGTTAAGATATTAATTCTTTACAATAAAAAATTAAATTGACATTCAATCAAGTATTGAAACAACTATCTTAATGAATATTGTATGATGGCAATAACCATTATCATCAAGTAACTGATATGTGTGTGACCACCTGGGTCCACCATAAGCTGGACATGAGTATATACGAACCCTTTCGCATCACTTTGATACAACTGCTTAGAATTTAAATTTGCAATGATCACGCGCGACCTCTATAGCAAGATGTTATTACCCCTAAACACGAATAAATTCATATAGTCGTACGTGCATATAATAAAGTCTCTCTGTTGTAGACTCCCGATCTAGTGCAGGTCATGGAATCCTCAAACCCTTAACACAATCATAGGATTAGGAACTCAAATCATATACGGGATTCATGTATCCAAAAATACCTTTTCAAAATACGTACTCTAGCCAGTGATTTCATTTCCATGTATGACATCTCCACCTAGAATTCAAGCTCAAATATCTAAGCCAGCAGATTCCATCTTAGTCATCACTTGTCCTTATACACCAAAAACACATTGTCTGCAAACTTTTTTCATCAGGAGTGGCTAGCCTGGTGCGATTACACAAGTGAATGATGTACCTCAATGTAAATAACAGCCGTGACACTCAGGTCAAAAAATTAGTAGTACACTAGTATAGTTGTGTGACGTATCATTGATTGTGGATAATTACTGATTCATCACGTTTAGTCACGTTTAGTAACACATTCTCCAATGCATCACCTATGTTTATACCTTTGTGACATGAGACTCATCATCCAACTATTAGCATCCAACACTAATCCTTAGTAGCATCAAACATACTAGTCATGCAATGTCATAGTCCCATTTAACATCACTTTAACCGAAAATCAATTCGTATGTATTCAAATCAAAACTCTGTACTTATGTCTACAACTTCTTACAGATAGAGTCTTAACATTCTAATACATCACGGGATCTCATTCTGCATTATTTATTTATTTATTCAGCAATTGTAAATGCAAAATAATATAAATGTCATTTTATTAATCGTAAATAATTTACAATTAATTATAGAAATATATTTATATACAAGAAATGATATCCCTGAATCACATGACATGATTGGTTTTAGGGCATATATCCAACAAATTTACTACCATATACACAACCAACAATATCAATTTTTTTACAATAACAAAACCCGAAAAATTTGTGTTATATGGCAACTTAGAGTTCACCAAATACATCTATTATTTTCTTAACTATCCAACACCATTCCTTCATCAACCAAACACATTATACACTATATAAACATCACAAATTCAAACTTGAAATTTCTAGGAGTTCATGACAATTAAAAGAGTTTTCTTACCACTTGTGTTACTACAAGGTTTTCAAATTGAATTCCAAAGCTTGTACTCCTTCCAGACTACTTGATTTTCTTTGGTTTGCCCTCAAATTTTTTCCCTAAAACTGAAATTTTCTCCTTTGTTTCTCCTTGGATATTTCGGCCAAGACAAAAGGGGTGAAGAGTTTCTTTTGTTTTCTTGTTTTTTCTTGAATTAGCTAGAAATATGTAAAACTTTCTAGGAGTGGGCCCCCATTTACAACAAATAATGGGCTTGATTTTATTTTATTTTATTTTATTAAACCCCAAATTATTTATAAAATGACCCAACATTAATTGCTTCATAATACCCTGAACTATTTTTTTAATAAACCTAATAATTGGTCCAATTTCAAATAAAGCACATTAGACTATTTAAGTCAAGTTCACTCTTTGAATTTTTAACCCCTGAAGTTTAGAAAATTCTCATTCTGGACGCTAAAATTTTATTATAGTTGTTATGAAAATACAGGCCATTACATTCTTACTCAATATGAAACTTGAAAGTGTTGAGAATTAAGTATACTAAATGCAGGGAAAATTAATATTTTTTTGAATTAATCATGTTATAATCGTGTTTTATAATATTAATAAACATAAATATAAGGGAATTAAGATTTTACCTTAAATATTCACCACCAATAGAGCAAAAATAATCATTTCACGGACTTCCTATAGATTTGTAACTTCAAATGCAATTCTAACCTTGAAGACTTCCGAATAAGGATTTGTTTATAAATTACAAATTTGTAGATCTTTAAGTCTTTTTTTAGATCCTTTTAAATCATATCAATCCAATATAAGAATCGAAAGTTATAACCAAAATATAGAGACTAAGTGAGTTCCTTTTCTAGATCAACCACTCAAATGTATGGTCTCTAATTGTAATCAACACCATGTAGAGAATTAGAGTTTTAAAATTTTTCTAAATTTTGATTATGTAGAGTGTTTTTTAATGGATGATAGAGACTAAGCAAGTTCCTTTTCTAGATCAACCACTCAAGTGTGTGGTCTCTAATTGTAATCAACACAATGCAGAGAATTAGAGTTATAAAATTTTTCTAAATCTTGATTATGTAAAATGTCTTTTAATAAATGATAGTTCTTGAAAAGAGACAAAGTAAAGTTTTGATTCTTTGAAATTTTGGCCAATGTAAAGGATTTTCTTTCAACTTTTAAAGAAAATTCTCTCTTGATTTACTTTTAGGCTAAAGGGAGGTTTATATAGGTTTTATATTTTGACTTTTTAAATCATAATCCATGTAGAAAAGTGAATTAACTGAATGGATTCCTAATTTTATTATTAATCCTTTTTAAATTAAATACTATTTAATTAATTTGATTAATTAATTAATATTATTCTAATTAAATAAAAATACTGTGCATAATTAAAATTTAAACTTGATAGTGTCCAAAACTATTAAATAAAACTTTAAAAATTATGAACTTAATAATTAAGTTCTTAATCTTTTATCTACATAATTTAACATTTTTTTCAATACTTCTTAGTATGTGACTTATTAGGTTCTTTCTTATGTTGGCAATGGAGATAATTATAGATTTTTTAAATCTAGATAAATTAACCTAATTTATTTATTCTCAATAAACTTCAAAATTTAAAGGAAGAATTAGGACTTTAAAGAGAAATAGTGCTTTATTACTTTAACTGTTAAAAAATACTTGTAAGAGAGTTGTGATAATCACGAGGTTCCTTTACACTACAAATAACAGCCTATTTATAGTTTATTTGTGTTGAATGCTATGTAATCTCATATTGTGATGTTTTCTTGGCCCTAAAGAACTTATTTTCCATTTAAAATTGGGAT
>JAXCLQ010000007.1:10717860-10731666 GCA_035584115.1 Cedrela odorata
CGTTTAAGAATGTGTTATTGAACGTAACCAAACATGATGTATCGCATAGGTGATTATCAATAATTAATGATACTTCACACAGCTGTAATAGTGTACCACTAATCCTTAATCAGTTCTTGATTAAGGTGATGTCATTAGGGACAATGACATTGCATGACTAACATATTTTGTTGTTGCCATTGATTAGTATTCAATGCTAATAGTTAGATGACGTGTTTCCTGTCATAAGAGCATAAACATGGATAATACGTTTAAGAATGTGTTATTGAACGTAACCAAACATGATGTATCGCATAGGTGATTATCAATAATTAATGATACTTCATACAGCTGTAATAGTGTACCACTAATCCTTTAACCTGAGGTATCAAGACTACCCTCAACGTTGAGGCGCTTCGTTCACTTGTGTATATCGCATTGGACTAGTCATGTCTGGTGAAAGAAGGTTGATGACAATATGTTCTTATTGTATGAGGACATGTGATAATCAATATGAAATCTGCTAGCTCAGATATTTAAGCTTGAGATCGTAGGTGGGACGGTCATACGCGAGAATCAAATCTTTAGCAAGATTACCCGGTTTTCAAAAATTAGTTTTGCTGATATGCGAATCCCGTATATGATTGATTTTCAAATTCTATATCGAGTTAGGGTTTTGATGATAGCAAAAGGACTATAAGAGTTTATAAGGAAATTTATTTCTTGTGTTTTGGAGATCATGATATCTCGTTAGAGGTATCATAAGATCATGATACCCGGTTTTCGAAAATGAGTTTTGCAAATATGCGAATCCCGTATATGATTGATTTTCAAGTCCTATAATCGAGTTAAGGTTTTGATGATACTATGGCTCGTACTAAATTTAAAGTCGATAGCAAATGGACTTTGCTACACGTAAGTGCGACTATATGAGTTTATAAGGAAATTTATTTCTTGTGTTTTGGAGATCATGATATCTTGCTAAAGGTCGCTCATGATCATTGGAAACTTCGATTATAATAAGTTGTATTGAAGTGATGTGAAAAGATTCGTACCAGCTCATGTCCAATTTATAGTGAATCAAGGAGGTCACTCACATTAACCGATAGTTGACGATGGACATAATAAATATCATTAAGTCAATTAATGATAGTTCGTATTGACGAAAATTAATTCATACCTTAATTGGAAGATAATTTTGTTCTTTAATGTCAAGAATAAATTTTTCGGTAATGATGCGCTAGCACCTGTAAATTCGAGAAATGTTCCTGTAAATTTCTGTAATATTGTAAATATGATTTCTAGATATATGGAAGACTGATAAAGTTGATATTTATTTTAATAATTATTAAATTATTACTTTTTGATATCTTATTAACACTTGACAATTGGATGGATTATATGTTGCCTAGTGTTAAGATCTTGTTGAATTCTTATTCATTTATCACTAAATGAATGACCAAGATCATTTCTTTAATTTATTAATTAAATTAAATCACATCTCGATTCTAGTCAAAGTTTCAGAAAGCTATGGGTACTACTTTGAACTTTAGTTTTGCATTTTATCCTCAGACTAATGGTCAGTCGAAGATGACTATCCTGACATTAGAAGATATATTACAAGCTTATGTTATAGAGTTTTAAAGTAGCTAGTATATACACATATCTTTGATTGAATTTGCATATAATAACAGCTATCAAGCTAGCATTGGCATGGCTCCGTTTGAAGTCTTATACGGTAGAAAGTGCTTTGGGATGAAGTCCGTGAAAGAAAACTAGAAAATGTGGAATTAATAGAAACCACCATTGAGAACATTAAGATCATTCGTGAAAAATTGAAAGTAGCAGAAGACAAGCAAAAGTCTTATGGTGATCACTGGTGAAGAACTTTAAAGTTTGATGTTGATGACCATTGTATGCATAGGGTGACATACAGAAACTTAATTTATGTTAAACCTAAAATATTCAATACTCTTATACCATAGAACTGACTTAAGTTCAACTAAGCATCGATAATGTGTCAACTAACCATGAACAATACATGTGTGAAAATGAAAGTCATATAATGATTATTTTAACCCTATGTTCGAAGAACAAGGTTTATGCACATCATACTTAATGTTTACACACCATGTTTAAAATTTACACATCATAATTAACATTTACACATCATGTTTAATGCTTACAAATCATGTTTCATGTTTACACATTTTTCCTTTTAATAAACTATTATAATCATATCATAATTAATTCATTAATATCATAATTTTATTCACCAACTACTAATTAATGTTACTCAAACCTCTAGTGTTCACACTTCAAGTTGTGTAACTCGCTAGATTCACGTACATTTTGTCATATAGAACTTTTCTACAAATCCATGAGTGACGTTCACTTACATATCATAGCAATCCCAAACATTATGAATTCTTATGAACCATGAAAATTGAGATACCACATACGTATAGTCCTTCCATCATCCAATATCCTAATAGAATATGTAGACTTAAATTATACTGTCAAGTCTATATTATACTCTACTTTAGTTTTAGATTCACACTACAAAGATAATATTTAGAAATTCTTTTATAATTTTATCTTAAACATTAGAAACTCATTTCCAATAACTACTTTGATTAGAGATTGAATGTTGTATGATTCTAAAGATTATAGAATATTCACCCTAGCCACGTGAAGTAACATATCATTTATTAAATACACACCAAACTCCATGTGTCAATTTAGTTTATAGATTTAAAATTTATATTATTTATTGAATACACCAAACTCCATGTGTCAATTTAGTTTATAAATTTAAAATTTCATGTTCTAATTTAATAATTGATATGCTCCCGTTATCCTTTCATGGTCTTTAGATGTTAAAATGCATTATCAATATTTCAATGAACCATAAGCTTGAAGAATTTTGCATATACATGTAAGAGTATTCATTAAAAAATGAGTTCACTGAATTAATTCACTGAATTAATATATATATATATATATATTTAACCGAGAACATTAAACTAGAGCACAACATTTTCAGATTTTCAGCCATATTAAGCTACAACTATTGTACTGTAACAGTTAATATCCGAGTTAAAATCTTTTTGAAAAATGATACGAGTGTCGTCGAATTCCAGGAAAGACAATTCAATAACTGAATATAGCTGTGAGAATTTTTTACATTTATAAGTGTCTCGTCAGATTACATGAAAGACAATTCAACAGCTAAATATAGCAACTATACGTTAGCATGACTGAAAAGTAATTCAGTTCTTGGATGCGGCTCGTGGTAGAATAGCTGGTGGCAATGGTGGCTTTTTCAGTAAGACACTGAAGTTGAAAGGGTATGTATTTGCATTTGCATGCTCGATCCGATCCTGGTACTCTAAAAACATTCGCAGCACAAGATGATCTCACGCAGACACTGCTGTTGCACTCACTTTGCAAACCTCTACATTGAAGCCACAATCCACCAAAAGCAGTAGCCATGCTCTCTGCTGTTCAGAGAGTCGATCCCTGGGGCCTTTAACTTCAACAAGCTTGGCTTCACCTCTGTATTCATCATGGAAACGCCATAGCAACAAATCTGGCATTCCACTTGACCAGCTTCTGTAATCTTGAGCAAGATGTCGGCACAATGAAGCCAAACAAGGGCCCCCAATGCAGGTAACAGCAGCGCGAAGCTCGGAGAGAGAATGACGATCCCAGTTAACTCCTCTGCAAGCCGTTCCCATATGAGATTCCCATGATGTGATGACAATCTCCTCAGCCATACCATCATGAATTTTTTGTAGCTGAAATTCGAAAATGTCCTTTCTCTTTAAATAAAAGCTATCGGAAACCAAATCCAAGGGAGCTGTCTACAAAAGAAGGAAGACAAATATTTTTCATTTTATTAAAATTTCAAAGACGAAGGCAACAGGAAAATTATTATGGGCGGAACTTGATTTGGGAAAAAAAGGTGCTTAGATTGTTTCTTCCTTCTTTTCTACATTCTGTAGACACAAATATATATATGTTTGGCAATTACAATTCTGAGAGCATCATGAAGAAAAGAAAATCGAAGCTCTATTTCTCTCTTTATATTGTTCAATGAATATAAAGGGATAATTCTCTTTTCCACCTTCACTTAGTGCATCTGTTTGTATTGAATACAAGAACATTCCTTTATTTTATATTCAAGAATATAAGGACGCTGTTGTTTGATGATATTCATTGGCTGTACTGGTTTTCGCAATTTTTGTCCCCTTCTTTGTAATTTCCTTTACCGTTTAAAGTTTCTAGTTTCTTATCAAACAAAAAAAAGGGAAAAAATATCTTAATGTTTAGTGGTTGAGAAAAAAGGAAAAATGATGATAAATTACATGGCCCTCAAACTCAAGCAATTGGAAATTTGTATATTGTGCTTTCTTCCATTTCTCACATTTTTTGAGAGAAGTAAATAAAATACACTCAGCCTGAAGTTGTGTAACTCTAAATTCTATCCACTTCTCTTTACTCTTCAAAACATAGTCAAACAAAGAAACCAAGGGCAGATGCAGTGATGCATGCAAGCATGTGGATATAAAGATGTGTCTGTGCGTAGCAAAAGAGAACGAGAGCTTAGCAACTTGGAAAACTAACCTGAAATCTGGTGCGAAAAACATTGGGTACATCAGAAAACAAAATATCCCACATGAGAAGCCCAAAAATAGTCAACCAAATGCTACTCTCTGTATGAAAACCTTGCCATTCGCCTCCTTCCCCAGCATAATATTGTAAAGCAAGCTGCTCCACTCCACATTGTTCTCCATCTTCTCCATAGAACCTGCTCTTCATACCAGTTTCATAGTTCAAAGGCCTCCCTTGAACATGAATCTAATATATTATCCAGAAAATCAGTCATAATTTACCAAGGATTAGTTTCAGTGTCGTCTGCTTAGGATTACATATTGTTGACAATATTTTAGATTCAAAGTTCAAGAAGCTTCTCAATCTCAGAATCTCTAAAAACAAAATTAAGCAATAACCTCAGTGATCTTCCTTTTAATGGATTCTGAAAAACTAGGAATTTTCCACCGCCTTGGTGGTTTACCCAATCTAAACACCCTCCTTTGCAGCGCCACTCTCGAACCAGCACGCACCCATGGATCCAGTAACCCATCTTCAGCAACTGAGAGACTCTCATTGGGAAAGCCCATATGCTCCAAATCAATTGACAACCTCAGTGTCCAATATCCTCTTCTTCCGTCACAAGCAAAGCAAGCAAGCAGCCTTCTCAGTAAATTTACAGCGTCATTGTACCTGAGACAAAGAAATAGGATCTTTTTGGTAGTTACGGGGCCGTTCAGTACCATTTTACTTTCGTTTTTATTTTTTCAAAACAGACTAAATACTTGTTCGATTAGGTTTTTTCAAAGAGGATTCATGAAACAAAGAAATTGAGTTATGCCCTTTCAAAAAGAAATTGAGTTATGCACTTTTTAACGCAAAAATCTAGCATTTTCCCTCAGTTAGCATATTTTGAACCTACTAATTAAACTCTCGAATTCTCCTTGACATTAATCAGCCAGTGGTAGCAGAAATTATGCTTGATGAAGAGAGAAAATGATAGGTGATTGGTATTGATTTCCAAATTCTATTTTTCATTTTTGAAAAATGAGATTGAAAAAAACATGCTTGGTAAGGTACTTTTGAGAAATAAACCAAAGTACTGATAACAAACAGCATATTGCTTGATGCAAACCATTACACTACTGAATGAAAAAATAATATAAATAAAACAAGCAATACACCACTGAAATTAAAAATATTATAATAAAAGGTTAGACCATGATTAATCTTAAAAACATACTAGATAGGTGGCCTGTACCAAACAAGTTTGCTTGCTCACCTATTTTATTCTCCTAAATTTGTTAAAAGCATGACAGGGTTCTTGAAGTAGTAAAGGTGCCTTACAAAGAATAATGAAAATAAGAAATTGAAAGGAACGGAAAAGCATGCAATCTTAGGGAGCTCAAACAAAGTGGCAACTTTGTTAAGGGAAAAAAAATAGAAATATGAGGAAATCTCCTTTTCAAGCAGGTGGAATTCGATGCAACTTGGAAGTGAAATGTGGAAAGGATAGATATTTTAAAGGTAGACTAAAAGTGAAGTGTGATCTACAAATTGGTGAAAAATATACCAAAGATTCTTTCATTGATGTAAGAGGTTGTATCCATAGTGTGTAGAAATTGCAACTCCATCGATAGGAGGCATCAGCAAGACAAATAAACCAATCAGAGAAAAGTTGTCTGCCAAAGGAGTAGATACATACAATTACAATGAGAGTCTCTTAAATAAGTAGTTTTATTTATTTGATAAATAAGAGACTGAAAAATTATATTAAAAGAAAAAAAATTAGTCATGTTAGCTTTAAAGCATGCTTTTTCATCTGTCACTAAGCAAATAAAGTAGCATTGCTCAAGGACATTACTTTTTTAAGAAAAAGATTCAGTGAAACACACCATTTGGAAGCATAATATCATCAAATGGAGTTCATTTGCAAGAGCAAAGTGAGTGAAACACACCAGGACTGTTGTGCAAAGACAGTGGGTATTGATGTATCAAGAAATATTGATGTATCTTTCAACAGAAAGATGAAAAAAACTGCAACCAATGATCTGTAACTTAAATTGCATACCTGTGCTCATGCTCAAGGAACGAAATTCCTAAAAAGACAATTTTTGAGTATACCCATGAAGCTGAAAAGCATGAATGAAATGTATCTGTTATTTTAGAAGTTGTTGATTGAATTGCGTTGCAGGAGCTACTGGATATTCGGGAGTCAGCTATCATAATGCATCTTAACACCAATTCAATGTTGTTTTCATCAAGAGATTCATCCATTATTTGAGCCAGTTCAATGGCCTGCAATACACAACAATACATAGAGTCAAGGCAATGAAGTTTCAAACAATATTTCAGCATCAAAACAAATCAAGACCTCTTCATAAGCAAGAAGGTCGCTTAAACCAGAGAAAATCTCCTCCGAAATTATGCAGTTGTAAGTTGGATATTTGACTATCCCCAAATCAACTAGCAGAAATGCAGACAGATCTTGCTCTCCGTTAAGGAAAAAAAGCCTCTGCATGAGCATACAGAGTTCCAAGAAAACATTTAGATGCAAAACATAACCATAATTTAGCCCAAATACTGTAGTGTAATAAAGTAACACTGAAGCTATATAAGTACCTCAGCTCGCCAGATAAGGGATTCCACTTTTGAAGACAATCTAATACAGACCCCTGTTCTATCCAGAATCATTCTTTGTAGGACTGGGCTGCACATCAGAAAACCAAGGAGAGAAAACAAAAATTAAAAAACACCCAATGGCTCACCAATATCTTAAGTAAATCATTCATACCATAACCCTTCTTCATAGGAACAGAGAAGAGATACAATAAGATCTTGCTTTCTTGAACCACGATTGCAATTCTGAAGTCAGAGAATGAACATTTAGTGAAATAATATTTCTTACTATTAGTTTCACCCATTATGATAACTCAAGGGTCATCAGGAAAAAGGACAACCATGTAAGAATAGAAACAAAATGAGACTGATAAATAGCAAAAATATAAACCTTTTGAAGCTCACGAGAAATTTCACGTAGCTCTGAGACAGTTAGCAAATTACAAATCTCCTCCATGTCATCATGGAATTCGTTAGTTTCTTTAAATAGGCATATATAGCCACTCGCTGCAAGATGACATGGAATTCGTTAGTTTCTTTAAATAGGCATATATAGCCACTCGCTGCAAGTCGATGACAAATAAATTTTCTTCAAAAAACTCATTGAAATTTGGAATTAATATAACTAATATTGTTGAATTACCAGAGAGCTCCTTGACTGCTCCTAGAGAATCTGATACTTCAGGATATGAAATATTTGACAACCGAAACCACGATGCTGAGAAGAGATCACCAATATACAGTCAACTGTCAGTCTTTGGTAAACAAGAAAACCCAAGATTTGCTTAGCTTATTATGGTGAATACAAGCTGCATTACTAGAGCATCAGACCACAAACAGAAGTATGCAAGTAATTTGTATGAATTGCAATTTGAAGAATCCAAAATTTTGTACCAAATAATTGTCATTCTAGAATTTTTACTAATTAGTAATTGGCAATTTGGAAGGAGGAGTCAAGCACCGCTTTATCAAATTAAGTTTTGTTGCATGTCATAGCTACAAATTGTTATCATCTAAGATGCAATTGACATTTTTAGCGCTTAACACTATTGTTGGGCCTTTTATATCAACTTAAACTTTTGAGTTAAGAGGTAACTTAACATGGCATTAAAGCCAGGCTCCACAAGAGGTTTTGGGCTAAAATCCACCCACCATATTAGTTAAATTGTAATAAGGGGAGCTTGTGTATGTTGTTAAGCTAGTGATTGTGGATGTGTTTGACTTACGTGTCTCACACATAAGTCAAGTAATGCTAGGAATAGTGTCATAGTATCCTTATAGCAATTTGCTTCATTTGTCCATGACCATCTTCGCAGCCCATGATCAAAATATATGGATCAGATAAAAACATAAAGCGGCACAACTCAGTGACTTGCACCAAACTACTGCTAAGCAGAAAAGAATATTGTAAATGATTAAGTAGATAACATCTTGTGATAATAATTAAGGCATAAAACACAGTTTTAAGTAAAACTAAGAGAAAAGCTATCCAATGCAAGTAAAACAACAAATTTCTTGACGTATAAGACATTGTAAATGATTCATTTACCTGAAAATGAATTCAAATTACTTCCAACACTTGCACTCATAACTTATGAGAGCATACCTCAGTACAATCTAACATATGTATAAATTTGCACTTGGGCAATAAAATAATTTTTAGAGGGATAATAGCAAGCTGAAATATAATGATTCAAATGTAAAGAAGATGACAAAAGATTTACTATAAACTGAAGGAAGATGATAATTTATGTTTCTCACACATTTAAGTTCCACTATGTTTTGCTAGAAAGCATATGAAGAAATATCATATATAAGTCTTGAATTAACTAAAATGGAGTTTGTCTCTACTTGTTATTACCATAACTATTCCAACAGGTTCTAGTAAGTCAACAAGAAAAATATTAATCACTCCTTATATTGTTAATATTTTCATTTGCCATTGGATTTTGGTAATAACATACAGCATAATGTAATTTTGAAAATTTTTTTTTTTTTTTGGTCAATGAAGTCTGAGTGACTTAACATAAGACTTGCTCATCAACTCAAGTTCCTGAAAGATAATACAAGAAGCTAACGTTGCCTTGCATGTTAGCAATTCAAATTTTATAGTGCTGCAATAAATTTAGACAATGCATAATAAGCCAGAGTAATAACATAAAAAATCATAAGACAGTCAAGTAGATATGTCAATCTGATACTGAAACAGAGTAAAAACATAGTCTGGTAAGTAAGGGACCTTTCCGCATATAAATCCGTACAAAAAGCCTCTGACCATCCTCCGAGAGTGCATTGAATGATTCTGACAACAGACATGTAGGTAACTGACTTAACCATCTGAAAGATGTAGCAAGAGAAGGAAAAAGATACAAAGTACCAGCATTGATACCTAGGAAGATTTTGTCAGCATTTGTAAAAAGATGAGGACTACTTCTTAGCACTTCTTGTATTAGCAGATTGAAGTTATGCTGATATGTTATCATACAGGATGGATAACTCTTCGCAGATCCAGCTACACATAGAGCCTTTTCCCACAGACATCTAAAAACCTCAATATCATCATCTTTTTCAGCATCAGATATAATCTTGTGACACGTAATCCTAATTGGAACAACTTCAAGTGAATGTTTTGGAGCTGAAACCACATAACACTGCAAGAAACATCATGTGTCATAATGATAACTAAATAAATTATTCATCATTTTCCCATTTCCATCATCAGATTTTAACTAAATATCTTGGCATTCAAAAGTTCAGAGACGTTGATGGACACATGCAATTGAAAGAAATACATGTGGAATCAAAAGATAAAGAAAGGTCCCCATAATTCTCCAATATCAGGGAGGTTCCCATAATGAACCATTAAAATGGTTAATTAATGTACACAATAAGCATCCAAATTGATACAACAATATACTCAAATGACATTACACAAAAAAAAAAAATTGTTGGAATTGAATAATATATATTCTAAAAATAATTAAAATATATAAAAATCTGACAACAGTGAAATAGTAAGCTAAGAAATGAATAGCCTTTTACTTCCCCACAATCATTCTGCAGATTAAAAAGTTGACCTTCCCATGAATGGAAGAGAAGTTGGACTCTGCTGAATAGGAAGTTAGTAGTATAAGCGTACAACGAAAACTAGAAAAATTCTCCCTTTGCACCTAAATTTTTTCCTCTTTCATATAACACGAATTCTCATACACAGTACATTAACGAAATAAACAAACTGCATAGAAATTTAACTGATATAAATATTTCCTACTCAATAACTACATTACCTCAAAGCTCAGTGAGTACTTGTCAATTAGAGGAGATAAATATTGAGATAACTCTTTAGGAAGATAACCAAGCACTTTACAGCATCCAGAATCAGCAGAGAGAACCTGACTTGAAAGGACCATGCAAGGCCTTTAAATGAGTGTGTGTATTGTAGAGGAAATGAACCTTTAAGAAAATGTATAAGAGTGTGTGTGTGTGTATAAAGCCCTTGTTTTTTGCGGAAGTTTGTAATTTTCAAAACTTCAAACAACATAGAATTACTGAATGACAATTTACTCAACTCTTTTGAGTACAGAGTTGCATAATCAATGCATTGAAATTAAGAATTTTTTGTCTTAGTAATTCTAGTATGCAAAGTTGCTAAAACAATTTTTTTAGTATCTATGCATGTAACAAAAATAAAATTCCATGCAAATGCACGGGCAAAAAGAAATGAACCTTGATAGCATTGGGATCTTTAACATTATGAGGATCTCTAGAAAGAGAGATGCCAGCTCCAATATTTATCCTTTTTTCATCACTATACCTACGGCCAACAATAAAAGTTTGAAGAGTAGACTTAGATATGTAATCAACAGTCAAATTCATGTCATGTTTGGGGACACTATTATTTGGGGAAGATGAAGGTGTCCTATCCTTGCAATTAAACCGTTGATAGCTGATTGTGTTTTCAGTTGAACCACCCATGTGTGTTTGCTTAAAAGATTCCAATTTGAGGGGTGATCTGCAGTGATTAGTATAATTGTCTTGAACAGCAACAAAGTTGGGCAATCCATGAATGGCGTTCTGTACACAACTGTCAACGGGACCCTCAGGAAACACATTGGTACTGGAAAGTTCTGTTTCATTGGAATGATTTTGAACCTTAGTTTTTGCAGAGAAGTTCAATTGAAGAAGGGTGCGCTGAGTCAACTTTCGTTTGGTTCCTCTAGATAGACATGCATCTGGAAGCCATTCATTCACATTATAAAGCATAGTATAAAGCAATTCAATCATTCTGCTCTGTGAATAACATAGGATAATGAAATTAGAGACCCCTAACAGCCCACAATCAAATTGATTTATATATCCCTTTTCTTAAGATTCATTTATTTACCTTGTGCTCAGCATTTTATACCCTTCCACTTGATAAAAAAAAACTCAACAATCTAAGTATTTAACTATTCAGAGCTAACTATTTAAGGTACACTAGATCTTGTGGAAAGCTATTAATGGAGGCTGCATTTGTATTCGAAAATCGAAAGAAGGCAAAAATACTGTGTAAATGAGTTATTTTAGCTATTCATTAGACTGTTTGGTATGAAAGAAATTCGTGCATTTTTAAAGGAAAAAGAGAGGAAGCAGATAGTGGATTATGAAACAAAACTTAAATTTTGACATGTACCATGCTTCTGTTTCAAAGGATTTCCAAGAAACTTCCTGTTTCTTCATCCATCTCAACCAGGAAGGGGTTTTGGGTTGCTTTCTTGGAAGTTGCATTGATTCCAAGGTTTTGGGTTCTTGTTGTACACACTGCACAGTTACCTAACGTTTTTTGCTTGGATACAGACTCTAATATCAGGAATGTTTTTACTTTCTTTCATGGATGCTTGCTACCATCTTGCACATGCTTCATTTTGATAATTAATTAACAATATATACACTCACATGTAACAATTAAAGGGAGCTCAAAAAGTTATACTCAAGTTAGCAAACAATTTTGTATTTGTATGTACTCAAGAATTTATATGCATAAATGTCATTGCACCATTAAGTGTCAATAATATGGCATGCTTTTGTTAACTCTCCATGATGTAGAACAAAAATAGGTATTAAGAAGTATTATTCAAGACTTATTTGATAATCCCATTTCAATAGGATTAGTGTTGTTGATTTTCCTATTTGATTAATAATTGTTATTTTAGTTTTACAAATTTGATTTCACTTATCTCATTTGTAGAATTAGAAAGTCTATATCAAATTCAGTTGTAATCTCAAAAAGTTTTTAAGTCTTCAATAATTCCAATTGTAAATCAAGTCATCCAACGTCTTTACGTCCACTAGAAAGATATCTAGTTACTGCATCAAGGAACAACTGATTGAGTCTCAAGGATGCTCTATTTTGGCTCAAATTTATGAAACATGTATTCTCACTCTTCAGTCACATGACAGAAACGAAGATATAAACCTACACTCATGCAATCTGTTACAGTTACAAACGAAAGGGTAACATTTTATGTTATTTTGGACCGCATAATGAACCCAATTTCAAGCTTCATCTAAATCCTCCTTACTTGTTTGGGAATTATCAAATCAAATTCAAAACGGTAAAGTAGTGGGCAACCAAACAGATTGAGTTGATGGAGATAAATGAATATGCTTACCCAGATGAGAGTTGATAGTATAATTATCACCCGGAACATCTGTACCACAGATTGGGCAGGTTACAAGAGGAGAAGCTTTGGAATTGCCGGTTTTCTTCGAGACGATTTTACCATTTTTATCAGTGTAGAGATTCAAAACGCTCTAACAAAGAGACGAAATTCAAGAATCATAAACAAACAAATTTAATAACTGAAAATAAATTAATGAGAAAATGAATGGTCACACACAAGGAATACTTACCTGGACTGGGGAAGAGAGAAGAGATTGACGGTGGGGAAGGTATCGCCTACGCTTGCCGATCACTCTAACCAAGCTCTCTTTTCCTGTCAGCATTATTTTTCTGTTCTTAGTCTTCCTTTGTAAGCTAAGCTAAGCTAAGCTGTGCTCTTTAAGGCTGAGGACAGGCTTCGTCCGCCAAATCGGCAACTATATGATGTGGCAAAGCCTGGTCCGGTTAATGAACAGTGTCTGCCTGGCCCACTGTTAAGCCAGACCCAAAAACAACAGTCCGCTACAGGCCCGGACCAGTTGTGGCTCATTTATGTATATTAAGTAAATACTAATAATTTAAGTGGCTTTTTGACCCCTTTTATGTATCAAATAATTTTAGTCCGTTTATTTTAAATCCATACAACTTAGAATATAAATTAAATTAATTTTAAATGGGTGAACTTGCATCACTACATTTATAGTACATTAGAATTAAATTGGCACCTACTGAACTATTTATAATTTGTCTTTCATCCATTTTATTATTTTACATTAAAATGTTAAATATTAAAATCTAAAATTACAAATATTACAAACTAATTTGTTTCAATACAATCATTCTCCATTTTCATTTCATCATCTCGGTCATCATTCTTGTAACGCCCGTAATTTTAGAAATTTGTAACTATAGTATCTGCAGTATGTAGAAATTTTAATCGAATAATTTGATATTATTTAATTAATTAAAAT
>JAXCLQ010000007.1:10731766-10815057 GCA_035584115.1 Cedrela odorata
TGCTAGAAAGAGAGGAGAAGATGGCCTGGGTTGGTTCTCAGCCAGCCTTTTATTTGAAATAAAATTTCATAAAATTACCATTTTTCCCTTAGAAAAATTTTAAAAGAAATTAAATAATAAGGGCAAATATGTTATTTAAAATTTTCTATATTCTAAGCTTCAATTCTCTCTCGTCTGACCTCGAATTTAACTCAAATTTAATTCATATCGATCCTTATCAAATTTTCTTTCCGTAGAACTACACTATTTATCAATCGAAATTTTTTATTAATGCCAATTTTCGTTTTAAGGTCAGGTGCACGAATAGAGTTTTAAGAAATTTTTCTAAACTTAGTAAATTGTTATTAAATCACTCCCAATAACTAAGAAACATTAATACAAAGTTATTTACTCGGTTTTCATTACCCCGGCGTAATTTATAAAATGACCAAATTACCCTTGGTGTGTAAAATAACTAAAATGCCATTAATTTAAATTTTGGGGTATTACATTTGTCCTCAGTCTTCTGACGCTTTTATGTTGATAAGGGTGACTTGTTGTGCTTGAAAGTACGATTTGAGAACAATTCAATTTGTTCTCGGGTTGAAGATATTTTATACTCGAGGATAAATAATCTAATCCGACCCGCTCTCATTTTGAAGATGTCCTTCTAATAAAGAGAAATCTATTGTGCTGATGTGGACCATTCGTACTAACATGAAGATGATTTGGTTGATAGGGAATACTATCAACCAACTTCATCTTTTGATTGTTTTAATGTTAGAAAAAGAATATTGCCTTCATTATTTAACTAAGTTATTATCTACATGAAATTTGACATATATTTAAACAAACGAAGAAGAAGAAGAAGAAAGGGGAGAATAATAGAGAATATCGTTAATGTATTCTTTAAATTCTTAGCATCAACAAGAAATTAAAGTAACTCTTTAATCTTGCGAGATTGACTATAATATATCTATTATGTAATTACATTCTCTCTTTTTTCAATTTTTATATTAAACATTTGAAGTATTATCGTTTCATGTTTTAAGTTTTGCAGGTCATGTTCAAGTTTATAATTTATTTTAGTATTTCAACTTTTATGTTATTATTTTAAATTTTGTGTTAGAACTTTTAACTTTTCTTTAAGATGTTCCAAACATACAAATATATATATATATATATATATACATATATATACACACACATATTTATAAAGATATGAATGTAATACATCTAATGTATTGTAACCGTATCTTAATCTTGCCTAACTATATTGATAGAAACATAAACAACACCATACTGCTTCTACTTCCACTGTTTTTATTTAAAAAAATATAATTTTACCCATTATTTTCTAACAAAAATCACACACACACCCACACATATATATAATAAATATATAGTCTATATAATAAATATTATTTATTATGGTATTCTCCATATATACTCTATATATATATATAATAAATATAGTCTATATAATAAATATTATTTATTATAATATTCTCCATATAATAAATATTATTTTTTATGGTATTCTCCATATATAGTCTTTATATATATAGACTATATAATAAATATAGTCTATATAATAAATATTATTTATTATAATATTCTCCATATAATAAATACTATTTATTATGGTATTCTCCATATATAGTCTATATAGCTAGCATCCAATCTCTTCGCTATGTATGTAAGATAATTTAAATATGTAAGGTTATAGTTATGAGGTGTCCTCATGTGTTAAAATGGAAAACTAATTATATTATTTGTAATAAGGGTATGAATAAGATTTAAGATTTTTTACATATAGTATGCTCTATAAATGGTTACCAGCCTTACCTTAAATACTTTACTGTCTTTAATATGTTCTTAAGAGTGTGTGTGTGTGTGTGTGTGTGTGTGTGTGTGTGTGTGTGTGTGTAATGTCTGTATCTTTTATTTTATTCTCTCTTTAAGTTCTTCAAAAAAATGCCAATTTTCCCCTTGATTCTTGCGATAATATTCACTCGTCTCTTTTATTTTTTAAAAATACCGTGATTACCCCTTTGACATTATTTTTTTGGTCATATTTGTCTATTTGAGTTTTAATAATGAATTCAATTGCCCCCCTAATTTTTAACGTTAAGGAAGTATTGAGTATTTTTAAAAAATTAAAATATATATATAGGGCAAACTGACATTTTTCCTTTCTTTTTTCATATTTAAAATGTTTCAAGAAAGGTCGCGAAGCTTATTACCTTAAAAGGCTAGATGCATTAATTAATTAATTAATTTAGTGTCTGCTTAATACCTAGTATACATCTGTACACCTTGTACTCACACAATCAATTTCTCTTCGTCTTTCTTATGTTTATAATACTTTTACATATTACGCAAGGCATATCCGTTCTGCGTATTCATCAGAGAACATTGTGTTTATGCTAGAGCAAGATGGAGAAATTGTTATTAACTGGAAAGTGCCATTATCGACTTTGGTTAGTCATTCTTTTCTCATTTCTTTTATGCTTGCTGTTGTTTCCCTTTGACTATTCGTCTTTAATCCTCGGTGGTAGACATTACTTTGCTGATACCATTATGAACTTCCGAAACTTTCATTCTCGTAATTTCAATGTTACCCCACTAATGGGCAATTTTACTTTTGGAGCAACCATAAACACAACCAGTACATGTATCACCCCAGCTGAGCAGTTTGTTGATAATCAAGTAAATAATAATAATAGTGTTATTGTCAACAGGTTACAACCACCAATTTGTTTAGACTCATGCTTTGGTCGGTACATTTATGTTCATGATCTCCCAAGCCGGTTCAACGATGACTTACTTACCAAGTGCAAATCACTTAACAAGTGGTTTGATATGTGCCCTTACTTGGAAAATTCATGTCTCGGTCCCGAAGTTAAAAATCCGAAAGGAGTTTTGTTGAACAATAGTTGGTTTTCAACAAATCAATTCATGTTAGAAGTCATTTTCCGTAAGAGGTTGAAGCAATACAAGTGTTTAACAAATGATTCATCAAAAGCTTCAGCAATTTATGTACCATTTTATGCTGGCCTCGATGTTGGTCGATATCTTTGGGAGTATAACACTTCTATGAGAGATTCTTCTGCTACTGATTTAGCCAGATGGCTTGCTAGTAAACCTGAATGGAAGCGAATGTGGGGTAGAGATCATTTTTTTGTAGCAGGTAGGATTGCTTGGGATTTTCACAGACCAACCGACAACGATGATGACTGGGGCAGCAAATTTATGCATTTCCCTGAATTTATGAACATGACAATGCTTTCGATTGAATCAAGTTGTCGGAATCATCAGACAAATGAATTCGCCATACCATATCCTACATATTTCCATCCGTCAAGTGAAAATGAGGTTGTTGGATGGCAAAATAGAATGAGAATTCGCAAAAGGAAATATTTGTTCTCTTTTACCGGTGCACCAAGACCTAATATGAAAAATTCCATCAGGGGCGAGATTATCAGCCAATGTTTAGCTTCCAAGAGGATTTGCAAGCTGCTTGACTGTTCTCCTGGTATTGGAAAAAATTGTGAGGATCCAGTTGAAGTAATCAAGGTGTTTCAAGATTCTGTATTTTGCTTACAACCGCCGGGGGATTCCTACACCAGGAGATCAACTTTTGATGCCATTCTGGCTGGATGCATTCCGGTTTTCTTCCATCGGGGCTCTGCATATGCTCAATATCAATGGCATTTTCCGAAGAATCACACTAAATATTCTATTTTGATACCGATGAATGATGTAAAGAGTGGGAAAGTCATAATCACAGAGACTTTGCTTGGAGTTTCGGAGGATGAATTATGGGGTATGAGAGAAGAGGTGATAAGACTTATTCCAAAGATATTATACGCAGATCCGAGGTCTAGCTTGGAATCATCACTTGAAGACGCATTTTCTATAGCTGTTAAGGGAGTTCTTGAGAGAATTGACAATGTTAGGAGATTAATTAATGAGGGGAAGGATCCAACATTGGCTTTTGCGCATGAGAACAATTGTGATGGATAGTGAGATCAATTATTTGGGAAACAATGATCAATTTTCAAGAATTGGTGTTGTAACATCTATAAAATCCCATATAATTAAGTTGGATGTTTATTTCCTAAAATAGTTTAAAGCATTATCATATATATATATATATATATATATATTTAAAGAGATTTTATTCCTTCAACCGATTAGTACCCACCATTATTATTAAGTATGTCATATATAAAGTATTAAATTTTTTTTTTCTTGCTTTTCAGTCAATTGTGTAATTAAAATACATTCGTGAAAGTTTTATGGGTATAGTTTTCTTTTTCGAATGATCTTCCTCCATATGTTGAAGATGGTTTGAAGCTCGTTACTTTGACTCGGTATATTCTTCTTATAAAATATTTTTCATTCAATAATGTCATTTTGCTATTTTCATTAAAATAATTCTCCTCTGTATTTACTTTTTCGTTATTATCTTGCTGATTAGAGATGGTAGCAAATTGGGTTTTAGATTGATATCTTCAAATCTGCATCTGCATCTACAAAAAAAAAATTTAATATTATACTCGTACCAAATGCGGGTTTGATAATTTATTACTAAATCTACTTAAATGAATATTTAATACTTACCAAACTCACACGAATATCTGCAAATTTTTAGCGAGTTTTTAATATAATTTTCGGCATTAATTCAAAATAAAATATATCACTCGTATAAAGTTAAAGAAATTAAAAAAATTTATGAATTAGTAATTGTAAATAAAAAAATTAAGAAATATTATCTCACCTCATATTTTTTTCTCATTTATTTATGTCCTTAATTTTTTTATTTATCATCAAATTATTACTTTCTCTTACTTTCCTAATTGAATGACTCATTACATAATATAATTTAAATTAAATAAACCTTATAAATGTATGTGTATCTATCTATATATATATATATATATTGGAGTTTTATTAACTTAAAATTTTGAATTAAAATAGTGATATTAATTTTAAAATATTGATTTATGCAAATCTGAAATACAAAATTAATAAACAATATTTAATATTATCAACTCATTATTTTTTATCTAACATTGAATAGCATGTATTAATAGCTTAAAATTTATATCTTTAACTTAAATTAAATAATTTAATTTAAAAGTTTATATATACATATATATAATTTAATAATTAGAGAAAATAAATAAATATATATTGTATAAAATAATTATTGTAGAATAAAAATATTTTAAAAAATAATTGGTAATGGAATAATATAATATACAAATAGATGCGAGCAAAAATATCTGCGAATATTTATCTATGTATTCGTCCCAAACTCACTACAAGTTTTAAATTTATTTACCAAATTCATCACAAATCCGCTAAAAAACATACCAAACTCGTCCTATGAAGATCGAGTAGTAGTAAATTTGTGAGTTTGCTAGCAAAATTGACATCACTGTTGCCGACAACCTCCGTTGGTGTCGAACAAACACTATTGATAGATTTTTTTTTAATTAATTTATAAATTTTAAGAATTAATTTTATTTAAGGGTAGTTTAAAAATGAACTATTTTAATAAAATGTATTATTGATATTTTACTTTCCAAAATCAGAGTATGAAATAATCCATTTTAGAAAACTATTCTATGCTGTTTTTAATATAAAATTTAATAATCACTTTTAAAAATGATTTACTTCACTGCTAGATTTTCCAAAAGTAATGCAATGTAATCTAAAACATGCACTAAAAAGGCATTTATTTATGGTAAGGACGAAGAACCTTTGTCACACCAAAATGGCGAAAATCATCCTTCCAAATAATAAAATAATATGTGAAATAGAATTGATCCAATTTAAATCTAGAAATTTGGAATGTGACATAACTTCATAGAAAAAAAGAAAAAAAAAAGTTTTGTAACTCTTATTTGAAGAAAAAAAAGTCCAAATGATTTCTAATTTTCCTTCTTAAAAATAATTTTATCAAATTTATTTATTTTTACCATTTAAAACCAAATCCGTTATCTTTTAATAAATATTTAATTTTTATAATTTAAAATTTTAGAATAATGTAATAACATAATTTATTTATTTTTCTTACATCTTTCCTTTGTTCAAATGATTGATTCTAGGTTGCGAAACCAAAAATATATATAATACAAACAAACAACTTTATATATTATTTAGGTAAAGAAATACATTTTTTTTAATTCTTTCTAATAAGCTATTAAGTTAGCATAACTAATATTATCTTCTTTTTTTTTCTTTTTAATTCAATCAACTTTATTTACATCTTTTCAAAAGCTTAACTTATATATATATATATATATATATATATATATTCTCACATATATTAACAACTTAAAATGACATGTGTCAAAATACCAGTTTTATATATTTTAGATTTATAAAATAAATTATGTTTTAGTAAAATAAAATTATCATTTAAACCTATTTACATGTTTTAGTTGAATTTAGAACCATTCAATTTTAGATAAAAATAAATAAATAAATACTATCACAATATCTTAATTCATTAAATTTTAAAAAGTAGATTTGAGTTTTAAAGAACTACTAAAGTAAACAAGTAAAATTTGATTGGGCATTTAAAATTTGACTGGCCACTTTTCAAACAATAAGTTTTATTATAAGTGATTCGTCATTTAGTTGAATGGTAAATTTTTATAATTTATAAAATTATTTATCATCCCAATTTACTATTCCATCAATATGAACGTTAGGACCAAAATTTTAAAGTAATTTGTGATGGGTAATTTCAACTTACCCCATATTTATTGACAATCACAAACGCATACTTCCAATTATTTTAAGCTATTATCGCACCCTTACACTTTAACTATATTTGTTTAAACTATCGTCCATATTTGACCAAGGAAAGTATTCTTTTACCTTAATAAACAGTGTAAAATGATAAAAGTATCTTAATATTATTAAAAGATTGCAAATGTAAAAAAAAAAATAAATAATAAATTTGTCTTCTCACCACTTCTTCTTTCTCTCATTTTTTTCATCATATCTAATAAATAAAAGATTTGTTTAGTAGAGGGTTGTTCACGACTGTTGTGAGGTCACTGTAAAATGTTAGGTTGAGTAATTTTCATTAACTCAAAAAATTAATTTATTAAGAGATATTACTTATTTATTTTTATAAAATTAAAACCGATTCATATTTTATTCGATGTAAAATATAACATTTTTATCGACTCAATCATGTGACACCCTCGTCATGTTAAGTCTATCCATCGTGAGCCCATCTAACCCCATATTTTCCTCCTCATAATTTTTGGGAACTCACATTTCAAGTGACAATCCCAATAGAGATGCAAGATGCTATATTTTCCATCTCTATAATCTTTGGGGAACTCACATTTCAAGTGACAATCCCAATAGAGGAACAAGTTAAGTGTTTGGAGGTTCACATGCGAATAAAATTTTAAGTCTACTCTGATATCAATTATTGTTGATTGAGCTCTGTTATCAATCAAAAAGATTAATATATTAAGAGATATTGCCTATTCACCATTTTAAATTCAAAATTAATTCGTATTTTATTCAATGTGGGATGTAAAAGTGGCAAATGGACCGACTTGACCCAAGCCCGCACTGTTCTTGATCCGTGAAAAGCCCAGACCAATGGCGGGCTCGTCTTTCGACCTAACCTGAACCTACAAATTAGTTGAATAGACCGTAACGTTATGGTAGATGTAACGTATCGTAGCCAAGCATGAGATATATTCTTAACTTAAGTTGAAGGAAATAAGGGTTTCCTTTTTTTAGGGAAACAAAATGGGTTTTTCACGATCATTGTCTAATTTTTTGGTTCAATTATATTTTTAATTTTAATAAAAAATTTCTTATATTTGGGACAAAAAATACTCTTCAAGTAATTTTATTCTTAACTCAATTTTATAATTAACTCACTCGATAAAATTTATAGTTTCTCGATTAAATTTATTTTCCCTTGACGAAATTCATCTTTTTTCGATGAAATTCATATTCTCTTGATGAAATTTTATCTTTTTTCGATGAAATTTTATATTCTCTTGACGAAATTCATATTACTTCGATAAATTTCATTTTCTTTCGATGAAATTCATATTCTTTTGATGAAATTTATCTTATCTTTATGAAATTCATATTCTCTCGATGAAATTCATCTTATTTCTATGAAATTTATATTTTTTTGATAAAATTTATCTTCTCTTATGAAGTTCATCTTCTTTTAAGATGAACATCTTTTTTTCTCACTAATTCACTATTAAAATTCTTAAAATTCAGACAAAAAATCATAATCAAAATAAATAATTTGACATCGAATTACCTATGCACTGATTTTAACAATTTTATTAAAGATTTATTAATTTTTTTTCAAAATTCAAATAAAAAATCATAATCAAAGAAAAAATTTTACACTCAAAATTTTGAGTTTAACATGTAAATAATAAAAAAAAATATTTTTGTCCAAAAAATAAATAATTGATTTCAAATATAATTTTTTTTTTACCGAAATTAAAAATATAATTGCCAAAAATTGGGCGACCACAGTTAAAAATAGAAACAAAACGCAAATGAAAATCAAGGGATAAGATAATTTGTAGTTTTAGATAGTTACGTTACGTGTGGCGCATTGAAACTTTAAAAAAAAAAAAAAAGAAGCAGTTAATGTTGATATTATGAATCTGTAGCTCTTAGCAAGCTCACTTAGTCTCACTCTCTGCTTAGGATCGGAATCGGATGGATTCTCAGCGTCTGCGTTTACTGGACTGCCCAACTAGTTTCCTTCATTATCCAAAGCAATTGAAATTTCTACATGTAAATAAATTATCATTGAATAGGAGGATTTCTTTGCCACTTCACCCCCACCGTTTGAGGCAATCTCACAAACACTTGTCTGGCGTGGTTTGTGGCGCTTCTTCAACTGAAACAAGGTTTATTTATTTGTTTTTCTCTTACTCATTCATTTTTAAAGATTCTTGACTGAGAATAAATTCTCTAGTTATTTTGAATTTATAAATAAAATAAATGTTCTGATTAATGAAGAATTTAGAATGGAGTTATATAATTGTGATACCTAAAACATTTTAATTGGTGATATTATCTTATCTGCTTGTTTTATTGAGCAATCTGCAATGAATAAATCTAATTTATTAATCTATAAATATCCAATAAACATGCCTAAAATAATTTGAGCTTGATATCAACTTTAGAAATGGGATGATAAATTTTGGTTTAAATGTGGTAGAGAGGAAGAAAAGAAGAAGATGAAAATGAAGCACAAACCAGGTGATGGCAATGTACGACTTACTGTCCGCTTAGATCACCAAGTCCAGTTTGGCGAGCACGTTGTGATTTTGGGGTCAACAAAAGAATTAGGATCATGGAAGAAGGTTGTGCCAATGAATTGGAATAAGAGTGGATGGGTATGTGACTTAGAGTTGAAAGGGGGTGAGTCAGTTGAGTATAAGTTTGTGATTGTGAGGGATGACAAGAGTAAGGCATGGGAAGCCGGGGATAACCGAGTCTTGAAACTTCCCAGAGGAGGGAGTTTTGAGATTATTTGTCACTGGAATGAGACTGCCAAGGTTGTGGATCTTTTACCTTTGGGTTTATTGGAGAATGAGGAGGATGTAGTTGAGAATGGATCTGCAGCAACTGGTGCTGCCTCCGAAGCTCCACTGGAGGTGGAGGCAAGTCCTTTTGTTGGGCAATGGCAAGGTAAATCTGTCTCATTTATGCGTTCAAATGAGCATCGGAACCGGGAAATGGAGAGAAAATGGGACAAGATCGGTCTTGTGGGATCGGCTCTAAGGTTAGTTGAAAGTGATCAGAATGCACAAAATTGGTGGAGAAAGGTAATGCATTTTATTATGTTCGCTTTTGCATTTTTAAGAGATATTATAGTATTTTCAGATTCATTCTTTCCAGTATTTGCATAGTTGCTGGATTTCATGTAATTTATTATCTGCCCAATTTAAATATACTTTTTTAGACCTTCTGCTTGGGTTTGTCTGTGTCTTGACACAGAAGGGCAGTTATGGCTTGGGTGGTCAGCATAATAGCATGTATTTCTAAAAACTTAAACATATGTTCTACCATGTCCATAATGGTTATTTGGTAAAAAAATGGAATATCAAAGAGGATGAACCAGGTCATTGTACAATGGATAAATGTGCCTTGGAAGGAAAGCAGTGAGTTTAATTTTTTCTTTCATATTTCTTAATATAATCTTCTCTATCTCTCTTCTGTATCCGTAAGTGTCAACATACTTTTTTTTTTATAACTCTGGTGAAGTTCATTTTGAAGATTTCTATTGTTATAATTATGACATGCATCCTTTCTGAATGCTTTTAGACCACTTTGTCAATGATGTTGCATACCCACTCTAGATTGCTGTCACGGCTGACAAAGTGAAATTCTGATGAGATGATCAATATTCTTGCTTCGCATCCCCTTACTGCAGTTGCAGAACCAAGAATAATTTCATTATTTAACTAACAATTTCCTATTTCTGTTTGGTGAAAGCTTGAAATTGTGCGCGAGCTAATAGTCGACAATCTGCAAACTGATATTCGGTTGGAGGCTCTCATATACTCTGCTATATATCTGAAGGTTTTTTTTTCCAACTTTGTTTTTGTTATTTCTGTAAACTGAATCCTCACCCCTTAATTGTTTTTCATATGCAGTGGATAAACACAGGGCAAATTCCTTGCTTTGAAGATGGAGGTCATCATCGGCCGAACAGACATGCTGAAATTTCAAGGCTTATATTTCGTGAATTGGAGCGAATTTCCTGTAGGAAAGATACTTTGCCTAAGGTTGTCTACAGTTTTTTTTTTTTTTTACATGAATTGAAACAACCATAATTTTCTAATCCTTCTTTCCCCACTTCTTAAAGCTTATATCATATTTCATTCAATTTTACTTTAGTATAAAATTCTATTTGAGTATATCCAATTATATACTACATTAAATTATACCCAAACCCACCCCAATCGTAATGTTAGCAAGATCTAAGCCATTTGCCACTTGTACTACCCCAAGAGACCTAATCGATTGAACCAATTTGTATCCATACGAACACACTGTTGCAAAACTTATAGATATAGATATTTGATTTGTCCTTCTTTGGTTTGCTTTTTCTTTGTTTTTCACACTTGAAGGTCAACCTTGGTTCCTTGTTTTGTGAGGCCAAGGACGTTGAATTTCAGCAATTTTGAGTATGAAGGACTGCATACATTTAATTTTTTAAACCAAGACTTACAGTAACAAAATATATTGAAATTTGAACTCCAATCTTCACTTTGAAGCAAGAACACAGTTTATGCATGCTTAACTAGACTTAGTTTTGATGTTCAACACAGGAAGACCCATGCTCCTCCAAATGTTATCATAACATTTAAGGCAAATATTGCTTGTATTTCATACAGAATGCTAAGTACATGTGGATCCCTGTAGTTGCAATAATATTGCTAACCTCTGTTAAAATGAGGTTTTCGACACAAATCTCAGCTATTGCGGGAGGTTGTAGAAAAATTTCAAAATTTGCAAGGCAGATTTTCGATGAATTTTAAAACCTTGGCGTCCACTTGTATTTAGGCCATAATGTTGGAAGGTCAGCAATGTTTTACCCAAACATTGATTATTGTTTGTTGATTAAGTTGCTTGGTTTATGGGTACTGTTCTAATCTTCAAATAGTAGATCATATGTACAAAAATTAAGAAATAAAAAGTGGAGCAAATTTAGAATTGTGAGGATATAGGAACAATAAAAATTGAAAGAATTTGTCAAATACAACATCTTAATTGTAACTGTAAATTGTGCGTTAACTTTCATATGTTATCTCAGTGCTTTTTCAGTGTGAAAAAGAAAACATTCTTTTTTACACTTTAATTTGTGTTTTGACAACCTATCCTGTCATTGCTTCTCTTTGTTAGTGTTTTGACAACCTATCCTATCATCGCTTCTCTTTCTTTATTTTTGTATGATGTTTAGGAAGTTCTTGTTATTCGAAAGATCCATCCTTGTTTACCATCTTTTAAAGCCGAGTTTACTGCATCTGTTCCTCTAACTCGAATTAGAGATATTGCTCATCGAAATGATATCCCTCATGATCTCAAGGTAAATACCTCTTAAAGAAACTGTTTTGTTTTGGATGTTATAACTAATTTCTTAGGTTAATCAGGTAATTTGTGTTGTAATAGTTTTTTATATTTCATAAACCAGCAAGAAATCAAGCATACAATACAGAACAAGCTTCACCGGAATGCTGGGCCGGAAGATTTAGTTGCTACAGAAGCTATGCTTGCAAGAATAACCAAGAACCCTGGAGAATATAGTGAAGCATTTGTGGAGCAATTCAAGATTTTCCATTATGAACTCAAAGATTTCTTCAATGCTGGAAGGTTTGATTTATGTCACTAAAACTTGGCTCATCTTAACATATTTTTTAGATCGACTTTCTCTCCTTCATTCTTTTCTATAATTTACATGTTTGTTTTTCTTAATATAAATGGTTAAATTGTATGGAAGTTAGTGTCAGGCTATATATCTGCTGACATTGTTTTCTCTGCAATGTAAAGAATCTTATTTAAACTTAATACTATAACTTCAAAATGATCGTTCTCAAAAGCTCAATAAAAGACCAGCATTGCCAATAGAAGAATCAGTTAATACTCGGAACATTCAATTTAACCTAGTGAAGCAGCTATACCCTTTTTGGTCATGGTAAATTAAGCGACTACAAAATTGTTGGACGAAGGGTGAATTAGGGGAACCATTCAAATGGAGCCAGTAATATTGAACTCAGCTGTGGTCCTATCGTGAAAACAAGTTTCATCGTTAAAGTAACTTATCTTACAATACAACTGCATTTCCTAACAACTTAAGCTCAAACCATAATTGACAATGGGCCAATCTTAATGTAATCATAGTTCACTATTTGCGAGTTTAATGCGGAATGCTGTTGCACATTATATAAACTTCTTTTGAACTCTAAGTTTGGTCTCAAAATTGCTTCTGCTTCTGAATTTGTCAGAAAACTGTTCATGAAGGTTAGAAGCATCTTACATCTTGTTATAAATTTACTATACCCTTAGTGACAAGCATTTATGCCCTTGACTTGACGAATTTGGAACGTTGCTTGTTTTTGAATAAAACATCTAGTAGACCAATTTCATTTTTTATTGATTATACATCCATTTACAATTTTGTGCTATTGTAGTCTTGCCGAGCAACTTGAGTCAATTAGAGAATCTTTGGATGAACAAGGTGTTTCTGCTCTCACATTGTTTTTGGAGAGCAAAAAGGTAGGCCATTGCTTTTTATTTGTTCTTGTCTAAATATATAGTTCTATATGCAGCTTATGTGAATATGAGAATTTAAAATTCACTTTTAGCGGAACCTTGATTATAAGATAAAAGGTTTTGTAACAATTAGTGAAATCGCTTGACCCAAAAGGTTAAATTATTAGGTAATGGCCCAACCTTAATATTAAGTGAAGTCTAGCTTACCCTTCATGTGGAACGTGGATTCGATGATTAGCGGACAAGACTGGGATGTATGTGAATCAATAAGACCAAACCCTGGAACTAGGAAATTTGATTTCGAAAATCAATAGTATGTATGTGAATTTGATGACATCAAGACCTGGAACCAGGAAATTTGGTTTAGTGAGACATATTGAGCATATGTGGTTTTGAACACACAATCATAGCTCTGATACCATGTTAGATAAACCACTTGACCTGAAAACTTAAGTGACTAGGTAGGAACCCAACACTAATATTAAGTTGAGTTTAATAGTAACTTTGAAGATGTGTAAAATTCTCCTGCTTTTACCCTAATTTCAATTGTTTCTACTGATTACCATTGTGACACATGTGCAAAGAGTGTTTATTTTTCTTGGTGTATGTTATTTTGAGAAGAAATTTATTGGCACAATGTTGCCATGCAAAGAGTGTTTAGGAAAGGAGTCCTGTTTTTTTATTGTTTCTTGTTCAGAATCTGAATCTCCTTAGCTAGTCAATTCATTATTCTTCTATTAACTTTTGCAGTGTCCCGGAACAGCCCCAAAAACTTTGGTTTCATCCACATGGTGATAGTTAGACTATCATGGACCCTGATTTCATGCATACTTCGCTAATCCTTTAGCTTTCATTTAACCACTAAAGCAGCTGGAAAGTATTTTCCTGTTGCTGTCCTACATTAGTTAGTTGTGTGAGATTACTTTTTGATTATGAACCATCTCAAACTAAAAACTTCAGACACGGATGTTCTTTTCATGTTGCAGATGTTATTCCCTGTTTAGTATTGCTTTACTTGTTCCATAAATTAGGTTGAAAAATGTGTTTGGTGAAAGACACAAAAAGTATAGACTCCCTTTTTCTTCGTTGCTTTTATGCTTCCTTTAACTTGTCTAATTTGTTCTGGGCCCTTCAAGATTTGTTGGGCAGCCCCTGTTCTTGTTAATTCTCATGGATAGTTTTGTTGTTTTCAGGGGTAGAAAGGGCTTCTGTTTTAAGGTATTGTGTGATTTTGGTTATTGTTCAGTCGTATGGATAGAAATAAAGGATCAAATTAGTGAAGACTGTACTAAAGTGCATGTACCTCTAGGACAAAGTAAAGTTATGTCTCCACTCCAGGTTGAAAAATATTCCTTATAGGGAAGTGGCAGAGATCTAATATGGGGTAGCGGATTGTGTTTTTTTTTTTTTATTTTTGGATCTTTTGCTTGTATATTGGGTAAGTGTTTATTTATTTATTTTTTTTGCTTTGCTCTAATGCGGCATTTAGGTCTTGTTGGTCCTCATTTTTGTGGACAAAGGAGGGGATCTTTAGTCAATTGATTTTATTTTTTTTGGATTTTTCTTTTCTTAGGAAAAGAAACTGTCTGGTGAAATCTTCAAAACCTGAGTACCAAATAATCTATTATATTTTCACAACAGTTGCGAAAAGCAAGTGAAGGGTGGTTCCAAAAAGAAAACTTCTTAGAATTAGTTTTTACTTTACTGGAATTTCTTAAAAACCCTATAAAAGCAATAAAATTTTGAGAATGTACAAATCAATAGACAGAATTAACCAATTAAAGGATAACTATCAAGAAAATCAACAGATCTAGGCTGTCATTATCAAAATTTTAGGTGGAATACTGTAGTTTTTATGAGAACATTGGTGGCAGTAATGGTGATGACAATAAAAGTTTCTTGTTGCGTGTTGTAATGAGATCTGCCACAAAAGAATAGACCAGTGAGCTCCAAAGCTAATTTTGGTGACAAGACACTACAACATGTGTACCCATGGCTGGGAATGGGCCCAAATTTATCTGCCTCTTTTTTTTTTCCCTATTTTGTGGGCTAGGGACAGGGATGTTTATTTTTCGAGCCAAGGGTGGGATGATTCGCCATCTTGGAGTTTGGAAAATTTAAGTTTAGAAATGTTAGAAAAAATTATAAAAGGTTGTTGTTGATGGAAGTCCTTATGGGAGATGAGTAGTTGATTTCTGCAGTGTCAATGGTGAAAACAAATAAGACTGGAAGAGGGATGGAGTTTTCTGGATGACTAAAACCAAAAACTTGGTAAAAGATATATGTTTTCTTTCTTGAAATCTAAGGCCAAAAATTAATGGCAGTGTCTCTGGGCACTGAAGGTCACATTAGAGCATTAGTTTTTTAAGCAAGAACAGGTTGACAAAGGCACGTAAGGGTGATAAAGAGGTTCTAAATCCTAACATACTCTGATACTAGGAAAAAAGAAAAGTAAACTAATTTACCTTAATTTCTGGGATCAACTAATTACCATGGGAAAGTAAATTTATACAATCATTACAAAATGAAGGGGGTTATCCCAACTAATATGGAAAGGGAACATTTCATGTGGCAATTAGGGTAGCAACTTCAGCTAAAGCAAACTTTCTATTGGTTTATCACTCTGCCTAGTGGGTTAATTTGTTTGCCAAAGAAGTACATCAATGATCATGTACCTTGGACCTGTTTCATTTGTTATTTGAAATAGGAACATTTATTTTTTCTCTTATGGTACTTTGTGGTGCTTAAAGATATTTCTGATTGAGTGAAATTTTATCTTGCTGTTTAACGCGTTTCATTCCCTTTCTTATTTATTTATTTATTTTTTCCTCGAAATTCTGCATCAAATGATAAGAAGCATATATATTTTGCCTGCAGAATCTGAACAGTTTAGAAGAATCTAGTAATATTTTGGAGTTAATTAAAACTATGCGATCTTTGAATGCTTTGAGAGAAACGATTTTAAAGGATCTTGAAAGTGGCCTTAGGAATGATGCTCCTGATGCTGCAATAGCCATGCGACAAAAGGTGAGATTATTTTGTAGCTTAACATTGAACAAAGTATAAGGTTAGGATCTGATAGTTCTGCTGCTAATGATTACTTCTTGTTTTCTTTTTTCTTGGGGTGGGTGGTTGTCTCAGTGGCGCCTTTGTGAGATTGGCCTTGAGGACTATTCTTTTGTTCTTTTAAGCAGGTATCTATGATTCTCTAGACATCTTTGAGAGAATTTGCTGTTGTGCCTGAATTATTGTTTCTATAAAAGATTTGTCTTTAATTTTCCAGTGGCTTGTTAATTGTATATGGTAACAAATATCGAAGTTAGTAATGCTTTAGATATGGAAGTCTTACAAGGATATGCTATCATTCAAACATTCTTTAAAAGAAGATTTTTTACTTTACATTTTGTACTATTGATTCAAAACAACACTTAATAGTTGGCTTACCAAACAACACAAAGGCTTGCTATTTTCAAATGATTTCTTTTACTTTTCCATCAAACTATTTTGTGGTTCTCTTGTATGTAAAAACTTATGCTGTGGTTCTCTTGTATGCAAAATCTATTCATTTATTTATTCTTCTTTTGATTGTTGACAAAGTCATGCATCCAATTGGTGTGGACTCCGTGATCTTTTGATGGGGAGGTGGGATGCCATTAGACTATTAGCCGCTGGTTTTTGTACATTATACATTAGCGTGGTGAAACAATAAGTTCTGTCTATATGATGTTTATGAGCATAGATTTTCCTGTTTGCTTACACAAGGGCAGAGTTATAAGTGGGCTTGGTTCCTTTATAACCCAGCCTAGCCAACAAAAGGAACTGTTTAAATTAACCATTCTCCATCTTCCCCACCCAACCCAGCAGCCCTCTGTTAATGCTTTCTTTTGAACTTTATTTATCCATAAACACTTAGAAGGAAAGAATTTATCATTATTTTCCATTTTCATTTCTTGAGCTTCAAACTATCTTATTCCAAAAGGATCAAAACGACTTCAATTCACTGAGTGGCACTCTATCAAGGTACTAATTCCAGTTTTGTTTTTGTATATAATTATAATCATATATATGGGTGCGGGTGTAACAAAAGTAGGACTTGTGGGTTTCTTCCAACACATTTCAGTCAATTTGAACCTACAAAATTATTCTTAACTTCATTAGTCAAAGAAAACTAATTAAAACTCAACTGACAGATTTCCAATGCAAAGAAAACATGAAACAAGACTAAATAGCAACCATGATTGACTATAGGAACAGATAGGTACGACATCAAATCAAGAACACAGTTCTACAATTGCTTTCTGTTTAGACTCACTTCTATTTCTGTTTTGAAATCCTTGGATGGCCTGTATTGCACTAATTTGATGATTTGGGGAAATAAGTACCAATTATTATTCTTCAGAATAATTGCTGGATATTGGTAATTTGTCAAATATTATGTAATTTGTATATTATTCTGTTGAGTGCCATCTGAATAAATACATTAGATGTATTGGTTATATATTGCAGTTTAGCAGCCAACCTTACAAATAGGCAGCTAATTGTGAAAAGTGATTAAATTCTGCATGTCAATAGAATTCAACTGGCAAATGATGCCGTGGTTGTGGTTAAAGTCCTGTCAAAAATTGTAATTGACTGCCGAATTGGCATCATCCATTTTAAATTACTACCTATTTTCTTGAGTCTATAATTAATGGCAAGACTTTTTTGTCCCCCTGTTTTAGTATTTTATTTTGGAGATTAAAGCATTGCTGTCATGATTGATTTGTAGATTCCTCAATGCACTTGAAGATGAGGGAGGGGCTGGTTGGCTTGCTGACAATGTGGAATCAAAAAATGTTAGCTCTTGGGATGACCCACTTGGTGTCCTAACTTTGGGTGTTCGTCAGCTAGGTTTGTCTGGTTGGAAGCCAGAAGACTGTGCTGCCATTGGAAATGAACTCCTTGCCTGGCAAAAGAGAGGTCTCTTTGAAAGGGAAGGTAAATTGTCCAAACTTCTAAAGTGCTAGTGAATTATTATCGCATGCATGAGTATATCTCTATTTTCATGATCTCTTGCTTTTTATGAAGGTAGTGAAGATGGTAAAATGATTTGGGCATTGAGGCTTAAAGCTACTCTGGACAGAGCAAGAAGGCTAACAGAGGAATATTCTGAAGCACTTCTTCAAATTTTTCCCCAAAAAGTGCAGGTATAATGAATCTTTTTCTTTTTATTGTGAAAGCTATGGTTCAATGTGCTGAGCAATGAACCTTGTGTACAAGGCTGATATTTTTTAAAATGGTTATTCAGTCAAATACTTTTGTACTTTTACTGTTCTAAAGTTCAGTATCTAATTTAGAACTCAATCTGATGTGCTAAATTGAGAGACCTGAAAGGTGCCTGACAGTAAGAATGTTGACAAATTAATTTTCTAGTGATATCTTATAGATCTATGCTGCTTTGTGTATAACAATGAAGTAATGGTAGAATCCTATGAATTGTTTCAAAACTGATGAAATGATTTGCTGGCTCCTCCAGATTCTAGGAAAAGCTCTTGGAATTCCTGAGAACAGTGTAAGGACGTACGCTGAAGCTGAGATTCGTGCTGGGTATGCTGTTTTATAGTTTTTGAATGTTAAGTTCTTCCAAGGCTAATATAAATTATAGTGGAACTTTCTGATATTGTTTTAGACTTATATTTTTTTGATTCTGTGAATAATGTTCCTGTCTAACTTTTAAATGGTGAATTTTGGTTTTAGGATAATTTTTCAGGTTTCAAAGCTTTGCACTCTTCTTCTGAAAGCTGTTAGAAGCACACTTGGTTCTCAGGGTTGGGATGTTCTTGTTCCGGGAGTTGCTTTTGGAAAGTTAGTTCAGGTACCGTAAATTACCATTGTTTGGAAGGGGTTAATATAAATTATAATCACATATATGTTACAAATGATTAGGGGATTTATGTAGCTGACCAATTTTCCTAATTTCGTAAAGGGAATTTCTATGGATAAGTCTTGTTATTGAGCTAATTTCACAATTATGGTGCATCCATGAATTTACTCACTACACTAGCAAAATAGGCAATATTGGCTGAGTTTCAGATAAATAAACTAGTAGGATAATAGTATTGGAGTCCTTGAAGGAAGGTGATTGATTTTGGGTAGACCCAAAGTTTGAAATAGCATACCGAGTACAAGTCCTGTTTCCTTTTCTAAAAGCAATAGGAAGAAACAAATCAGAATCAGAAAGATTGGTAAATGGATTAACATTACCTTGTTCAGGTTCCAGTGATTGATTCTGTGCTCTCCATGGTGGGTTATTTCCTCCACTGGTATACCTTGAGTGGAGATGTTAAACTTTTCCCTGTTCATGAGAGGGAAAAACAATTGGAGACTGGTTAATAAGAAGAGACTAATTGATCAGTTGGGGTAATACATGACTATCAATATTTTCACTCTCTCCCCAAGGATAGCAATTTTGAAAATCAAGGTCAATGAGAATTTCATCCACTATGACAAACTTTTTGTGCGAGAGTATGATAACACTTATATCTTTTTTGGGTTGGCGAAATAATCAGTGAAGACACTTTTAAGGACTTCGGGATCTATTTGGTGCGAAGATGAAAATGGATAAGAACAAAGGAGGTACACCTAAATACTTTGGGAGAAAGATCTTAAATGTGGACAAATTTGAGTCAAATACTCCAATGAGACTTTCAAATCAAAGATTCAAGAGGGTAGACAATTGATGAGATAAGTAGCAGTTGAAATGGCTTCCTCCCAATATGATTTTTTTTTTCAGTGGTTCCATTTTATTGAGTATCAAAACATTTTTGAAGTACCTTCTTTGTAATAAGAGATTGGTTCACTGTTGAAGTACCTTTTCCCATTCCCAAATGGATAAAATATTTTATGTTTCATGAAACATAAGTTGTTTGATTTTATAAACCCCTAAGATGTTTACATGCACGAGTCTTCATTTACTGAGTTACCATGACAATTTCTTTTTTTCTCTTTTTGTTCTACTTTGAATTCAGGTTGAGAGAATTATTCCTGGATCACTGCCATCGTCTATAGAAGAACCTATTATTCTTCTTGTCAGTAAAGCAGATGGAGATGAAGAGGTTCTGAAAATCTAATAATCACATTTATGTTTTAACTCTATATATCATTAGACCTTAAATATATAGCAACATAGAAGTACATATGCATTTAACAATTAATATGATTGGCAGGTGATAGCTGCTGGGAATAACATACAGGGAGTGATACTTCTGCAGGAGCTGCCTCACTTATCTCACCTTGGTGTTAGGGCCAGGCAGGCAAGTTCTTTCTATCAATTTCTTTTTTTATTTCTTTCTTTTTTCTAATAATTTTGACAAATTCATTTTCTGAATTTCAAATGAGAACATAATGTTGAAATATAAAAGTCTATAAAAAACTGCATTGAATTAATATTATTATTGTTTTTTCATTTTTAATTTTTGCAGGAGAAGGTTGTCTTTGTGACATGTGAAGACTATGAAAAAGTTGCTAACATAAGAACATTTACTGGAAAATATGTGAGGTTGTCATGTCTGTACTTTTCCTGATATTGTGTGAATTTAGTTTGTTACCTTTTAGCTTTTATTCCTTTGGCAGTTATTTGTTGATGAAGGTGTACCAGTTTTTTTATTTTTATTTTTCCCAAGAGATTGTGCATAATTTGCTCTGATGCTTTAATGGTTTAATGAGTGTAAAACTTTGCAGATTGGACGCTTCGTCAACAGCTGTGAACCTAAATCCAGCTTCATCACTTGAAAAAAATAGCAATTTCCTTCTGAAAAATCTTTCCGGTAGTGGTTCAATCTCTGTTGAAGCTCCTGGAGTTAATGTCACTTCCTTGTCTGCTTCCAAAGCCCCATTATCAAGTCAGGCATGACTTTGTTATTCATTTTTTTTCTGCTCCCTTCAAATTCTAATTTTCCTGTCATCTTATGGTTATGGGCAATACTGAATATCAAAGTGATCAGTGGTTTTATTTACTCCTAGGGTGTTTCTGCTGGACTTGTACTGCTTGCAGATGCAGATGCGATGACTTCAGGTGCAAAGGCTGCAGCTTGTGGTTGTTTATCTTCTTTATCGGCAGTTTCTTATAAGGGTAATCTATTATTATATTTTGCTTACTATGGGAAATATTTTATTTTGATAAGATATTTTTTCAGCCAGAACATCACACTTAATTATCAGTCGGATTCTTGGACCCTCAGTCTAGGTTTTTATTATTTGCATATTAAATAATCTAATTGTGAAGTTACCATCTGACCCAAAAGTTTAACTGACAGTTTAAGCTCTAACATGCTCCCTCACATGTAAGATACATGGATCAAACACAATCACAATCACAAATATAGCATGGGCACAACTGATTATATTTTAATTAGCTAGAAAAGTAGTTTGTTTGGTGGTATTGATTCTGATTCTCATGTCCAAGTTATTTGCAAGCTATGATATGATTGAATAATTTGATTTGTAAATTTTTTGGGGTTGCATTAGTATTTTCTGGACTAACATCATACTTTTTTGTTTTAAAATTTCTTTAATTATTTTGTTACTGTGCTAATCTTTGGAAACCATTGTGACTCATCTTTGAAAAGTTCATGAATGTGAAAATTATCATTATATGTACCATGGTAAAAAAACTATTAAGGAAGAATTTGATTTTCAACTCTAAATTATAAATTTATGTTGATATTCCTAAGCTGCATGTGGGATATAACATTTTGCATTTGTATGACTGTTTATCCTAGCATAATTTGCTGTTGTAAGTTATATTTGTTATCTATGTCCCTAAGGTATAATGGTGCAAAGTCAGTGCTCTCCTTGTGAACCCTACCTAGTTTGGTTGGTGAGATTACATGTGTGTATAACCGAAGTTTGGGGTCTAATGCCACTCATATCATCATTTGGGGATGAAAGTTTGTAATGTGCACTCTCTAATAGTTGTTGCACTAAACATAATTATATTTTATTTTATTTTGATAGGAAACAAAGCACTATAATTTAGGTGGTACTGATAAAACGGAACCCAATGGAATCAACATTAAATTTGAATAATGTTGTGTTCCTATCACTAATATAAATGTAAGAGTTTACTGTTTACTTCTCTTGAGGGTTTGTCTCAAAGTGGTTGAATTACCAAGGATGCACTCTTTTCATCTCTCCCAATGGTGCAAGGAACTTGGTGAAAATAACAATTAGGACCTGTGTTACACTCTTCTGTTCACATTGTCACATCTAGAAAGAATCAATAGTTTACAATGCTGGATGGACAAAATACTTGAATACTGGAAAACAGTCTGAGAGACTATGAAGAGGACACAAATGGGCCTCTTTTTCTTTCATAATTAACAAACAATCAATACTCAAATTTCTTCTTTGTTGAGATTGGAATACGGTGACATAATCAAATTCATGGAGTTAAATGCTAAGTCAAGTGAGCGTCAAATTATTATGCTAATCAGTTGATGCAATCAATGCAAAAACAGAGGGGTAATTTCAATAAATCTAGTATCAGGTGACGTTGAATTGGTAAACAAGAAGGATATAATTGGAAAGATTATTAAGTTAGCTTTTTGTTGCATTTGTATGATGCTGAATTTGGAGCTTTATAAAAAAAGTTATGATCAATTCTTCACAACTGGCAAGTTTCAAATCTAAATTAGGTTGTAAGTATTTTGGAACATTTGATGGAGACTAAGGAGCACAAGAATTCTTAATCAAAGCAGAATTTTTTTCGAGTATCAGGATTGTTTAATTTAATTTGACATTTCTTTTTCTTTTTATAGTTATTAATTAATCTTTGTTTAAGTCTCATTCCTAGTTTAGCAACAATGAGTCATAGTTCGTATCAATATTGGTCTTTTTGTAGCCTTTGAGGTAGAGTGTGTTTTCAATAATATAATATAAGTTTTGAATCTTAACTTTTATATATTTTTTATGGATTCCATTGAGTGATGAGTTTTATAGCTCCGTATGTCTTGTCAAACAAATTTGGGTGTTTGTAGCCTTTGAGGTAAGAGTGTGTTTTCAATAATATAATATAAGTTTTGAATCTTAACTTCTTCATTCAACTCTATATATTTTTTCTGGATTTCATTCAGTGTGTCAGTTTTATAGCTCTGTATGTCTTGTTAAACAAATTTGGGTATGATTTTCTGTAGCACATTGTTTGTTCTCTCCGTTGGCGAGCTTTTCGATCAAAAAATTTTCTATCCTTTTTAGAGCATGCTAATATAATTTTCCTGCTATACGGTGTCAAACAGTGTAGCACCCAAACATCACTTTTTCTTTTAGGAATGTTGCGGATGCTAAAAGGACGTTAATTTATACTTTTGCGGTTTTCAATATTAATAAATTGAAGTTCAATTTAGTGCAAAAGTTTCAGTTAATTTATTTTCTTCGGTGTCCATGTTTCCTCTATTGCTAAACTAAGGAAAAGTCTTAAATTCTTTTTGATAGTCTTGACCAAGCTCAAATCAAATTTTAGAAAATAACCATAGACATAAAACTAAAGACCCTCGTAATTGTTGCAATGAATTTAAATCTTGGATCTCTGTGCCAATGATTTGCAAAGCAGGTTGTGAAGAGAGATGGAGTTGCCTGATTTGTAGGCATTGTTAGAGATGTGTCCATCTTGTAATATTGCTTCTGTGGCATTCTTCATAAATTCAAAGTTGATTTTTTTATTCCTTTTCTTGGTTTCATCAACTTTAATGATTGTTTGATGCAACTATTTTAAGAGAGCTCATATGTTTTGATTATGATGCTCACATGGCATCGTTTTTCATCTGTGAAATATTCGTATTTTTTGCAGGCTTAACTGTCTCATAAAACATGAATTATGTGTGATGATTTATTATTTCTTTTTTCCCCTTTTCTGTTAAATAATAAGGTTATCAGTTTACCTAAATGTTTAAGCTTACAAATAAGAACCTAGCAATACTATTTAATGTGGAACATGTCCTCCGTTGTTTCTGGCACTAGTAAAGACACATATTGGTGTGAATAGATTTCCTTCTACCTGATTTATATTTTTTAAAATTTATAAAGAGCTATACGAATTTTGGGTAAAAATCTTTCAATAAATTGCAAGCTTGTAATTGTTCACCAGGTTTGATTCTCTTTTACCATTCAACAGAAACTCAATCAGTTTATTGTATTGTTCTAATATTATAAATGACCAAACATACATGTAGATGCATCTTGTCCTGATGTTTAGGAGTTGCAGTGTTTGATGCTTTGTGTTTTGTCTATGCAGAACACCGTCCATGTTTACAGATCTTGGTGTTTTCAAAATTGAAAAGTTCAGTAATGTTTTTGCATTTTCTTTCATGTCCTTTCTGTTACATGAGTTATGAGTATTCAGTTACGTTACCAACAACTTTATTCTTACCTGCCGTTTTGATCTTGATATGTTTTAGCAGTTTTAGTTTAGTACCACCTACCTACGCTTAGGATCAGAAACTCCGAATACTAATGAAACATGGATGCCAAAATGATACTCGCTGGTAGTACAGCCCACCTAGATTGGATGTAGCATTGTTTATGGACTATGGTTACTTTTACTTTAATTAGGCTTTCTGCTTATTGCAGTAAACTTTGAAGTTGGTTCACAAACATGGTAATAGAACCGAATTTGTTTCTGTTTTCCTATAGTTGTGTTTTTTAATGTAATTTGTGTTGGATTTTTAAGATCTCATTTTTTTAGTTTTTGGGTTTTTATTACTTATTGTATGCATAATCCATATATAATACAATATTTAGATGATGCTTACCACAATTTGCCTTGTGGCGAAGCTGATTAATTTATTCTTCTCATGCTTTCATTGTAACAGCTCATTATTTGTGTTTCGGTTCTCTAAGTGACATCATTATAATTTATGACATACATTATTGAACATAAAGTCTCTGCCAATAATCTGAGCCATTCAAATAAAATAGCAGCCATCTCCAAAAAGTGGAGATTTGGAAGTGTTAATATGGAGAACATGGAAATCAGTCATTTATAAAATATTGCGATGGCTTCCAGTTTTTTGCAATGGCCCCATTTCTTATTTCTGACATGTGACTTACACGGAGCTATACATTAGAGTGTAATTGTGGGGAAATAGGATGGAATTTCTGGTTAACATACAGGGAAAGTTATTTGGAAAAATCCTTAAACCTCATGAACTGCAAATTCTGATACATATTTTTGTTATCTGATTCTTGTGGATGTTTCATTGATGGCAGTTTACAGTGATCAAGGGGTTCCGGCTTCGTTTTACGTTCCTGCAGGAGTAGTTATACCTTTTGGTTCCATGGAATTGGCACTGGAGCAAAGCAATTCCATGGATACTTTCATCTGTCTAGTAGAAAAAATAGAAACAGGCAGAATGGAGGGCAGTGAACTTGACAAACTATGCTGTCAACTTCAGGAAATGATATCTTCTCTACAGCCTCCAAAGGACATCATTGAAAGCATAGAAAGAATATTTCCTAGCAATGTCCGTTTGATTGTCCGTTCAAGTGCTAATGTTGAGGACTTGGCGGGAATGTCAGCTGCTGGACTTTATGAATCAATCCCTAATGTTAGCATTTTGAATCTGCCAGTTTTTGCAAATGCTGTTGCTCGAGTGTGGGCTTCTCTTTACACTCGCAGAGCAGTTTTAAGCCGCCGAGCTGCTGGTGTGTCTCAGAAAGAGGCTACAATGGCAGTTCTTGTGCAAGAAATGCTGTCCCCAGATCTCTCATTTGTGCTCCATACCGTCAGCCCAACTGACAATGACCGTAACTCAGTAGAGGCTGAAATTGTACCTGGGCTTGGTGAAACCCTAGCTTCTGGTACCCGAGGCACTCCTTGGCGTCTCTCTTCAGGGAAATTTGATGGTCTTGTGCGAACACTGGCATTTGCCAATTTCAGTGAAGAGCTGCTGGTATCTGGTGCAGGTCCTGCTGATGGGGAAGTGAGTCGTTTGACTGTAGATTATAGCAAGAAAACCTTAACAATTGATCCAATTTTCCGTTCCCAGCTAGCTCAACGTCTCTGTTCCGTAGGGTTTTTTCTTGAGAGGAAGTTTGGATGCCCACAGGACGTGGAAGGATGCCTGGTTGGCAAAGATATCTATATAGTCCAGACACGCCCGCAACCCCACTAAAAAGCAGCTTCTCCCTTTGCCTTCTCCTTGGCAAATGTGTGCTTTGATTGTCTGAGATTAATAACTCGAGGACATCTCTTGGACACTCCTATTGCAGAAAGACATCTCTTGGACACTCCTATTGCAGAAAGACATCTCTTGGACATCTCTTGGACACTGAGAGGACATCTCTTCTCCTTGGCAATTGTGTGTATTTCAGGACTCGTTGTTGTATAATTTTTTATTTACAGCTACATAAAGAGTGTCCTAACATGCAAACTATCCAAACTTAGATCTACCATTGTACAGGTCAAATATTGAAACTTAGAAACGGCCTTCCCTCAATCATATTTTGAAAAAATTATGCATATATTTACATTTACATATATGTGATTTAAAGGACAAGGGGTTGGTTTACCTGCCTGCCAATGTATGATTTCCAGTAATTTTATTTTGACTGAAGAAATTTTTGTAACAATATAAATAAGTAAATTCTATATTTTCTAATTCGTGTAGGTTAATTAACATGTTTTTTTTTTTTTTGTCTCTTCAAGAGAAATTAGTATTTTTTTTTTAGTTGTTGACATATGCACCTCTTCTACGTAATTTTATTGACAATGTAAAATGAATCGATTTTTTCTATCTGTTTTTGTAAGGGAGTGCTAATTTTCTTTCACAACTGTTTTTTGTGTTTTATGGGTATTTAGTTGGTAAAATAAATTCTTTCTATTCTCCTCTTAAATCAATTAGTTTCTTTGTATTCTCTTCTCTTCCTAAACCAATTAGTCTACCACTGTTTTAGAACTGTGTTAGCATCATTTGACTTGGCATATTATCCTTCAACAATTGTTGGAGCATTTTTTGATAGTATTATGTAATTTTTTTCATTTTTCTTGAATCAGTAAATGTATTCAAAAATTGATTTATGATATTTAGTAAAGGAATAATCCTTTTGAACCTGAAGTTTACTGTAAGTGTCAGTGCATAATAATATACAATGTTCGGACCCTTACGACTCGTATTGGTATATTTTATGTTTTATTTCCTATTATGCGTAAAAATCAATTATTCTATTTCTTTAGTGTAAATTAGGAGAATTATTGTTCCCCTAAATTATTCTTTTCTCCTAAACATTTTTTTTTTTTTTTGGGTCAAATTGCTCAACTACCAAGAATCAACTTAACATCTAGTTTCACAACGTCTTTCTTAAGCATCATGATAGTTGAAGTGCTGGAGGAAAAAGTTACACAATTATTTCACCAATTTGATGAAACTGTTGTAGTTTCGACCAAGCAATCAACCAATCTTCAATAATTAATGCAAGACATTCGGGAACAATTGGGTCAGTTACATGTTGAACAACTAGCAACTACTAGTTAACATCTGGTGGGGACATTGAAGAGCGGAAACTATGCCCAACATATTAGAGATGAGCTCCTACAAGCTTGAAACATACAATTTGATTTTCTAGTTTTTAGCGGTGAAAACCTGACGAGGCTGACTTCTTGTTCTTAGCCATCGGTTGTTTCCTCTCTAGGTTACGAGAGGATATCAAAACCCAAATACATATGTTAAAGATTGTTGATCTGACGCAAGCTTTTGAACTTGCTAGGTTTCAATAAGAATACGCTTCAGTGACCAGTTGAAGGGATGTGCCTTGATCAAATCAAGTAGGCTACTTCAGCCTCTTCTTAATCCCTCACCACCAATATCCTCGTCAAAGGTCACCCTATCTACACAATCTTATTTATTAGGCCACGCTCCACCAAGATTACAACCATTTCGGCACATGTCAGTAGCTGAATAAGCTGACAAGCGAGCAAAAGAACTTTGCTTCAATTGTGATGAGCAATTTAAGCTTGAAAACCGTTGTAAAACACCCCCCAATTTTACTATTAGAAGCTGATATTGAGGATAGTGAAGACCAGGCAATCGAAATTGAAGATTCATAACAAATAGTAGAAATCTCTTAAGATTCTTGCTAGATTATCCTTGCAGAGCACCATGCGGCTCAGATGGACATTAAAAAACATAGTGTTGCTATCCTAATAGACTCCGGGTTGAATCATAATTTTTTCAATCGACGTTTAGCCAGGCAGGATGGTTGCACGATCAATAATGCTGCTTAATTTCAACTTACAGAGGCATATGGAGGTACAATTAGCAGCTCAAGTTAATATTTTGATGTTCCAATAAATATCCAAGATTTTAAAATGTCTTTGTAATTTTATTTTTGTTTCCCATAAGTGGTTGTGACATTGTGTAATGGGTTGAGTGGTTGTGATCTTGGGGTGCTAGATTATGGCACTTCTCAAAAGTGACCATGTAGTTCTCTAGGAAGGGCCAAAATGTTCAACTAACCAGTTATAATTCCCTGCCTCCTAATCATGGAGAGATCGATAAATTATTGCATTAAGAAAAACAAGGAGTCTTTATTCAAACAATGGCACTAGCAACTGAAGTCTTTGATATTTTCGCACCTCGCATTGTTGCTAAGGTTCTAAAACCCTATTCTAGTGCATTCTCGGAATCTAGAGGCCTTCCATCGCAATGCTTTCTTGTCCACCACATTCCGTTACTTCCGGACGGCTTATCTGTCAGTGGTCGTCCTTATCGTTCTATTCACTTTCAACTGCTTATCTGTACGGTTGGGTTTCGACATTTTGGAAGCTATAATTTGGCCCAATGTTAGCCTATACCCGTCGATGGAATTGTTGGTTAAGAAAAGGATGATTCATGGAGCATGTTAATTGATGAACTTTTTGGATGAATTATATGGTGTGTCAACTTTTCATAAGTTGGATCTTCGATCAAGTACCACCAAATTCGAGTAAACCCTCCAAACATTCTCAAAACACCTTTCCACACCTACGATGGCATTATTATGAATTTGTGGTGATGCTTTTTTTTTTTTTTTTTTTTTTATCTTTTTTAATGACGCACTAATTTATAGTATCTCTCAACATGAGCATGAAAGTGACATCTGGTTTGTCCTTTTTGTGCTTACAGCGTCACCAACTTTATGTCAAACTTTTTAAGTGTTGCTTTGCACAATCATCTATGGAATATTTGTTATTTGAAAATTTTAGGTTATACAATCTCAACGAAATCAATGCGCAACTACTTTCGTCATTTTTTTTTATTCTATTTCAAGGGTAATGTAATTGATGTTTGGTTATGTAAATTTTTTATTATTTAATTAATAAATTCAATGTTTATTATGAGGCATCTTAACTATTTTTTTGTTTATTAATTTCACATGAGCTGCAATAAGTTATTTTCATTGCATTGTGGAATAGATTATTCAAATACAATCAATTAATAAATTGTAACGCCATGTTTTTTGGGTTTTTATTCTATTTAATGGCCCATTTTTAAAGCTCAATTTAAATTTTAATTCAACCCAAATATTGTACTTAATTTTAACTAAAAAATAGGATTTTTGATCAAACTACCCTCATTACAGTATTTACAAACTTATTTCAAATCAAAATACAAAAAAATTCTATTATCTATTAAATTGTTAAGAGATTCATTGAAACCGTCGAAAGAGCCATTTCAACACTGCCAACCCATCCTTGCTGTCACCGGCAAGAGGAAACCCAAGAAGTTGTCGTGGGAGAAGATTGTTGTCACCGTTGTGAAAGGAGAAAGGCATTGGTCACTTCAAGTCTCATCCTTGCTATTGCCACTTGAGAGAAAACCAATTCTCAACATTTTAAGAGAGTATTAGCAAAACGTTAAGAAATCTTGACGTTTGGTATATTTGAGTAGACAAAATGTGGAGAAATCTGGACATTTAGACTAAAAGTTTGAAGACTCAAAGATTTCGTAAAATGTTTAGAAATATAGACAAATAGTCGATAATATATACCAAACGTCAAGATTTCTTGAAGTTTTGTTGAGATCTAGACAAATCTTAATGTTTGATATATATAATTGACTAAACATCAAGATTTCTCAATGTTGTGGCGTTTCTTGGCGTTATGTCCAAATTAATGACAAAATTTCGAGATTTTCAATGTTAAATTTCCTCCTTTTTCATATCAATACAAAAAACGTTATCCATCAATAATAAAATAAAGTCATTAATTTAATGTCAAAATATCATGTTTTCCATAAATATGTAATGTCAATCATATAATAATGTCAATCATACAACACATTTTCATTGATACAAATACAACCTAATTAGAGTGCAACGAAACTAGATTCTTACAAATTTGTCTATTATGAACATGTTTACAAACAGCAAGTGCTTGTGCACATAGGAGTTAATTTAAGTAAAAAATTTGACGAGTATATATCTTTGTATTTAAGTTCACAATACCTTAATTTTCTCTTTCCTTGGCATCATATTCAAATTGATCAACTCGATACACTGTAATAGCCCTTGCAAGATCTTTGCCCTCGGTCATCTGTCAAGATTTCTTGGCATTCGAAATGTCAATATTTTTTAATATTTCATGCACAAACCCTGTAGAGATGGTGTTGGTATAGTATGCCTTAAAAACCATTCGTATTGTTGGGAACGGTTCCCGGGCTCTCAACTGTCGGGCAGAGACACAACCATCACACAAACCATGCAAAAAAGCTTTCAAAAGACCATGGACATGTACATATGCATATTTTAAAATTTAAACAATTTTAAACACAATATCAACATAAATAAAGTACACATACTTTAATGTCGATATCTAGAACAAGCATCTTTGTTTTAAGTCAGGTTTAAAGCCTGTCCACACATCGAAGTGATTACGACGTGTTCTGGCTATCCAAATTTGTGTTAGGAGACCTTGAACAAGTATATCAACTTCACTAAGTTAATACAAAATTTTCTACTCTAGAAAGTTTCTACTTGCTCATATAGAAGAAAAGAAACCTATGAAACTATTTCATCCCTTTCCTCTTTTTCTTTTTTCTTTCTTTTCTTTTCTTCTCCCTATTAGATTTTTGTTCAAAACAAAATTCTCTCACCATTCAAAAATGGTCCAAGGCTAAAAGAAGGAGAAGAAGACTATTGCAATTTCAATTCACAATTGAAAAATCCAACTTATGAAAACCAATCTTATGTTTTCTTTCTTTTCATACATTCATTTTGTTTAGAACAATAGAATGGTTACAAGTGTCATACTCTCGCCTATGGATTCCAAAATCCATTTCAATTTCATTAATTCATTTAATGAATGAAAAATATCCAACATATATTAATATTAATCACTTTAATATATATTATATATATGCTAAAGGTGAGATATATATATATATATATATTTTATTTATACAATATAATGTAAAATAAATAATTACAATTTAATATTATATCATCTATATATTAAAGTGCAATCATTACTCTTACAATGTTTAACTTTCAAACATAAAATGTAAAAGATACTTTTCTTTTTCTTTTTCTTTAATCATAATTAAAGAATTAATTTTAGCCATTGATTGAAAATGAATGGATAAGATATAATCAAGAATTTAACACTTGACAACATCACATGATGCCATTTGTCAACCAAGGATCTATTTAATCAAATAACAATTATTTAATCATTAATAAATAAACCATTTATATATTAATATCTTTATGATAAAATATCTTTTTCAAGTCTCCATATATCTGTAAATCATATTTATAGTATTCGAATTATTATTAAAATATTTCTTATGCATATGTTTGCTAACGCGTCTTAGCCGATAAATTAATTCTTTACAATAAAGAATTAAATTGTTATCCTATCAAAGTATTGAAACAATATCAAACTAATTTAATGAATATTGTATAATAGCAATAACCATCATCATTAAGTAACTGGTTAATGTGTGTGACCACTTGGGTTTACAATGAGTTGGATATGAGTAGATATGAACCATTTCGCATCACTTCGGTACAACTCATTATAATCAAAGTTCTCAATAATCATGAGCAAACTCCAGTAAGATGTCATGACCCATAGACACAAATGAATGAATATTCAAAATAAACCCATATAGTCGTACGTATATGTAGTAAAGTTCATTTCCTGCAAATTTCCGATCAAATGCGGGTCATGAAATTGTTGAACCCCTAACTCAATCATAGGAATAGATGCTCAAAACATATATAAGATTCATGTATTCAAAAATACATTTTCAGAAACACGTTCTCTGAATCTTAATCTCCAATATCTAAGCCAACAGATTCCATCTTGGTTATTACTTGTCCTCATACACTAAGAACATATTGCAAGCAACTTTTTTTTACCAGACATGGCTATACACAAGTGAACGATATGCCTCAGTGTGAAGGGCAATCGTGACACTTCAAGTCAAAGGACCAGTGGTACATTAGTATGAATGTATGATGTATCATTGATTGTAGATAATCACCCATGTGATTCGTCACGTTCAATCATATTTAGTAACACGTTCTCTAACGTATCACTTATGTTTATGCTCTTGTGACAATAGACTCGTCATCCAACTATTAACATCCAATATTAATCTTTGGCAGCATCAAATATATTAGTCATGCAATGTCATATTCCCATATGATAGTACCTCAACCAGGAACTGATTCAAATGTATTTAAATTAAAGACTTTGTACTTATATCTACAACCTTTTACAAATCGAGTCTTAACAACATAATAAATAAAAGGATCTTATTCTACATTATTTATAAATTAGTAACTATATATGCAAAATGATATAATATTTCTTTTTATTAATTAAACAAATTTATAATTAATTATAGAAATATTTATATACATAGAATGATATCCTTGAACCATATGATACGATTGGTTCTAGGGCATATCTCTAACAATATGTTTATGTTGCTTCATCTTCCTAATCATACTAATAAATATAATATACATATGATTTGCCCAAATAATATGTTTATCTAAACTATTTCATACATAAGTGGTATAGATTGAGCATCGATATCATAAAGTAGGCACACATAATGCCTCTGATGAGTATCATGAGATGACATTACTACGACTAACAATGAAAGTCATGTCATAAGGATATTAGTGTAGATTAACAGTTAAAGAACTATTTTTTGAACGTGATTAAAGAAATGATGAATCACATAAAATGTATGTAGTCAATGATTTGTCATTTGATTGTAATAGTATGTGAGGTGATCTTTTGACCTAAGATGTCATAATCGACATTCGATATGGATGCATATGGTTCTTATGGTGTATACATGTAAGACTAATCATGTCTTACATAAAAGCTAGTTTGATCATCTGTTGTTTGTATTAAGATGTGAATGTCTGTCAACAGGGAATTCGTTGACTCGATATACAGAATTTTAGGCTTCTGTTGGCTCAATTCGGATTTGAGTTCCCAGTCAGGTATCAATTGTTAGTATATGCCCTAGAATCTATTCGTGTTATCGGGTTCATGGTTATGGATCTTGTATTATTTTATATTATCAATGAAAAAGTAGTTATTTATTCACAAACATAAGCTGTTTTCTTTACACAGCTAATCCACAGTAAACCTTTATGGTCACTCCAATATCTTTGTGCATTAGGAAGCTATGGAAGAGAGTTAAATATAATCCAGATGAGGGCTAGCACCTTCAGGTGTAATATGAGCCTGAAATATATATATATATATATATATATAAGTGTTAGATATATATTAAGAATTTTTTAAGTTGTTAAAGAATTAATCCTTTTATACTTTTATTTAATTTAATATAAATTACATGCTTAATGGATATTATTGATTATCCAATGACCAAAAGTTATGAAAAATTATCTTTCATAACCTTACATTAATTATGAATTAATATTCCACTTATACAAATAGTATCTTTAATGGATAAAGATAGACAAAATTATAATTATTAAGTTTGCAAAGGGTAATTATAAATTAATATTACACTAATATAAATAGTTTTCTTAATAGTTAAGGAAAACAAAAAAAAATGTAATTATTAATTTTGCAAAGAGTTGCATAATTAATTAATATTTACCAAGGGGTCAAAGTATAAAAGGCCACTTAAAAATCCAATTTAAGATGGGGAAATTGGAGAAGCTACAGGAAAAGAAGAAATTGGAAAGAAAGTTTGCTCTTCCGTTTGGCCAAACTTCTAAAATTGCATCAAGGTGGTGCAAATTGAAGAGACTTGATATTTTTCAAGTTTATTCATCAAATTTTACTTTCTAGGAAAGGTATGTGCTCAATTCTTAGCTTAATTTAAACATATATTAGATATATATTTTTAATTTGTGCATGTGATGCATGAAGAATTTAAGAGTTTTAATGCATAACTAGGCCATAGATCACTTTTACAAATGGTTTCAGAGCATGTTAGAGTGTTTGATTTGGCTATTGATTTGTTTGATTCTGGTGGAAATTAAAAGGATGCAAGGTTGTGATAATTTTGGCCATGGTGGGTTTTGGTGGAGAAAATTATTTTTTCCATGCAATTGAAGTGTTCAATTGATGTTTCATGTGATGATGAACCCTTGGTTGAAGTGTTGGATGGTCATTTAATGTCTAATTTGATTGGATGTCAAATCGATCAATTATGGAAGTATTGGTTTAATTGTTGCATGTGAAGTGTATAATTGCCAACAATGTGATCCTTTTGATGAACCGATGTAAAATGGATGAAAATTAGATTGGATTCCACGGTGGGTGCATTCGGTCAAGGTGAAGGCAATGATAAAAAATAATTTTTCATTTTGTTTTAATGTGTTAATTATATGAATTAATATGAAAATGGATGAATGGTGATGGAAAATGTTGAATTTTCCTTAATTCCATAAACTTGGTCATGTTGTGTTGGTTATGGAAAATGTGTTTCCATGATGCCATAATATGTTTAAGTGTGTTAAACATGTTAATGTATCAAGTGTTGGTGCATTAAAAACATATATGTAGTGAGATTGGCATATATGTGTGATTATGGAGAAAATGTGCATAAAAAGGTTTTGTGTTCATTTTCACCATAATATGGCACGATTTGTATAATTGGCAACAAAATACTGTTGTTGTATGTTCATATGGTGAATTAATGTCCTTGGTGTGAATATGCAATTTTGAATTGTGTAGGAAATGTATTTAAATTGTTTAAATACATGTATATGGTTTAATGTTATGTTTATGTATTTAATTTGAATAAATGCATACTAATATGTGTATTTTGATATGCATATATTAATTATACATTTAACTTAGTGCATTTGCATATATTTGATGTATATGCATGCATTGGCTGCACAATTTTAATATATGCATTAATACATGTTAATGTATGTTTATGTATATAGATATATGTAGTAATGTACATGTGGAAAAATAAAACATTAAATAACGTGTGTGAAAAATTTGATTTGTTGATCACATTTAGTAAATGTTACTAGCTTAATTGATTGGACAAGTTAATCATATCTACGTGTTAATTTAACATGATTAGTGATTTGTTGACTTAGTTTGAATTGTTAACATTGTTTTGCCAATTAATAAACTTGAACAAGCACGTGGATTCTGCTTTAACCGGTTTCCATACATTCACAAACCAATAATTCTTGTAAGACAAGAAAAACCAACACGTAAACATTGTAAAAATAAAATAATAATAATAATAATATAATAATAATAATAATAATAATAATAAATTCTTGTGAGACAAGGAATTAAAATACTACAAGCAAATCAGAAAAATTGTTTTTCTAACGTGTAAGCATTACATGTGTCACGCTCCTATCTTAGAGTCCACATATGACAATCGCCTCAGACCTTCCTGATACATTCTATATTATCAGAATGTATCAGAAGAGCTTGTAAGGCTTGTATATAAATCTTAAAATCCTGAAAGCAATTTATATACAAAATTCCCATCTATAGGATCATCAATATCAAAGAATGAATCTTCGTGATCAATTCATCCACAACATAATTGATTAATATAAATATCAATTTAGAAAATTATTTATATATGGGTTGAACAAAATAATAAATTATTACATAACCATTTAGTTACAATACTTTACATAAATCCTAGAAAATACATATCTAGTGGACTCAAATTACATATGTGAATCAAGAGTCAAAAAACTTACTCAAAGCGTCGTACGCTCTTTACTGCTACCATAAGCCCAGTGAGTACTCGCTCATAACCTGAAAGTTGTAATTGTGAGGGTTGAGTATACAACTATACTCAGTGAGTAAATACATACATATATACATATATACATACATGCACACGAATTTCTAAATTCTTAGATATTGAGATTTTATTAATATCATGCTTAAAATATATATGTACATTTTCATTTACATCCAATGACTATAAAATAAATTATAGGTATGCATTTAATTTAAACAACTAAATCGGGTTGGCCATACTTTCTCGACCGCTACCTTGGCTGAGGTAACGTTGAAATCCATTAGTAAGCTTTTTATGCATGAAAACCATATGCAATGAGTACTTATAAAACAGAAAACTATTTCTCAGGCATTGTAAAATCATTTATTTCTTATAAAACATGTCTTTATAAAATTATCCGTCTGTCTCACCAATGTTGGCCTCGAGTAGTCACTTGGTAATAAAGTGACTATCTTCGTCATATTTGTTAAATCCTTGAAATCCCTATTAAGCTGTCAAGACTTTCTATAGGATCTCTATAACAGCACATATGTGCTCAGCACACAGTGGACTTGCCATAGCTTCTCCCTTTTATATCAGTTTCACTACGGCTCCACTCACCTATGTGGCTTCTCAATAGATCCCTTTATAGGCTACCTCCCTGTATATACAATAAATAATCAAGCTTAAAGGCCATACAACTGATTTACTAGTCATATAACAATATCTGGCCACATCTAACCTCATCACCAAAATACATGCACAATTTAAAACAATTCATTTTCCAAATAGCGATTATAAATCATATAAATAAATTGGGCCTCCCCAGCCGTTAAGCATATATATTCAAAACAAATTCAAACCGCAGACTAATTAACACACTATCCCAATATCAAGTTTTATTCACATAAATACATGTTTATTTCAAGTTTCAATTAAACAATAGAAAACACATGTTTAATTCACAAACAATAAATATGTGTATAACACACATATATATTTAAATAATTCATGCATGTATAAATTTACTCACTACGAAAGGGAGAGTAATCACTCTCACTACGTGTCCTTGCGTCTACTTGATACTTCATTTGGGTTCTCGGAACCTAGTATCACACATGCATATATTTATAAATTCCAAGATTTTAAATAGTTTAACAAATATACACTAGATGCAATTGTGTGAAAAATATATCTAAATTTTCTTAATTGACACATATTACTTCGCGAGGCTTAACTAACGATGCAATTTATTCGATTTCTAACAATGAAATCCGATAGCCATTAATATTCCAAATTCCGTATTTTCATCTTAAACCAAATGTATACATTCCAAATTTTGTATTTATGTCTAAAACGAATTATGCCTATTCCAAATAACATTCAACACATATACAATTACTATATACTTTAAATTACCCCAAATTATCACATAAAGCTAGATTTTCTACGTAAATTCAACATAAATCATGGGTAAACAGTAACCCTAGATTTCAACAAGCTCAAATCTTCAAAATCGTACATCAAATAAGTTAATGGACTTACCAGAAACTCGTAAAAGTCCTTAAAACTTTGAATTTATGTTTAATCGATAAAACCCCCAAATTTTGTTGAAACCCTAATTTCCTTTCATGCTCTTTCTTATCCTTTTTTGTCCAAATGTGGCACTAAATCGTAAAGGAGAAGATGATTAGTCAATGGGTAAGCAAGATTTGATTGAGAAGTTAGATGTTTTGCTTTGATTTTGAGAAAATCCGAAAGAGATAGTGAGAGAGAGAGAGAGAGAGTATGTTTAGAGAGAAAAGGAGAATAGACAAATGAGAAGCATGCAAATGATTTCCCCCCTCATGGATATTTATATAAATGAGTAAAAGGACTGAGTTGCCCTTGGAAATCTTTGAAATTTTGTAATTGCTCTTTAAAATTTTGCCCATATTTGTTTACTATCGACCTAAAGGTTCGACACTTTTAGCCAAAGTGTCGATACATTTGAAGTCAGTGTTCAAAATTTTTTAGGGGCAAAAGTGTCAATACTTCCTGTTCAAGTATCAACACTTTTAATGAAAGCGTCGACCTCTTCCCTTCCCAGCATCAATACTTCATGCAAAATTCCACATTTTCTTACTAAAAACTTAAAATAAAAATTTTTCCTGAGGGCTTCGCCCCTCGGACCCCTACAAGAGCACTAACCCTTAACCTTGCTCACTAACTAGCTAGCGAGATCGCCAAGTGCATTAGCGTAGGGCTTTATTCTGAAATCCTACTTAGACTAAATTTCAAATCATAACTTAAAATTTATTATATTAATTTCTTTAAACTAAATTTTAAATTCACCTACGCCTCAATGATGAATGTCATAAATTAACTACTTTACCCTCATGCTTGAAGGACATGGTTTATAACATGTGTTGTAACAATTTTAAATTGTTAATAAAATATGCTTTAAGGCTTTTAATAATATTAATATTTATTCATGAGAAAAATAATTATTATTTATAATAAAATATTTGTTCATGAGAGGAATAAATATTTTTGTGAATAAAAATAAAAATAAAAATATAATATTTCTTCATGGGATGAATAAATATTGTTAATAATAAAATATTAAAATGTATAATATTAACATGTGTTTTTCTAAAAAACACCTGTTAAAATATGCATTATTATAACATGTGTGTGACACATATGTAATTAAAATGCATAATGACTCCCTAATAAAAAAATTATTAAATCTTTGTCTACCATGGTGGGATATGAGATGTATGTAATTGAATTCAGTTATCTGGTTCTTTGGTGTTAATTATATCTTGACCAAGATTATAAAATGTGAGGATGAGATGAGAATAATATTTTAAGAAAACACAATGGTTCGAATTTAACTGGCCTAAGGTACTAAGATTTTTATTATGTGAGCTATCCGAAACTAAGACAAAGAAAAATGAATCGAACCTTACATGTTGATGTAAAAGGAAATAGTTTCCTACTTATTGAAATTAATTAATCAAGATTTATATTATGTGAGGTTGATTAATTTTAATAAGAAATCGATTCCCCACTAATTTTAATAAAAACTCCAATGAAACCTTTGAATCCTAATTTAAGGAGTGTGTGATTCAAATTAAATAATGGGAGCTAATATGATTAACATTTTATATTAATAGTCAAAGTGTTTGATTATTATTATTATAATTCAATTATTTGATTTTAAATAAATCAAATTATTTGATTTATTATAAAACAAATCACTAACACATCATTTTTTGTTTATTTTTAGAAAACTCAAAAATTATTGTGATATTTAAACATAATACAAAAAATGGCTGCCAGTAATGCTTTCCTACTCATTTTGGACAATAATATTTGATAGGGCTCAATTTTAAAGATTAGCTCAGAAATCTCAGAATTGTTTTGGATTTCTAGAAAATGGACTATGTCTGAGAGGCACCCATGCCACTCGATATTGATGACAATGCTTCACCAAAGGATCGCGAGGCATTAGAAAAATAGAATGAGGATAACATGAGAGTTCGAGGTTACATGTTAGCCTCAATGAACAAGGATCTTCAGATAAAGCACGAGAATGTCTTGCGTGCTTATGATATCCTAACTACATTATAAGAGTTGTATCGTGAGAATACTCGAGTGATAGAGTACGAGTTGTGCGCTTCTCTTTTTAGTATGAGGCTTAAGGAAGGACTGTCCCCTGATGATCATGTCATTAAGATGATAAATCAAATAGGATAGTTAGACATTTATGAGGTGATTATACCTAACTACCACAAGGTGAATCTGATTCTCTAGTCCATTCCCTCTAGTTATAAATCAGTTATAACTAGTTATAATTTAATCAAGATTGTGCAAACTCTTCCTGAGTTGCTCAATGAGCTTCAAGAGTTTTATAAACAAAACTCTAGAGGGAAAGGATATAAGCATGTCCACATAGCTTCTACTAGTAAAACTAACAGTAAGTCAAAAAAGCCACAACAGAAAGGGCCAAAAGTTGGTCTAAAGAAAAATGGCTTTAAGAAAGCCACCTCTAAGGCTGAGAAGCCTGAAACCAAAGGAAAGTGTTTCCATTATGGGAAAGAAGGATATTGGAAGAGGAATTGTCCTCTGTACCTTAATAATCTTAGGAAGGCTAAAGCACATTCGTATAACTATTCTATGATTGATTATGAAATAAGTATTATTTTTTTTATCATCATTCTTGGATATTAAATTCAGTAGCTACATCTCATATTTGTGTCTCTTTGCAGGCAATGAAGAATAGTTCTGTGCTGTCGAGAGGCGAGATCGTTTTGAGGATGGCTAATAGAACAACAGTTGTTGCCGAAGCCACAAGATCTTGCGTGCTGTGATTATCAAGTGTTCACATTTTGAGATTAAACCATATATTGTATTTTGCTACAACAATTAGAAACATTATTTCTGTTTCTGTACTATGTAAATATGGTTACGATGTACAGTTTACTAGAAATGAATGTTTGATACATTTGAGAAATATATTAGTTGGCAAAATAATAAATATGAACGGTTTGTATGTCCTTAAATTAAATAATAGTTATTTAATAAAAGCTATTACTAGTAAAAAAATTCGTGATAATTCAAATCCTAAATATCTATGGCATCATAGTTTAAGTTATATTGGAGAGCGTTAGTTGAATCAGCTTGGACAAAGTAGCCTTTTAGGTACACTAGGTTTGGAAATCTATCCAATCTGTGAATCATGTCTTTGAGATAAAATGACCAAATCGTCCTTTAAGAATAAAGGAAAGAAAGCAACGAAACTGTTGGAACTCATACATACGGATGTGTGTGAACCATTCAATATCAAGGCTCGAGAAGAATTTAAGTACTTTATTACCTTTAATGATGATATGTCACAGTATAGGTATGTGTATTTGACGAAATACAAATCTGAATCCTTTGAAAAATTCAAAGAATTCAAATATGAGTAAAAAAACAAACTGAAAAAAGTATTAAAATTTTACAATCAGATCGTGGAGGAAAATACTTGAGTATAGAATTCTAAGAATTCTTGAAATAAAATGGCATTATTTTCTAGTTTAGTCTTCCTTATACAACACAATTGAATGGTGTAGCAGAAAGAAAAAATCGTACCTTATTAGAAATAGTGAGATCAATGATGAGTTTTACAGACTTATCATTATATTTGTGGGTATATGCGCTACAGACTGCTATGCATATTCTTAATTAAGTTCCATCAAAATTAGTCCAAAAGACTTTATATGAGATATGAAGTGGAAAGAAAGCCAGTATCAAGTATATGAGAATTTGGGATTGTACAGCTTATGTTAAGCTAGTTAATATTGATAAGCTAAATGTAAAATCATAGAATGTTCGGTTTATTGGATACCCTAAAGATTGTTTAAGATATTATTTATACTTCTTTTTTGATTAAAGATTTTGATCAGTAGAAATGGCCACTTCTAAAAGAAGAGTTCTTAGAAGAAGGTGGTGCGGGAAAAGAAATTGAGCTTAAGGAACAATTTTTAGAGACTCAAATCAATAATGTTGATGTTGGATAGTCCAGTTAGTACACCTCAGTCTCGGTTTTAACTTGAAAATCTTCTAGAGTATCGCAACTTCCATAGAGATATGAATTTCTCTATGAGGAAGATTTTGAATCGTTCCTAACGGGAGAAATTGATACAGTGATAATCCCTGAAGTTATGAAGAAGCAATCTTAGATAGAGATTTAGGAAAATGGCTAGAAGGCATGGATTTTGAAATTCAGTTCATACATGCCAACCAAGTTTGGACACTTGTCAATCTACTAGAATGAATTTTTCCTATTGACTGCAAGTGAATTTTTAAGAGAAAGATTGGTAAAGATGGCAAGTTAGAGACCCATAAAGCCCAGCTAGTAGCGAAAAAGTATACTTAGACATAATGGTTGGATTATGAGGAAACTTTCTTGCCCGTGGCTATGATTAAGTCCATCCGGATTATGCTAGCCATTGCAGCATACCATATTTATGACATCTAGTATATGGATGTGCAACCCATATATAGCAACCCATAAGTTTTGCATTCACTACAGATAGAAATAAGATATGTAAGTTGCATCGATCCATATATGAATTAAAGCAAGCTTCTAGAAGTTGGAACTTAAGATTTGATGAGGTGATCAAATCATTTGGTTTTGAGAAAAACCTAGATGAACTCTGTGTTTATAAATAAGTTAAAGATCATTCCATCATGTTTCTCATATTATGTGTAGATGACATATTACTGATGAGAAATGACATGGGTATGATGACTAAGATGAAACTCTAGTTATCAAGAACCTTCTCAATGAAAGATTTAGGAGAAGTAACCAATGTTCTTGGAATTTGCATCTATAGAGATAGAGCGAAGAGGATAATAGAATTATCCTAAAAAATATTGAAAATGTTGAAAAAGTTTAACATAGAGAACTCTAAGAGAGATCTTTTGCCTTTCAATCATGGTCTTTATCTCTTTAAAGAGATGGGTTTAAAGAATGATGAAGAGGTGCAATAGATGCGTACTATACCTTATGCTTCAACTATAAGTAGTTTGATGTATACAATGCTATGTACACGACCTGATATAGCATATGTTGTAAGTGTTACGAGAAAATATCAAGCTAATCTAGGGGAGAAACATTGGTCAGCAGAAAAATCAATCCTTAAGTACTTAAGAATGACTAAGGATTTGATTTCGAGTTATGGATGTCAAGAGTTGATTTTCAGGGATACTCAAATTTTGACTTCCAGTCAGATATGGATGATAGAAAGTTTACATCTGAATTCATTTTTGTATGTAATGGAAGTGCTGCCAGTTGAAAGATTTCTAAGCAAATGACCACAGCAGACTCCACTATAGAGACTGAATATATTGTTGCTTTTTAAACAACAAAGGAGGTTGTTTAGATGTACAAGTTCGTATCTGAACTAGGTGTCATTCCTAGCATGTGTTCTTCGATAACTGTGTTCTATGAAAATACCAGAGCCATTATACAAGCAAAGGAACCAAGAGCACACTAAAAGTCTAAACATATTTAGTGTAAATATCACATTTTGAGATAATTCATTGGAGCTAGAGAGATTCTTATACAAAAAATAGCTATAACAGATAATGTTATTGACCCACTCATTAAGCGATAACACTAAAGCTACTGGACCTACATCTTGAGAAGATAGGTATAAGATATAACATTGAATGACTTTAGTGTAAGTGAAAGATTGTTAGTGTATGCCCTAGAATCCATTCGTGTTATCGGGTACAGGGTTATGGATCTTGTATTATTTTATATTATCAATGAAAGAATAGTTCTTTATCACATATGTAGGCTGCTTTCTTAATTGAATCATGCTATATATTAAATTATGTATGTAAATTGTCCAAATAATTTATTTAATAGTTAAATAAAATTATCAAAGTCGTTTCCTTCAAAAGTGATATTGATTGACAAGTCATATCACGTAGTAGGCATATTAGATACTGCCAATAAATATTATAAGATAATATTAGTGCAGGTGATAACGAGAGTTATATCATAAAGACATTAGTATGGAGAAAAAGTTAAAAAACTATTTTTTGAATGTGATCAAATAACAATAAATCATGTGGTATGCATATAGTCAATAATTTATCATTAGATTGTACTAGTGTACAAAGTAATCTTTTGACCTGAGACATCAGAGTTGGAGCTCATATGGATATGCAAGGTTCATATGGTGTATATATACGGAACTAGTCATGTCCTGTATAAAAGTCAGTTTGGTTATGCGTTATTCATATAAGCCTCTCAATGATGGTCAAAATGGGATCCGTTGGCTCTATAATTAAAGTGCGAGTTTCTACTAATTCTCGCTAAATCGAGTTCCAAGACAAGTGTCGATAAAAGTCTGAAATTAAAAGTCTTTGGCCAGAGCAAATTTAAAAACTCATACAATGAGTTTGTATTGAAGAGTTTATGATATATTGATCGACATTTCGTGAAAAATTAAGATTAGGGTTTTAACATCTATGAACTCTTCCTCGATTAAGATTGGACACCGGAAAAATTTTATCCACACAATATGTACAGTTAGATTAAGGTTTAATAAAGAAATTCTTTATTGTGATTTAGGGGCTGTGACATATTGCTATATGTTACTCACAGTCATTAAATTTGTTAAATAGTTCAAATTCGAAGAGTTCGAATTAGGGGTATTCAATGTCCGTTCCAGTTCCGGTTTCGGTTCCACTTGGAATCGGAATTTACCCTAAAAAATTCGGTTTCTAAATTTTAGAACCGGAACCTACCATATTAACAGGGTACCCTTTTTTTTGTTCCAATTCAATTTTGGTTCGGTTCTAGTTCCAAAACAGGGTACCCTGTTTATCAATTATCTCAATTTCTCTAATTTTTAACTCCATAAAAAATATTAAAAAAATAAAATCAATTAAATTAAATTATAAAATTATTGTATACATGACGAAAATTTGAGTGACGAAAAATAAAGAAAAATAAATTATTAAAGAGAATTGATATACAATAAATTATTGAAAAATATTGTATTATTACTCAAATTAATATTACACATCACTAAAAAAAGAAATTTAATTTTTTTATGATGATACAGTCATATATATAATAATATTATACCATGTATATATTTATTTATTATAATTGTTAACTCTTTTGATAATTTTAAAATAATTATATACACATCACGATTTTATTAAATTATTATACAAATAACATGATAAATTAAGTTAAAGAAAACATTATAAACGCATTGGTTAATTTTTTTTAATGTAATTTAACGTACTTTCTTTAATAAATTGTGTAACTTTATATATGTAGTTCAATAATTAAGAGTTTATATTTGAATATAAAGTGAGATTTAATTAATTTGGTTTGAAAATTAATTTTTTTTAATTTTTAAATTAAACTAGTTCTTCGGTTCGGTTCCGGCTCCACAATCTTTGGAACTGGAACCTACCCTTAAAAAACGGTTCTTAATTTTTTAGATTCGAAACCTACCCTAAAAGAATCGATTCCGGTTCGAAACCTATTTTTTCGGTTTAGGTTCGGAACCTATTTTTTCGGTTCAGTTCTTAATAGTTCTGGGTCAAACCGAAACTGTTGATCATACCAAGTTTGAATATAACTCACAGCTAATCCATAGTGAACCTTCATGGTCACACCAATATTTTTGTGCATTAGAAAACTATGAGAAAGAGTTAAATGTTATCCAGACGAAGGCTAACACCTTCAAAGATAATATGGAGCCAAAATATATACATATATAAGTGTTATATATATATATATTAAGAATTTTTTTAAATTGTTAAAGAATTAATCATTTTATAATTTTATGTAATTTAATGTAAATTACATGTTTAATGAATAATATTGATTATTCAATAACTAAAAAGTTATGAAAAATTATCTTTTATAACCTTGCATTAATTATGAATTAATGCTTCACTAATGCAAATATTATACTTAATGGATAAGGATGGACAAAATTATAATTATTGAGTTTGCAAAGGGATTGAGCAATTAATTATAAATTAATATTACAATAACATGAGTAGTTTCATTAATGGTTAAAATACATCTTATAAAAATCATCATACATCAAAACAAGCAAATGATTGAGTAAATTGCAAACAAAAAAGAATGCTTCTCCAATTTAGGCAGACTTCCTAAGATTCTAAAGACCAGACATAGTAGATGCACTAAACAATTCTTATGTCATAAGAATAAAGGAAACATAAAAACCCATGATAGGCCATAACTCTTCCATTTCCAAGTAAGAGCAGTACTTAGTCAACTATAAGCAGAAGTAAACAAGATTGGTTAATGATAACTTCCTTCTAAGCAACAACGATCACTTTCCACTTTGTTTTCAATATTGAACAACATGCTAAGTGACACTATGATTTTCACTAGTCAATAGAAAAGTATATAATATTCACACGAACTAATGCAAAATTCTATGCTGTTTACAATTTAACAATTGAAGAAGCATCAAACTTCCATCTATGTGACATAGTTATCAGACAAAGGCAAGTCAGAATCATAAGCATAATGATAAATACTAAAATGCATCCTATTACACAACCATATATTCTAATGCAAATAATAAATCCTCAAAAGAAAATGGCATAACAGTGGAACACCAACAACAATCCAACAACCAACAATGCAACAGCACTTGCAGGCAAACAATTAAAAATTTTGCAATAGTAGTAATAACACCACCTACAATATAACAACAATACCAAAACCAACACCACAAGTAATATTAAGTAGTAATATGATAAAAAAAAGTGATTACATAATTAGCTTTACCAAATTCATATCTTCTAGCATTTTTAAGTAATTCTTTAATATTTATGGGAGTCAGTATAGCTCGTAACCAATTTTGAGTACAAATCAATGATTGCAAAACTTTCAGATTTAAACAACTTCGAAATGGATCAAGCACATTACCTGATGTACTAAAAGCTTACTCTGAGGAAACAGTGGACACAGAAATTGCCAACACATCTATTATAATATGAGAAATAACTTTATACTTGAACCTATTACTTTTCCAACCAAGCTAAAATATCAAAATTTTTCCAACATCTTCACAAGCTTCTTCAGAGTACTTTTTCAACTTTGATTTAGGCTCCACATCTTCTTCATCTCTTATAAACCTCATTAATTCATATTGAATCTGTATGTCATCATCATTGCCACTAACACCATCACTTTACTTTATCATACTTAGGCTTTAAGATAAATTACTTGGTTTTGAACTTCTGTAATCACCTTCATAAAACTTAAACAAACGTTGCAAGATATTCTTAACATCTGCACATTTCCAGTATCATTATCAAAAAGTCTCTTGTAAAAAATGTTTTCTCACATACATCTTATATCTAGGATCCAACACAGTTACAATGACAACCATAATGTTTGTCCTATCAACATCATCATAACACTTATCGAACTTTTCTTTCATTTTCAAACACATACTTCTAACGTACGAATTTGTATCATTTGCCCATTCATTCATGCAACTAAAAATGGAAACAATATCATGAATATAACCATTAGAAGTGACATATAATGATCCCGATAATTTTTTAGTGTATTTATAAAACTTCTTTAAAAATCTTGAAAAAGTTTTTTCCTTTTGCCAATCTTCTCAAGTTGAAACACCATTATCATTCTCAAGTTTAGACTTGTAAGTTGGATCTGTTGTCCCAATTGGCTATACCCAAGAGGGAGGTGAATTGGGTTGCTTAAAAATTTCAAGCTTAAAATGAATGCAATACAGTACAACAAATAAAACAGTAGAAAGAGAGAAAGAAAATACATAATTTATAGTGATCTGATAAGCTTGGCCTACATCCACTCTCTCGGTTTTGGATCACCACCAAGGTTTGATTATCTCCTTGTTTCTTTGGGTCAAGTAAAACTCATTACAACTCCTTTTAAGGTGAAGGACAACAGCACACTTTCTTTTTCCCTGGTAAAGAGAAACCCAATACAATCTTCGTTTAATCCGGGTGAAAATAAACTCAATATAACTCATAAATGTAAATTTTAGACTTTCACAATAGAGCTAAAATGTCAATAGATGCATACAAGTAAATTTCTCTCACAAGGAATGAATAAAGAACAATTATATTAGAGAGAGAAAGTCTATTTACGTTAAGAATTTTAGATGAATAATTATTGTTTTGCCAAATATATTCTGTTAATTCTTTTTGTCTTCTAGTCTTCTATTTATACTTATACTCTTTTTGAAGACCCTTGTGTCTAACTGCTTGATTAAGTACATTTAATGTCCACCATAAATGCTGCAAAAGTTACTGTTAAACTTTAAAAATGTCAGGAAGTATTGATCCGTTCTTGTAGTGTTTAAGCAAAATTTGAATCTGAGCTTATCTTGGATCCCAAGTATCGATCATTTCTACTTCACGTATCGATCTGGTCAAGTTCGTAAATATTTTTGAAATCTCTGACTTGCTTCGTATCAATCTGTTTAACACATGTATTGATCTGGTTTGCCTTGTAATTATTTTTGAACTCTCAAGTTGGCAAAGTATCAATCTCTTCAGCTTCAGTATCGATTTGGTTCATTTCGTAAATATTTTGAAATTATAAGGAATGTGAAGTATCAATCTCCTCTAATTTGGGTATTGATCTGGTTCACTTTATAAATACTTTTGAACTCTTTAGAATGCGAAGTATCAATCTCCTTTGCTTTGGGTATCTATCTGGCTAACTTTGTAAATATTTTTGAAATCTCTAGAATACGAAGTATCGATCTCCTCTGCTTTGGGTATCTATCTGGCTCACTTCGTAAATATTTTTGAACTTTCTAAAATGCAAAGTATTGATATTTTAAACTCTGAGTATCGATCTTTTCTACTCGTATGGATCTGCATCTTTTAAGTATCAGTCCGATGGCTTGGTGATTTCTTCTGAGGCTATTGACATATTTAAATTCATTTTATCATCCATAAATTAAATTGGCATTGCAATAACTTTGGTCGTTATCAAAAACACACACTTACATATCATGATATCATCAATCTTATATTGAAACTATTAACTGTTGGAGATATGCCCTAAAATCAATCGTGTCATACGGTTTAGGGATATCATCCTTATGTATATATAACTTTTTAATTAATTATAAATTAGTTTATGATTAATAAAATGACGTTTATATCATTTTGCATATCCAGTTGTGTATATATATTATATATAAAATGCAGAATGAGATTCCATGATGTATTATGATATCAAGACTCTATCTGCAAGGATATGATAATATAAACATTTGAATTAGTTCCCGGTTGAGGTGATGTCATATAGGAGTATGACATTACATGACTACCATGTTTATGATGCTGTCAAGGATTAGTATTTGATGCTAATAGTTGGGTGACGAATCCTATGTAACGAGAGCATAATATATGGATAATGCATTGGAGAACGTGTTATTGAACATAACCAAAAGTGACGAATTACATGGGTGATTATCTATTGTCAATGATACATCACACAGCCGTATCAGTGTACCATTGGTCATTTGACCTAAGGTGTCACAACTGCCCTCTGCACTGAAGCATATCATTTACTTGTGTATATCGCACTGGCTAACCATGCCTGGTAAAAGAAGCTTGCTGACAATGTGTTTAGGTGTATGAAGACAAGTAATGACCAAGATGGAATCTGCTGGCTCGGATATTTGAGCTTGAAATCCTAGGTGGGGATGTCATACATGGGAAATGAAGTCTCTAGCTAGAGTACGTGTTTCTGGAAAGGTGTTTTCAGATACATGATTCCTGTATATGATTTGAGACCTTATTCCTATGATTAAGTTAGGGGTTTGACGATTCCATGACTCGAACTCGATTAAGAGTCGACAGTAAAGGGACTTTACTACATGAACGTATGACTATATGGATTCATTAGTATTTAGGGATCATGATGTCTTGCTAGAGGTTGGTCATAATCATTGGGAACTTTGGTTACAAAAAAAATTGTACCAAAGTGATACGAAGGAGTTCGTGATCACCTATGTCCAGTTCACAGTGATTCCAGGGGGTCACACACATAGTCGGTTACTTGATGATGATGACTATTGCTACTATACAATGATCATTAATTGATTAATGATATTGTACAGATATTGATCAGGTAGTAATTTGATTCTTTATTGTAAAGAATAAGTTTTCCGACAAGGACGTGTCAGCACACGTAAGCGTGAAAAATTTTTTGGTTTAATTATAGGATACCGTAAATATAATTAATGGGTATTATTATATTAAGATATAATAACAATAAATATCTAATATATATATATATATATATTAGTAACTCTCTCTCTCTCATTAATAATGTATTAATGTATATGTGTATTATGTAATGCATACAATGATTAAAGGAATCAATTCCCACCAACCATCCATGACTCATACTTTGCATTCAATTCATGTGATGAGTTGTAAATGCAAGTGGGTTGATTCATGTAAAGTGGCGTCAGTGGAGAAAAAGTCAATTATCAAATTGGATTTGATACAAAATATCATGGCTTAAGTTTGTTAAGTCAGAGTGAGATTACGTGACGTGTGAAAACCTTCTCTAGTTTTGTGAAACCTGAGAGAGTCTTCTTCTTCTTCAACCGAAGGCTACTTGGTGATGCAAGCTTGAGTTGAGCTTGGTTGTGAACCAAAACAAAACAGAAGAGAAAGAGGAAGAACACCTAGAGAGAGAAAGCTTGGTAAGCTTAGTGAAGCTTGAACCAAAGCTTAAAGATCCTAAATAAGCCGAAACCGGCATTATCAACACCTACAGGTGGTGACACCCAAGGAAGCAAGCTGGTTGCTATTCCGGATTACACAACAAAGAAGTAAGACTTCTCACTTTGTGCTTTAGTTTTAAATTATTTTGAAAGCCAAGACATGCATGTGTGCATGTCTAGATCTGTTGGGAGCCTATTCCGTAGGCTCATGAGATGGCCATGGCTTCCTTGCGACGGTTGTGCGCCTGGAAATTGATTCCATGCATCGCGCTTCTACTGCGCTTGTAAATCAGAGCGCGCCAGTGGCCGCTGTTCACTTCACTAACATGATATCATCAATCTCTCTATTTTTTAATGATGACAAAATAAAGTATATTTTAACAATTTTAGTCAATCTAAAGTATCTAACTCCCCCATAAGGTCTATGAAGTTTCTCTTTTCCCTTTTAAGTTGTGATTTACTTTAATATCAAATTTTGTCATTTCTCCCCCTTTTTATTATGTTTAAGATTTAGATTTCAATTCAAGTTATTTCTCCTCCCTTTTCATTAGCAATCAAAGAAAGAAAAAAAATGTAAATAATGGAGCAAGAATTAAGACATAAAAGTTCCATTAATCATGAAATCATCAATAAAAATAATGCATTCAGTTTAAAGCAACAAAACAATAACCATTCCATAGTTAAAAATAAATATGCTACACAAGTTAAAAACTAACAACTACAGACATCTAAGGATCACATCATCGAAACTATCACTATCGATGTCTAAGTCAACAAGATGAGACGTGTTTGGCTGTGGGCGTATAAAGGTCAATAGTCAGGCGATGGTGGTCGAGGTGTAAAGAAAGAGGCTATGAGTCCTCGATATGGTGGTGCTAGTGTGGAGACTCTGGCTAAACTTTACATAAAACGTCAAGTTTCGTTACAAAACTCAAGTTCAAACTTGCCAAATTGTGTGATGCCTTGATCAGCCTAATTAAGATATTCTTCTATCTGGTGCATTTTGGTGGTGACCATGGTCTTTAGACTAGTAAGCTGCTCATCAAAGTTAGTCATTGCAGTGTCCACCCACTCTTTAATTGCGATCATCTTAGCCAGTATATCTTCTAAGATAGTCATCAATATTGAGGGAGAAGGTGATTAAGATGTCGGCGTTGTCTGAGCTAAGGGAGGTGTTGATGTTGCTACCTAAGACACATCTATTGGTGCTAGTAAATCATCTGCCAGTTGCTCCACAAGCTTCTCCTGGCCTCTACCGAGTGCTAAGTACTTATAATAGGCTTGAAGTACCCACTCTCTGTCTGTGTTCTACTCATAATGCATGAGTCAAAACATGGTCTTTGATAACATTGTGGCAACCAAGGGCTCAATGGTATCTGTCTTCACCTATATCCACAGAAGACTCTTAGATATGATGTTCGAGATCACGTAGCTATAGTGTAGGTGGATAGCTTTTAACAAAGTGGTCTATATGGTAACGTTAAGAATCCAGCTTAATAGGTCTTGATGCTGCCTCTCCATTATGCATTGCATCCACTAAATGTCCTCATACATCATCTCCAAATAACAACCTGAATGGGCGTTGATATTGTACGAGACGATCAGGTGTAGAATCCTTTTGTGGAAGCCAAGATGAATAGGCTTATTGTCTATCTTTGCTAGGCTTGGATTCTTGAATAGCATTTTGCATGCTTCAAGAGTTTGAAAGGTGCTAGCTGGGTAAGTGATGCCACCCTCAGGCACATGAGTCACCCTTGATAGTACACTTGCTTTAACTTGAATTGCATGCTGTTGAATCGTGCTTGTGAATTCCGTTATTCTCACTTTCCCTGCATGAAGGTCTTTAGCATCCAAGTTGAAGTAGAACATTTTGACAAGACTGTCAAAACATTTTCCTCTTTGTTTGAGGAAATCACTCCACCCAAAGTCTTCAAATGTACTGAGATATTGGAAATTGATGGAACAAAGGAAGTTGAAGTTCAGAACCCATCCAAGAGCCACTTTTCGGTGGAGACAGAGGGAGAGGTATTGATCCTCGGTTTTTCGGTTTGCTAAGTCTAGTTTGAAAATGAGACTTTTTTCGTTATTGATCTCTTGCGTTGAATCACCTTTGGGTTATTTGTTCTAGGCATTTTCGAGGTGAGTTGAGCGATTTGAGAAGTTTAAAGGTATTTGAGTTTAGAAAGAGAAAAAGCTTTGAAGTTTTGAGTGAAAAGAAGATTTCAGATTTGATGATATCATGAGAGCAATTGATGATATTAATTTTTAATATACATATGTTTTTTATAATGACTAAGTAAAATAAAAAGTTACTAAATGTATCTCAAAATCATGTATAAGTATGCTTAATATTATTGATTAACAAATTTCTGTCTAAGTTCATCGAAAAGCCTGCAAGATCGATACTTAAAGACAAACAGATTGATAGGTGAGTAAACGGATTGATACATGAGTAGAAAAAGATCGATAAATCAAAAAGTATCAATATAAAGAAATGAGTATATGATATTTGCTGAGACAGTAACTTTAGATGAAATTACCAGTGCAACCAGATTGATACATGAAGATCGGCAGATCGATACATGGTTTTCACAGAGAGTTGCAAAAATAATTACAGAGGCAATTAGATCAATAAATGGAGATCAACAGATCGATACATGGTCTTCATAGAGAATTGTAAAATAATTATAAAGGCAACCAGATCGATATATGGAGATCAGCAGATCGATGCATGGTCTTCATAAAGAGTTGTAAAATAATTACAGAGGTAACTAGATCAATACATGAAGATAAGCAGATCGATACATGGTCTTCACAGAGAGTTGGAAAATAATTACGAAACAGACCAGATCGATATCCAGCATCAATAGATCGATACACTGAAACCCAAAAATACTTCTAGCGCAAACAGATCGATATTGGAGAAGTGAAAATCGATACTCGAGATGCAAATCATACTATGCACTTAAAGAGATTGATACATGAAGAAATGGTTCGATACTCTTTCTACTTTAAAGCTCAACAGTAACTTCTGCAACATTAATGACAAATATTAAATGCACCAAATCGAGCTGTTGGACTAGTGCTACTTCACAAAAATGATAAATATAAATAGAAGATACAAAGCAAAGTAGAGTAGGACGATCACTTGCAAGCAATATCAACAAAAATCCTTAAATAGTGATTTTATACGTAAACAGTGAACTTTTCTCTCTCTACTGTAAATCTTTCAAATCTTGTGTAAGAGAACATTTTTCTTGTGAGAGCTTATTGAAATACCTACTCTAGTGTGAGAACAAAGATAAAATATATATTTGTAACTTGGTATTGGGTACATCTTCACCCATACTAAAGAAGATCACCTTGGGTTGTCTACACCTGTTGCAAAAAAGCTATGAAGTTACCCTTCACCTCAAAAAGAGTGTACAGAGTGTTTTTTGTCCCATCAAAATAAGAAGTTAGTTAAACCTCGAAGGAAGTAATTTGTATCCGAGAAAGTGGACGTAAGCCAAGATTTATCGAACCACTATAAAACTGTGTTTGTATCTCTCTCTCTAATTACTATTTTATTATTGCACTGCATTGCATACATTTTTAATTGCTAAAATTTAAAAACCCAATTCACCCCTTCTTGAGTGTTGCCAAATGGGCCAACAAGTGGTATCAGAGTTTAACTCAATCAAATAGGATTCACAACATTGAGAAGTAGATTAAAATGGCATCTAGTAGTAGTCTTACACAAATAGTAGAAGGATAATCTACAAACAGACCCATATTCTTTAATAGAACAGATTATGTGTACTGGAAAAAAAGGATGCAAATCTTCTTATCAACATTAAATTTTGAAATATTAAATATAATAGAAGATGGGTATTATCTATCCACAACTGAGGATGAAATAACTAGAGAGAAAAAATTAAAACCAAAAAGGGAAAGGACTCTTGAAGAGAGAAATTGTTCACCTTAAATGCAAAGGCAATGAACATTCTCTATTGTGCTTTAGATAAAGCCAAATTCAATAGAATTTTAGGATGTGACACTGTTAAATCAATTTGGGACATGATAGAAGTTACGCATGAAGGAACTAGTACAGTTAAGGAATCTAAAATTAATATGTTAGTTCATGATTACAAATTGTTTAAAATGAAACCAAATGAGAGTATAAAAGACATGTTTACTCATTTCACTGATATTACTAATGACTTGAAAGCTCTTGGTAGATCTTACTCAAATACAGAAATTGTGATGAAAATTCTAAGGAGTCTACCTAGAAGTTGGAAAGTTAAAGTTACAGCAATTAGAGAAGCAGAGGACTTAAGAACTTTACCTTTCGAGGAACTTCTCAGATAGTTCATGACATACCGGCTTAAAGGAAGACGCAATGATGATGAGGATAAAGAAAAGGAAAAAAGAAACATAGCACTGAAGAGCACCAAAAAGGAAGAAAAGGAAGATGAGAATGAACAAGATTCCGATGAAGATAATTTTCTTCTCATGGCCAGAAAATCTTTAACAAAGAAGGGTCTAAGGGAAGAAACTAGAAAAAAAGAGACTATTCAAGAAAGGATGGAATCAAGAAAAGCCTTGAAAAGGAAAAAGAAAAAAGGAGAGAAATCATTTGCTATGAATGCAAGAAACCGTGGCATATATGACCCGAATGTCAACTAAGAAAAGATAAGAAAGATAAGAACAAGAAGAAGTCAATGAAAGTGACATATGATGACTCATCTAGTGAAGAGCATCATCGAAAACCAAGCGAGCAAATTTCTGGCTTATGGGAAAACTAGAAGATGAGGTCACCTCTCTGGATCAAACTCTTCATTTTATGATACATGTTCAAATAATGATGATGATCTATTAAATGAAGACTTGAGTGTATTATATAAGGAACTTAGAAATAATTTTCAGGTTTTATATGCAAAATATAAAGTAGCAAAGAAAAAGAATTCCATGGTATTAAAGGAAAATGACTTATTGAAAATAAAAGTTAAAGAACTAGAAATTAAGAATGAATCTAGCTCACCTAATGAACTTGATTTATTAAAAGATGAAAATAAAATCTTGAAAGGTGAAATAGCTTCTCTCAAAGAAATCTTGGCTGAATTTACACAAGGAAAATAATCATTAGATAAGCTTTTAGGTAGTCAAAAATTTGTATTTGATAAAGTCGGACTTCGATATAAACAAGGAATCAAATAAAAGTCCTATGCAAATTACTTTGTGAAATTTAAACAATAAGTGGCATCATTCATTTCTTGTAATTATTACAATAGAAAATGTCATTATAGCAACACATGTTTACATAAGAAAAATAAGTATAATGGACCTAAAATGATATGGGTACCTAAGGGAACACAACTTAAAGAAATTACGCATGTTAAAATGGCCAAGGCCTTTAAGGGTAGAAATGATATTTATGAACCCAAAGTCACTTAGGTACTAAAATAAACTTATCATTTTTGTAGGTACCGCATGTGAAGAGCATCAAGTATAAAAAGAAGTGGTTCCTTGATAGCGGTTGCTCAAGACACATGACAGGAAACAATAAGTTATTTCTCCATCTAAAGAAAGAAGAAAGAAAAGATATGATCTTTAAAGATAATAGCTGAGGCAAGGTGAAAGGTATCGGTACAATTGACCTTAATTCAATTACAATAAAAAATGTTTTATATTTTAAAGATCTTAAATATAATTAGCTTAGTATTAGCCAATTGTGTGATAATGGATATAAAATCATGTTTCTTATGAATAGTTGTGAAGTATTGGATGAGCATAAATATAAATTATTCTATGCACCTAAGAACAATGATGTATATGTCATAAAACTAGAAAAATTGAATGAAATAAATGTCATATGTTTACAAGCCCATTGTGATGATTCTTGGATGTGAAATAAAAAGTTATGATATTGTAATATGAATTTATTGCAAAAACTTGCTAAACAAGGTCTAATGGGAGCTATTCCTAATCTAAAATATATTAAGGATAAGATATGTCGTCCTTGCCAATTAGGAAAACAAATTAAAACTTCTTTCAAATACAAAAACTTAGTTTCCACAACTAGATCGTTAGAACTTTTACATATGAACCTCTTTGAACCAAATAGAGTAGCATCGCTAGGAAGAAAACTATATGCATACGTAGTTGTTATGACTATTCAAGATTTACATGGGTTTTCTTCTTGGGAAATACAAGTAATACATTTAAAACATTTAACAAATTCTCAAGACAAATTAAAAATGAGTTAAGGCTCAAAATTGTAAAGATTAAAAGTGATCAAGGTGGAGAATTTGTAAATAAAGAATTCGAAAACATTTGCTACGAAAATGGATATTTTCACATTTTTTTTTCACCTAAAACCCCACAACAAAATGAAGTTGCCGAAAGAAAGAATAGAATTCTCCAAGAGATGAGTAAAACAATACTAAGTGAATGTAACCTACCCGAATACTTTTGGGCTGAGGCTATTAACACCACATGTCATGTAACTAATAAAGTTCTAATTATAAAGATCTTGAACAAAACTCCATATGAATTAATCTTTCAAAGGAAACCTAAAATCAAATACTTTAGAGTTTTTAGATGTAATTGTTACATTCTTAATACCAAGGATAACTTAAGAAAATTTGAGCCAAAGTCTGATCTAGAAATATTTCTAGGCTATTCATCCAAGAGTAAAGCTTATAGAGTTTTCAACAAAAGAACTCAAGTCGTGGAAGAAAGTGTGCATATAACTTTTGACGAATATGATCCCAACTTAGCCAAATTAATTGCTAAAGAAAATGAGAAAGAATTAGAATCAATTAAAAATTTGAAAAATCTAAACTTAAATGATGAGTCTTTGAAAAATCAAAGTGAATTTATAAAAGAAAATCAAGTGACTAAGGAACTCCTAAAGGTATGGAAATATAATTCTAGTCATGCAAAAGAACTAATAATAGGAGATCCCTCACAAGGAGTTAAAATAGGAGAAAAACAAGAGAAATTGACGATAATCTAGTTGAAGTTCAAAATCTAGCCTTTATCTCTTAAATAGAACCAAAACAAGTTGAAGAAGCCTTAAATGATGAAAATTGATTAATGGCTATGCAAGAAAAATTAAATCAATTTCAAAGAAATGAAGTTTAGACTTTAGTACCTAGACCAAATGATTATCCAATAATAAGTACTAAGTGGGGTTTTAGAAACAAATTTGATAAAAGTGGCAACATTTTTTGAAACAAAGCTTGATTAGTAGCTCAAGGATATAGTCAAGAAGAGAGAATAGACTATGATGAGATATATGTTTTCGTAGCAAGATTAGAAGCCATTAGAGTACTTTTAGCATTTGCATACCACAAAAATTTCTAACTTTATCAAACGAATGTAAAAAGTGTCTTTTTAAATAGTGTTATAAATGAAGAAGTTCATGTAGAGCAACCTCCCGGTTTAGAAAACTATAAATTTCCAAATCATGTATTTAAACTCACTAAGGCACTTTATGGTTTAAAACAAGCATCTAGAGCTTGGTATGAAAAACTTAATGAATTTTTACTAAAACATAATTTCTTGAGGGAGAGTGTTGACACTACTCTTTTTATTAAAACCAAAGATGATATATTCTACTAGTGCAAATTTATGTTGATGATATCATTTTTGGAAGTACAAATAAGTCCTTGTGTATTGAGTTTTCAAATCTACTAAAAGATAAATTCGAAATAAGCATGATAAGAGAATTAAACTTCTTTTTAGGATTCTAAATTAAACAAACAAATGATGAAATTTACATCTCCTAATCAAAGTACATTAAAAAACTTTTAAGAAAATTTAATATGATAAAAGGCAAATCCATTCTAACTCCTATGAGCACTTCCACTTCACTAAATAAAGATGAAACAGGAAAGAGTGTAGACTAAAGTTTATATAAAGGCATGATAGGATCATTACTTTATTTGACCACTTCTAGACCCGACATTCTTTATGGAGTGTCTGTTTGTGTGAGATTTCAATCCAATCATAAGGAGTCACATCTTGTAGCGGTAAAAAGAATCTTCTGATATTTAAAAACGACACCAAATCTATAATTTTATCTAAAGGATGGTAAGTTTAGCTTAAAAGGCTACTTGGATGCCGACTATGAAGGATGCAAAGTAGATAGAAAAAGTACAAATGGTACTTGCTACTTTCTTAGAAATGCCTTAGTGTCATGGTTTAGCAAGAGGCAAAACATTGTTGTACTTTCCACTACTGAAGCCGAATACATATTCGTAGGTAGCTGTTGTGCATAACTTTTATGGATTAATTACTAATTGCAAGATTATGGATTAAATCTTAGTAAAATTCATATTTTATATGATAACACAAGTGCCATAAATCTAACCAAAAATCCAGTTCATCATTCTAAGACTAAACACATAGAAATTCGTCATTACTTCATTAGAGACCATATTAATAAATGAAACATTTACTTAAAATATATAAACACAAATCTCCAATTAGCTGATATTTTTACAAAATCACTTGATAAAGATCGTTTTTGTGCAATTAGAACAGAACTAGGAATGATGGAAATTGTTTAAATATTTTTGAATATTTCCTGTCTGTGTGTGTAACTAGCAAAATTTAGCTATTGGAATGCATCGGATCGATACATCTATCACAAAGTATCAATACCATGATGACGGATTGATATGCCATTGAAAACATATTGATACATTCATATGTTAATATTCAAGTATCGACACATTCTCTTAACATATCAATATTGGAATTCATTTTCAGTATGTATCGATATTCCTACTTTCAGATTGATGCTTTGCATCAAAACAATGTATGATCACTTAAATTTTGAAATTTGTGAAAGCTAAGTTGTCAACAACCAAAATTAAATGCTTATTAAAGGCCAGACCCAAATTTGAATTTGCTTATATGTATCAATACACAAAATGCTTAGAACTAAGAATGCTGAAGTAAGTCAACGAAAAAGGCAGAGAACAACTGAAGCCTCTTCCTCACATACTGACTTTCAGAACTATGAAGTAGAGGATCGGTACCTCTCCCTCTTTCTGAACTGAAAAGTTGCTCCTGGACGTGTCTTGGATTTCAATCTTCTCATTTCTATCAAATTTTCCTATCTTAAAACCTTTGAAGAATTTGGATGGATTGAATACTTAAGTTTTAGAGGAAAATGCTTTGATAGCCTCATCAAAATTTTCTATTCGAATATGGATGTCAAGGATCCTTATTCAGGCCGACCTCGAATGACAAAATTTACAAGCAACATTCGTGGGCATACTTTCCAAGTCAATGTTGGTGTTATGTCCCGCATCACTCACATACCAAAAGAGGGCATTTCATATCTAGCAGGCTCATTTCAGCCTCTTTAACAATCCAAACTTAACAGAAGTAGACAACAAACCAATCATCTAGGCATCTATAAAAGAATTCTTCATCTCATTATCTCATACAACCTCAACGCACGATCTGGATAATATTCGAAGATGACATACGAGGATATGTGGTAGATGCAGTGCTTGATGGAAGGGAAGAGACTTGATCTGATATTGTGGATTCTCAATGCGATAGTGAAAACTACAATGTCTAAAGCCAGCCATCTGCACTATAGATGTGTAGTATCCACAATAATTTGTAACCATCATAGATACACGCTAAGACCGATACTATTGAGCCAGTAGCTGCTGCCATTTTATCATAAACAACCTTATGCCAAATGCACTTTCAGCAGATATCTGATGGGCGATGAATAATTTAAGCTCGATACAGGCATCTACATAATCATGAACAGCAGAATAGCAGAATACGCAAGACTAACCACAAGATACGATTGTATAAGAAAATAAGCCACCTGTCCTCCATCTCCTGCTTCCTCATCTCAGACAGAGCCACCGATTCAATCCCCAGCTACATCTACCATTCTGTCTATCTTGGAGAACAAGCAAAGTCAGATGACCCGCATGGAAGAAAAAGTTGAGGAGCACTTAGCTTAGGCGCGGCAACACAATTGTTCAACTTGAGAACTTGGACTGGAATTCAGAGAGAAACTCACAAATTTATACGCAGCCTAGTTAAGGCAACTACACCAGCTCCTGCTCTTGCCTTTCGTGGACCTACGGCCTCCGCATCTCATTCGCAACCCCTTCGTCTTGCTCCCTAGCCTAACTATACACTTGTACACCTGGATGTCGATAGTGACAACCTGGACTCTTTTAGACACAATTGATCTATTTTTACACATTGTTTGCACTTTTAAGTGAAATTAAGATTTAGTTTTGATAATCATTGTTCTGTCTCGTCTTTCTATGTTCTAATCTTGTTATGTATACGCATATATGTGTTTAAATTTATTTTTTTTCCTTCTTTGATTGCTGACAAAAAGAGGGAGAACATATATATGTTAAGCTTACATCAAATCTTTATGGAAATAGGGGGAGAAAACTCAAATTTAAAAGATAAATTAAACATCACATTAAAACTTAGGCACCTACTTTATTTTGTCATCATCAAAAAAGGGGGAGATTGATGATATCATAGGAGCAATTGATGATATCAAGTCTTAATATGCATATGTTTTTTTATAATGACTAAGTAAAATAAAAAGTTACTAAATGTATCTCAAAATCATGTATTAGTATGCTTAACACTATTGCATAACAAATTTCTGTAAATGTTCATTGAAAAGCCTACAAGATCGATACTCAAAGACAAATAAATTGATAGGTGAGTAAACAGATTGATACATGATCAGAAACAGATTGATACATCAAAAAGGATCAATACAAAGAAATGAGGATATCGATATTTGCTGAGACAATAGCTTCAGATGAAATCACCAGTGCAACTAGATCGATACATAGAGATCAGCAGATCAATACATGGTCTTCACAGAGAGTTATAAAATAATTACAGAGGCAACCAGATCGATACATAGAGATCAGCAGATCGATACATTGTCTTCACAGAGAGTTGTAAAATAATTACAGAGGCAACCAGATCGATAAATGGAGATCAGCAGATCGATACATTGTCTTCACAGAGAGTTGCAAAATAATTACTGAAGCAACCAGATCGATACATGGTCTTTACAGAGAGTTGAAAAATAATTATGAAGTAGACTAGATTGATATCGAACATTAATAGATCGATATACTAAAACCCAAAAATACTTCCAGCACAAATAGATCGATACTTAGAGAAGTGAAAATCGATACTCGGGATGCAAATCATACTGTGCATTTAAAGAGATTGATATACGAAGAAACGGATCGATACTCTCTCTACTTTGAAAGCTCAATGGTAACTTCTGTAGCATTAATGGCAAACATTAAATGCACCAAATCGAGCTGTTGGACTAGTGCTACTTCACAAAAATAATAAATATAAATAGAAGATACACAATGAAGTAAAGTAGGACGATCACTTGCAAGTAATATCAACAGAAAACCTTGAACAACAATTTTATAAGTAAACAGTGAACTTTCTCTCTCTACTATAAATCTTTCAAATCTTGTGTAAGAGAATATTTTTCTTATGAGAGCTTATTGAAATACCTACTCTAGTGTGAAAGCAAAGATAAAATACACATTTGTAACTTAGTATTGGGTACATCTTCACCCATACTAAAAAAGATCACCTTGGGTTGTCTTCTCCCATAGAAAAGAAGCTGTAAGGTTACCCTTCACCTCAGAAGGAGTGTACAGGGTGTTTCTTGTCCTGTCAAAACAAGAAGTTAGTTAAACCTCAGAGAAAGTAATTTCTATCCGAGAGAGTGAACGTAGGCCAAGATTTGTATCTCTCTCTAATTACTATTTTATTACTATACTGCATTGTATACGTTTTTAATTGCTAAAATATGAAAACTCAATTCATACCCCTCTTAGGTGTTGCCAACTGGGCCAACAAGATTTTGCCCAATTTTTGACGCAAGTTCACGTAAAAGGAAAGAATGTATCGATCCATTTTTAGATATGAGAAAATGTATCAATTTGTCATGATGAGATATCAATAAGTTTGTTCCTAAACATGAAAGGTATCGATACATTTAACTGAGGTATTGATACATACATGAGAGTAGACAAAAAGGGTTATCAATATTCTTGCAGACAAGTTGATACACATTTAATTTTGGTTGTTATTTAAGAGGCTTTTGATTTTCTTAAGGTGTACGTGGTAATTTTATTATCTAGTGCCAAGGTATCAATCCGAATGAGAAATGTATTGATACATACTATGAAAAAATGCCAGTGTCGATACATTTATAGGGATGTGTCGATCCTAGGTCAAAATTTACTAAGATATCGATACGGTCAAGAAAGCGTATCGATACTTGTTGATCAATGTATCAATCTGAATCCTTATAGAAACAATTTTTAACATACTGACACACACAAACATATTCAAATAAAATTCAATTAATTTTCACCATTCCTAATTCATTTCTAATTACATAGAAATAATCTTTATCAAGTGGCTTAGTGTAGATATTTGATAATTGAAGATTTGTGTTGATATATTATATTTGCTAATTGAAGATTTGTGTTGATATATTCTAAGCATACATTCCCTTTACTAACATGATTTCTAATATAATGGTGACGGATTTCTATGTACTTGGTCCTTGAGTGATGCACAGGATTCTTAGTCAAGTTTATTGCACTTGTGTTGTTACATAAAATGAGAATTTGACTAAGATCTAATCCATAGTCTTGCAATTGATGTTTTAATCCGTAAGAGTAGTGCACAAGAACTACCTATGGATACATACTTTGCTTCGGTAGTGAAAAACTGTGTTTTATTTTTTTCTAAACCATGATACTAGTGCATTTCTAAGAAAGTAGCAAGTATTACTTGTACTTTTTTTATCCACCTTGCATCCTCTATAATTGGCATCCGAATAACCTTTCAAACCAAACTTATCATCCTTTGAATAAAACAATTCTAAGTTAGATGTGGCTCTTAAGTATTTAAAAAAAAATTTTACTGCTATAAGGTGTGATTCTTTGTGATTAGATTTTTTCATGCGGTCAAATAAAATAAAGATCCTATCATGCCTCTATATAACTTTTAATCTATATTTTTTCATATTTCATTTTTGTTTAAAAAGGTGAAAGTGCTCATAGGTGTTTAAATAGGTTAACTTTCTGTCATGTCGAATTTTCTCAATAATTCTTTGATATATTTTAATTGAGACATATAAATTCCATTTGTTTAATTTAAAGTCCTAAAAAGAAAATTAGTTCTCCCACTATACTCATTTCAAATTCACATTTCATAAGACTTGAAAATTCAATGCACAATGACTCATTTGTGCTTCCAAAAATGATGTCATTAACATAAATTTGAACTAATAAAATGTCATCATTTTTTTGTTGTGATAAAAAAATATAGTGTCAACACTTCCTCTCACAAAATTATATTTTAATAAAAAATCACTAAGTTTTTTGTATCAAACTTTAGGTGTTTGTTTTAGACCATAAAGTGCCTTAGTGAGTTTGTAAATATGATTTGGAAATTTATAGTTTTCAAATCTAGGAAGTTGTTCTACATAAACTTCTTCAGTTATAAAACCATTTAAAAAAGCACTTTTGACATCTATTTGATAGAGTTTGAAGTTTTTAAAATATGCAAAAGCTAAGAGCACTCTAATGGCTTCTAATCTAACTATAGGTGCATAAGTCTCATTATAGTCTATTCCATATTCTTGACTATACCATTGTGCTACTAGCCTAGCTTTGTTTCTAGAAATGTTCACATTCTCATCTAGCTTATTTCTAAAATCCCATTTAGTACTAATGGTTCCGATACCTTTCACCTTGCCTCGACTATTGTCTCTAAAGATTACATCTTTTCATTGCTCTTTCATTAGATAGAGAAATAGTCTTTTGTTTCTCGTCATGTGTCTTGACCAACCATTATCAAAGAACCACATTTTCTTGTACTTGTTGCTCTTCACATTAGGTACCTACAAAATTAACAAGTTTATTTTGGTATCCAAGTGACTTTAGATCCATAAACATTATTCTACTCTTGAAAGTCTTGGCCATTTTAGCATGCATGATTCTTTAAGTTTTGGGCCCTTAAGTACCCACATCATCTTAGGTCCATTATATGTATTTTTTTTATGTAGACATGTGCTGCTATAATGGTCTTTCCTATTGCAATAATGACAAATAACATATGAAGTTATTTGTTGAGTGGATTTTTTGAAATAATTTGCATAAACTTTTTATTTTGTTCCTTGTTTGTAACTAAGTCCGGCTTTATCAAATACTAATCTTTTGCTACCTAAAAATTTGTCTAAGGCAATGTTCTTCCTTTCTTTTTCTCTATCTTCATCTTCATCTTCTTCCTCTTCCTTTTTGGTAATCTTTAAGGCGATATTCTTTCTTTCTTTTTCTCTATTTTCATTATCATTTCATCTACCTTTCAACTCATAAGTCATGAGTGATCCAAAAAGCTCTTTAAGCGGCAATGTTATCAAGTCCTTTGTTTCGCTAATAACTATCACTTTAGCTTCCCAGTTTCTAGGTAGACTTCTTAAAATTTTCATCACGATATCTGCATTAGAACAAGATCTACCAAGAGCTTTAAGTTCATTAGTAACGTCAATAAAGCGAGGAAACATATCTTTTATGCTTTCATGTGATTTCATTTTAAACAATCCATAATCATGAACTAACATAATAATTTTCAAGTCTTTAACTCTATTTGTCCGGTCATGTATGACTTTTAACATGTCCTAAATTAATTTGGCTGTTTCACATCCCGAAATCATATTAAACTCAACTTTATCTAAAGCACAACAAATAATGTTCATAGCCTTTCCATTTAAAGTGAATCGGTTTCTCTTTTCAAGACTCCGCTCAATTTTAGGCTTTAACTTTCTTTCTCTAATTATCACATCCTCAGTTGTGGGTGGAAAGTGCCCATCTTCTATTATATTGAGGATTTCAAAATCTAATTTTGTTAAAAAGATTTGCATCATCTTTTTCTAGTATGCATAATTAGTCTCATTAAAGAATGGTGGGCTATTTGTGGATTGTCCCTCAACTACCTATCCTAGGTTGGTGTTAGATGTCATTTTGATCTATTCCTCAAGGTTGTGAATCCTATTTAATTGAGTTAGGCTCTAATACCACTTGTTATCCCAGTTGCCTATACCCAAGAGGGGGGGTGAATTGGGTTGTTTAAAAGTTTCAAGCTTAAAATAAATGCATTAGTGCAACAAATAAAACATAGAGAGGGAGAGAGAGAGAAAGTAAACACATAATTTATAGTGGTTCGACAAGTTCGGCCTACGTTCACTCTCTTGGTTTTAGATTACCACCAAGGTTTAACTATCTCCTTATTTTTTTGGGTCAAGTGGAACCCAATATAACTCATTTTGAGGTGAAGGACAACCATATACTTTCTTTTTACCGGGTGAAGAGAAACTCAATACAATCTTCATTTAATCTGGGTGAAGATGAACCCAATACAACTTAAAACTATAATTCTGTATTTTAGACTATCACAATAGAGCTAATATGTCAATAGGCTCATACAAGTAAATTTCTCTAACAAGGAATGAATGAAGAACAACTATAGTTGATAGAGAAAGCATGTTTACATTAAGAATTTCATATGAGTATTCACCATTTTGCCAAATATGCTCTGTTAATTCTCTTTGTCTTCAAGTCTTCTATTTATAATTATTCTTTTTTTGAAGACCCTTGTATCCAAAGGCTTGATTAGGTACATTTAAAGTCTGCTATAAATGTTGCAAAAGTTATTGTTAAGCTTTAAAAATGTAGAAAGTATCAATCCATTTTGGTAGTGTATCGATCCGTTTAAGCGAAATTTGAATATGAGCTTATCTTGGATCTCGAGTATCAATAATTTGTACTTTATATATCGATCTGGTCAAGTTCATAAATATTTCTAAAATTTCTTACTTACTTCTTATCGATCTATTTAACACATGTATTGATCTGGTTCACCTTATAATTATTTTTTAACTCTCTAGAATGCAAAGTATCGATCTCCTCTACTCTCGGTATCGATCTGGTTCACTTCGTAAATATTTTTAAACTCTCTGGAATGCGAAGTATCGATCTCTTCTACTCTGGATATTGATTTGGTTTACTTCGTAAATATATTTAAACTCTCTAAAATGCGAAGTATCGATCTTCTCTACTTTGGGTATCGATCTGGTTCACTTCATAAATATTTTTGAACTTTCTGGAATGCGATGTATCGATCTCCTAAACTCTAAGTATCGATTTTTTCTACTCGTATAGATCTACATCCTCTAAGTATTGATCCGATAGCTTGGTGATTTCATCTGAGGCTACTTACTTGCAAGATATCAATCTCTCGACTTCTAAGTGTAAACCTTCTTTAAGTTTATTGATCCACTTACCCAAGATGTCAATCATTTGGCTCCAATTATTGATCCTGTTATGTTTAGTTTGATCAAAGGTACATTCACATATAATTTTCTTGATTCTTAACATATCTAAATCCATTTTATTATCCGTATATTAAATTGACATTGCAATAACTTTGGTCATCATAAAAAACACACACTTACATATCATGATATCATCAATTTTATATTGAAAACTACTAACATGATATCATCAGGATCTTCATCCTCCATGATGTGAACCCATAGACAAAGTAACATAAAAACCAACGAACAAGTGAATCCTAACCCAGAAAGCCCATATGATCATATTACAAACTTTAAACCCGTTGAGGAACTCGTCTCAAGAACCTAGGTTGCAAAAGAGATGAAGCCACAAAAAATTGTAAAGCCTTTGATAAGTCTAAGTTCATGCAAGAATTTAAGAAGAATTACTCACATGTCCATATAAGTCCAACATTTTTATTCATTAAGAGTTGCTGCAATATAACATGTTAAAATTGTTTAAATACTAAAATCCTATTACTACCCTTACACACTAATGGGCATGCATGTCCTAGTTGAACCAGAAGTCCTAAACCTAACCATTAGAGACCAACAGTTACTATAGTAAGCTCACATAAAATAAACCTTATTTCTTTTAAACACTATGAAACCTTAAAATAAGCTAAAACAGACAATTAAAATAACTATAGACTATTTAATTAATTGTACCAACTCATTAACATAACAATAATATAGACTTAAGCAATTAAATAAAATTATATCAAGCCCACATGTAGAACATAATGTGGCCACATATGCCTTCATGTCTTTACTCTTGGACTTGGGCTTTAATTACTTATAGAGCATGCACTAAGGTTGGTTTTTTATCCCACAAGCCCATCTTCCCTGATATAAAACCCTTTGTCTGTCGTCCATGTATGGCTTCGGTCATGGTCCTTTGAATAATCTCATTCATGGCATAACCTCATAATAGGCCTATCGAAAACATACAACAGATCTTGAATAACTTGATCAACTTGTAAAGCATATTGGATTCCATCATTCCCCCTCTTCTTAAAAAGATTCGTTCTCAAATCTGCATCAAATAAAGTTAAGTCAGAAACATTGAAAGTAGCAAAAACATCATACTCATTTAGAAGATCCATTTTGTAGGCACTGCCATTAATTTTTTCAAGTATTTCAAATGAACCATCGCCTCTCGACATCAACTTGAATTTCCTATGATTCAGAAACTGCTCATTGAGCTTATGTACCCAAATCTAATCACCTGGCTCAAATGTCACACGACGCATTCTTTTATTAGCTTAAGACGCATAATACTTATTCCTCTTCTCAATCTGAAGCAATGCTTTCTCATGAATAGATTTCACAAGTTCAACTTTCTTTTTCCCATCTAAATTAGCATGCTCATCAATCGGTAAGGGAATCAAATCCAAAGGTGTTAATGGGTTAAATCCTTAGACAATCTCAAAAGGATAAAATAAAGTAGTAGAATGAATGCTTCTATCATATGCAAACTCAATGAATGGGAAATAATCTTCCCAAGACTTCAAATTCTTATAATAACAGTGCGCAAAAGTTGAGATAAAGTTCTATTAACTACCTCTATTTGACCATCGGTTTATGGATGACAAGTAATAGAAAACAAAAGTTTAGTACCTAACTTACCCTACAACACTTTCCAAAAATAGCTAAGGAATTTAACATCCCTATCCGAAACGATAGTCCTAGGCACTCTATGTAGTCACACAATCTCCTTAAAGAATTGATCAGCAATGTTCATAAAATAACATCGTCGGTCTTATAACATGCAATGAAATACGTCATTTTGCTAAACCTATCTACGACTACAAAAATAGAATTTCTTAGTTCTCAGCAACCCCAACACAAAGTCTATAAATATGTCAACCCAAGGTGCCATAAGATTGGTAAAAGAGTATACAATCCTTGAGGTAAAACTCTAGATTTGGCATTTCTACATGCAATGCAACGATCACAAATGTGAATCGCATCCTTTTTCATACTAGGCCAATAATAATATTCATGTAACATGTCTAAGGTCTTTTTAAGACCAAAATGTCTCATTAAACCACCAGAATATGCCTTTCACACAAGTAACTCTCTAATAGAATAATTCGACACACACAACTTAGTCTCCTTAAATAAATACCCATCATGCTTATAAAACTTATCATATGCTCCTGTATCACGTGCCAAATATATATCAAGAAAATCATAATTAGTACCATACAATTTTTTTGACAAACTGGAAACCAAGCAATTTTGAATTCAAAGAAGTAAGAAATACATACCTATGCAACAATGCATCAGCGATGATATTTTCTTTACCTTGCTTATAACATATCACATAAGAAAAACTCTCTATGAATTCCAACCACCTCGCATAATGTTTGCTTAACTTACTTTAGCTCTTGATGTACTTCAATGATTCATGATCGGTGTGAATCACGAACTCCTTTGGCCATAGTTAATGTTGTCAAATCTCCAATGCTCGAACTAGTGCACAAAGCTCTTTGTAGTAAGTAAGGCACTGTAATGATGCTCTACTTAATTTCTCTAAAGTAAGCAATTTGCCACTTTTTATACATTAAAACAACTCCACTGCCTATTTCTAAAGTATCACACTCAAGCTCAAACATTTTATCAAAGTTAGGTAATGCCAAAACCAAAGTAGAACATAACTTATCCTTAAGTGTTTGAAACGCATTTTGTTGTTCTTCCCTCCAATGAAAATTACATCCTTTTTAATAACTTAGGTAAATGATGCATAATGGTATTAAAATCTCTCACAAAATACCTATAAAAACTACGAACTTCAGTTACATTCTTAGGAGTTGGCCACTCTTTGATAGCCCTAACTTTATCATCATCAACCTCAATACCATTCACACTAACTAGATACCTAAGAAACAAAACTCACTTCATGCAAAATATGCACTTTTTAAAATTAACATATAACTTCTCTTTTCATAAAACATCAAGCACATACTTTAAATATTTTACATGATCATCTAAATACTTGTTGTATATTAAAATGTCATTAAAGTACACAACCACAAACTAACTTAAAAACGCACTCAAAACATGGTTCATCAATTTCATAAAAGTATTAGGTGCATTAATAAGTCCAAAATGCATAACTAACTACTCATATAACTCATACTTGGTTTTAAAAGTAGTTTTCCACTCATCTCCCTCTTTTACGCGAATTTAATGATTTTCACTCTTTAAATCAATTTTTGAAAACAAATGGGATGGCGATACTTTATCGTTATACTGTTGATGGCACAACAATCGATACACATCCTCCATATTCTATCTTTATTTGGTACCAAAAGTATTAGAACGATACAAGTGTAAGAGTTATGCCCTACAAGCCAATCACAAGTTGTCGTGATGGGCATTATCTCTTGTAAATCTTTTCTTTTAGTAATGATAAAGTCCATAGATTGTTTGCAATATATATCTAATTATGATGATATCATACATATGATATGGATATACTAAATGCATCATTCATGAAAATTCCCAGTCATAGGACTGCAAAGTGGGACATTTATAATATCGAAAATACTAGTACACACTATGCCTATTTATTGAAAAGGTGATTGTTCTCATAAACCACTTATGTGGTGACACTAAGACAAATGTACAAGTGCTCATTAGAGAATGAGTTCGCTGAATTGACTCACTACGAAAATGTCCAAATGGTAATTGTACTTTACTATCAATTGAATATTCTTCGTATTAGTAGCGTAAGTGATCATTGGACTTGATAATATCATAGTTATCTTGAGGGTGAAATGCTATACTTTAATACTAACTCAAGATGGATCATAAGCTTCATTACGGGTAGTTATTGAACATGGTATAACACTCATGAAGATAGGTGAATATTAAATAAAGGATCCATCACCTATAGTATATCATGGGAGTATGCTCTATGTTAATGATAGAGATATAACTCAAGAAATCCTTAGCCAAGGTAAAGTGTGAGATTGAGAAGGAGTTCTCATTGACAGTACATTGAATGAGTTATGATCTCAAGGCTCATTATACATAGTATTGGATATAGAAGTTTTGACAACTAACCATGACCTTGATCTAATCAAAGCAAGTATAACGGAAGGATTGAATTGCACGGTAACTAGTTATGGAAAGGTTCATGTTGAAAGTTGTAACTTCATTATAACTCAGGTGGCCATGATACATTACTAAATATCAATCTTGGTCTGTAGACATATTTAATTAATTATGAGATAATTTATTAATTATTAAATAAATTAAAAATTTTTATTTATTTAATTAATTTAAAATTTAATGTACGTATATTATCGATTTTATAGTGAGCATATATTAAGTCATACCCAAATTGATAAAGAACTTACTTGAAAAGTATTCTAAGTATTGAAACATTTAATTATAAAATATTTCATACAAGAGTATTATAATAAATTCTATAAAATGATTTTATGATAAATTATATAAGAGAGTATTATGGTAATATTATAATAATTAATTAATAAAGTATTTATTTTTTAATTATTAAAGAATTAAATGTATAAAATATTTCATACAAGGGTATTATGGAAAATTTTATAAAATAGCTTTATGGTAAATTTTATAAGAGGGTATTATGGTAATATTATAATAATTGATTAAATAAAGTTTTTATTTATTAATTATTAATAATTTAATGTATGGATAATTATGAGAATAATGATCAATTACATGCTAGCACATAGAGAAATATTGGTCATGTAATAAAAAGTGAAAAAATGAATGGATATAATTTTTTTCATGTGATGGAAATGTAAATATATATATATATATATATATATTATCATTTAAAAAAGTGAAAGGTGATGCATTTTCATAGTTTGGCTAAGAGAAGCACATATTGGATTTGGAATTTCATCTTTTGGCCAAATAAGAAGGAAGCAAAGGTTTGCAAAATCTTCATCTCATTTCTCATTTCTAAGCTCAAATAAGTTCAAATCAAAGGTGGACAAACATAGAGAGAGTTCTTCTTAACACTCTTCAAACTTCAAAACTTGAATTTGTGTGACAAATATAAAGCACATAAGTCGTTTTAACTTTAAAATTTTAAAATCTATATTCATAACAATTCAAACTTAATTTTCGATATTTCCATTGCACTAGAAACTCTTACAGTGGTATCAGAGCAATAGGTTGCTAGTTGAATTTGTTAATGGATATATATATATATATATATATATGAAGTGTTCATGGATATTGATAATACTTGTGTTAACAAAGTAATGAGTATGAAATATATTCTCCCTCTACTGCTTTACATCAATTTTAACTTGTACGCTTAATGCGCACCAAGTAACAAGAGTCCCACTCACAGCCTCTAATACAATATTCTTATGATCACTAGCATCCTTTGACTCTAACATCTCATCCTCTTCACCCTCACTTGTGGTCACCACTTCACCATCGTCCCTTATCATCTTGACTCTTTTATTTGGACATTGAGAGGCAATGTGGCCTATTCCCAAACATTTTAAACATTTGATGTCTAGGATCTTGCTAAGTTGAGATTCGGTTTTAGGCTTAGGCTTGATAGTCGAATATTCCTTCCATTTAGATGGCTCAAATTTAAGCTTAGGAACAGCCTCATCTCTTTTACCACTACTATCCTATTTTGGTTTCTAAAGTGTACTTGAACCCAAAGTGTACTTTGCTATCCCTTTCTTCTTAAACTGTCTCTCCACCTTCATGGCCATGTGTACCATGCCCTCTAATTCCACATAATGTTGTTGTTCCACTATATTCACAATCTCTCCATTCAAACCACTCAAAAACTGTGCTATAGTGGCTTTCCTATATTCTTCCACATTAGCTCTCATCATCGCTAACTCCATCTCCTTATGATAGTCCTCTACACTCTTATACCATTATGTAAGCTCTTGAAGTTTTTGATAAAGATCCCTAACTTATCCCACGAATTAATTGTGTAATTCGTAACTCAACGATGACTAACTTTACTTTTTTATGCTCAGAATAGTTGTGACACTAAAAAATTAACTCTATCTTCTTCTCCACTCAAGATACGCATCAAGAACACCCATTCCTTAAAATAAGAGAATCATCTTCTTAATCTTATTCAAGTCTTCGTCGACTTCATCTCTCTCTCTAAAACCTCTTCGAACTCCTCTATTATGTCCCTCAACCCTTGGCCGAAATCTGCCCATGACTGGTCCATGCCCATACTCATCAAAATCAACATCATTATCCCATTCATTCTCTATTTCATACTCATCTACAAGTAATTGCCTATGCTTGGCTTGTAGTTTTAGATTTTGTACTTGATTAGGCTACCCCCTTTGTGCATTAGCCAATACTCTGCCATGTCTATCCATCCTTTGTTTCTCCATGTTATAACTAATTTTCCTTAACATCGTATCTAACAGCTTAAATCGCTTACATATAGCTTGCATTGTGAATGCGGGGATCTCCTCGTTATGAACTAATTCATTGGTATTATACGTTGCAACAACTTCTTTAGACATTTTGAATAACTCTCAGCTTTACATATTTGTACTGGCAATGTAACTCCACTCATGTTTACACTCAATTAGGCTTTTTCTCGATGCTGTGTTCACACACTCTTGCCTTTTACCACTCAAAATTCCTTTTTTAAATTCTTTAAAAACTAAAGACTAAATTATAGACAAGAACCCCAAGTTTTATTCCCCCAAGCAATTAAATTCAGAAAACAAGCACGTAATAAGAATAGATGAAAACAAAGTGAGATTAAATCTAGACTCAATCAAAGAAAACATAAGAAAGAAAAAGACTGCATAAGTTCAATCACCAAATTCAATAAAATTTCAGAATTTATCCTTTTGTTGCTTGCCGTATTTGATTTTTATTTTTCCTTAATCCAAGTAAGGAATTAAACTGCAACAAGGAAAATTTAAAATTCAGTGTTTTAGCTGAAAATTAGGAATTTTTCATAATTTGATTAGTTTAATAAATCCTTTATTGGTGGCCGAACAAACAACTCTTATAAGGTAGCAAGGGATTACCTTATTTACGTAGGAAAACTTTACTGAATTTTTTTTTTTAAATTAGAACCAAATTAGTGTTTGGACAAAAAAGTGCAAGTCTGAAGTGTAAGCATCAATTAAGAACATAAGATCAGCAAGGAAAACACTAAGAAAGACAAGTAAGAAAAAAGGTGATTAAAAGAAAAAATTGCATAACATTTTTTTTTTGTTTAATAATTCGACAAGCAAGATAAACTAAGAAAAATATATTCAAACTATAAAACGTTAGTGCATTAGGGCAAAATATATTAGATTTATATATATATATATATATATATTTTTTTTACTCGAAGAATGCATAATTAAACATAAATGATAAAATAACTTGATCTTAGAGCCAAGCTCTAATACCAACTGATGTGAACTTGTAGGCAAAGCAGCTTAAAAACTCACGAACAAGTTAATGTTAACCCAAAAAGCCAATATGATCAGATTATAAACTTTAGACCCGTTAATGAACTCATATCAAGAACTTAGGTTGCAAAAGAAATGACGCCACAAAGGATTGCAAAGTATTTGATAAGTTTAAGTTTATACAAGAATTCAAGAAGAATTACTTACAATTCCACACAATTCCAGCATTTTTATTCATTAAAAATTGCTATAAAATAACATGCTAAAGTTGTTTAAATATTAAAACCTGAATACTACCCTTACACACCAATGGGCATGCATGTCCTAGTTGAACTAGGACTTATAAACCTAACCCATAAGAGACCCACGGTTACTATCACAAGCCCATACAAAATAATTATAAACTATTAATTAATTGTACCAGCTTGTTAATATAACAATAATTTAGACTAAAGCAACTAAATAAAATTACATCAAGCCCACACTTAGAATATAATGTGGCCGCATATGCCTTCATGTCTTTACTCTTAGACTTAGCATTTTTTATTTTTTTTTACATGTGACCTCGTAAAAAACTCATTTGAAACATGTAACAGATCTTGGACAACTTGATCAACTTATAGAGTATCTTAGATTCCATCCTATCAAATGCATTTTGAAATACTATAGTTGTCTCTAACATTAGTTAAGTAGAGTTCCACCTAGTTGAAACATCAAGACAAACGTTACTATTATTATTAATCATTTCTCTCTCAACACACAATTTAAATTATTAAGCTCTTACTAGACAACTCCTTACATATTTCTCCACACTACATATCCGACTGATGGAGTTTCTAATTTTCTCAAGCTCATCCTTAATAATCAAATTCAAAATATAAGCATCACATTTCATATGCAAATAGTCCTTACCAAAAACTAAGTTTGGAAGTCTACCCTTCAAATATGCAATTGCCGCATCATTAGAACTAGCATTGTCTACTGTAACTGTAGACACTTTATCATTAACTCCTCAATCTTAAATGCATAATTCTACTATTTTTCTTATGTCTTTTCCTTTATGACTAGACATACCAACAAAATTCAAAATTCTTTTATGCAATAGCCAATTATTATCAATAAAATATGTAGTGAGACATAGAAAACTAAGATTTGGATTAGAAGTCTAAATATCTGTAGTTAAAGCAATTCTTATATTCATGGATTTTAAACATTCTCGCAAACTAGTCTTCTCACTCGTATATACTTTCATGCAATCCATAACAATAGTAAAGCGAGAAACAATTTCAAATTGAGATTACAAATTCCCTAAAACCTTTACGTTCTACTATAAGAAAAAGTAGTTTATTTTTTATAATCATTCTGGTAAGCATCAGCTTAGAATACTCTTGATTAAATTTCCAAGTGGTAAAAGTACTATCTTCATCAGTGCCACAAGACTTGCCTACAAGTAACCTTTACTTCTTATCCATATTATGAGAATACTTAGAACATCTATCAATATGTTTTCTCATTGCAGAAGTATCCCATTGAACTTTGTATGCTAATATTGTTGGAGATATGTCCTATAACTAATTTTGTCATACGATTTAGGAATATCTTTTATTATATATATATATATAATTATGTAATTAATTGTAAATTAGTTTACAATTAATAAAATAGCTTTTATATCATTTTGCACGTTCAGTTGCTGATTTATATTGTATATAAAATGTAGAATGAGATCCCATGATGTATTATGATGTCAAGACTCTATCTGTAAAGGGTTGTAGATATAAGTACAGAGTTTATTATTTAAATATATTTAAATCAGTTTCTGGTTAAGTGATGTTATATGGGACTATGACATTGCATGGCTGATATGTTTGATGCTACCAAAAATTAGTATTGGATACTAATAGTTGGGTAACGAATCTTATGTCATAAGAGTATAAACATGGGTAATACATTAGAGAACGTGTTACTGAACGTGACCAAACGTGACAAGTCACATAGGTGATTATCCACAGTCAATGATACGTTACACAACTGTACTAGTGTACCACTAGTCCTTTGACCTAAGATGTCACGGTTGTCCTCTGCACTGAGGCACATCGTTTACTTGTGTATATCGCATTGGACTAGCCACGCCTGGTGAAAGAAGCTTGCTGGCAATGTGTTTAAGTGTATGAGGACAAGTGATAACCAAGATGGAATCTGTTAACTCAGATATTGGAGCTTGAGATCCTAAGTGAAACTGTCATACGCGAAAATAAAGTCTTTGGCCAAATCATGTATGTCCGAAAAAGTGTTTTACAAATATGTGAATTCTATATATGATTGAGGTTCTGATCTTATGATTGAGTTAGGGGTTTGACTATCATGCCTCCACCTGTGGAGTTACACGTGACAATCGTTACAAACCCTTGAGACACATTCTTAACCCATAAATATGTCTCTCAAGCCTGTAAGGTTGCTTAGGTACCTATCCCTGTATAATTATTTACATAAACTTGTCTATCCGAGACATTTCCAAATCATCTCTAAAATAATAATATATTTAATTTAAAATACATACAGGGTATACAATCAAATTACATTCTTTTTTTCCATATTTAATCACAAATATAATTTATTAAAACATACCTAGTGAACTATAATAAACAAATAGGTGAGTCGAGGATGATAATAATACCTAAAGGTCGAGGATGATAATAACACCTAAGGGTATTACACACTTAATTGATCACCACCACTCATATAATGCACTTTTCTATTCTCGATCTCTTGAAACGGGATGGTGAGGGAGTGAGTATATGAGAATATACTCTGTGAGTGGATAAAAGTATATTCTAAGAAAATTATTTATAAATGCACAATAAATCAATTTATTTTAATAAAATCATGGCCTGTTATTCAAAATCAACGGGTTGGCTTCCTTTCTCAATAGTTACCTTGGTCGTAGCAACCCCGAGACCGTCAGTGGATTTTATGCATTGATAAACAATGCTCATTTAATAAAAGAAATTCTTTTATTAGAATACAAATGCATGTTAGTTATTTAAAAATTGGTCCACTACTGACCTTAGTCTCAAGTAGTCATATGGTGATACTCATGACTGTCCTCATCAATTTCACAGGTGAGCAACTCCATAACATCCACTCATATACCTGCCTCACTTATGGCGCACTCACCTAACCAGCCTCTCATAGATCCGTCCCTAAACTACTTCCCTGTAGCTATAGTCATATATAATCTTGGCCCTCCCGGCCATATCACCAATACAATCTACATGTATAACCAAAAACGAGATCATTTATAAGCATCTCGTTTTCAACAACATTATAAAGCATGCGTTTTCAATATCAAACTTGGCCTCATGGCCGATCTCATATTTACATTTCTTGGTTCATAGCCAGATGCATATCAAATCCATTTACAAGCCATTCACATTTGTCTTAAATCAGTAATAATAGTAAAGCTATTTCATATTTCATAAAACAATAAGTTTTATAAAGCACTTTAAAGAGTAAAAACATTTAAAGATCCACTCACAAAAAAAGGGAGAGTTATCACTTCCATACTAATCTTCGCGCCAAGTATGTCCCTCTCCAAGGTGTTCGGCGCCTAATATTACACATATATAATATCATAAATTCTGAGATTCCAAATTATTAATATTTATGCATTAAAAGCAATATATTTCAATTTTTGTGTCTAAAATTCCTTAGTGTAGTACATATAACTTCACGAGGCATTCTAACAAAGACCATTTAGCCAATTCCCAACAACAGAATCCCATGGCCGTAATTACTCCAAATTCTACATTTTCATTTATAATAGGTTTACGCATCCTTAGAAATATTAAACACTTAACCTTATTTATTTTTAATTACCTCAAATCAACTCAATTCTATAATTTTTACGTGTTAATCAAGGTAAACTTTTGGGTGAACGGTAAACTTTTGGGTGAACAGTGAACCCTAGAATTCTAATATGCTTAAATCCTTAAAATTGAACTTAGAATGAATTTATAAGCTTACCTTTAGGCTATATAAGTTAGTATAAACTTCACATTGGTGTTTAAACAATAAACTCCCAAATTGATTTGAAACCCTAAATCCTTCCTGTACACTTCCTTACTATTTCAAGCCAAAATCAAAACCAATATGTAGAGGAGAAAGTGAAAAATCACATGGGAAGCAAGATTTGACTGAAGCTTAGGGGATTAGCCTTGATTTGTGAGGAAATCTATAATGCTCAAGCTTTCTTTTATAGAACTCATAGCTATGATTGTAAATATATTTGTTAAAGTATTAAGTGTTAGAATTTTGAGAAGTAATATAAATAAAATCTATAAGGGTAGAATAGAAATTTCATTATTAACAAGGTTATTTTTGAGATTTTAGCTTACGAATAAATATATACATATGTAAATAAGTGGGCTAAGTGTTATATATACATAATTTGGGCTCAATTTAATTAAATTAAGCCCATGCCCATGCTTATGTGTGTGTATATATATATATATATATATATATATACTAAAATGGGCCAATGCCCAATCCCAAGCCCAAGTATAAATATATATATATATATATATATATAACAAAGTAAAATAAATAAATAAAATATTAGGTTTTTTGCTTAAATTCTCTACAAAATCTTAGCCATCTATTTTCTTTAATCCTAGTCATCTACTTGTTACAATTCTAGGCATGTTTTGTAAAATAGATAAAGATGAACATAAAAGCTAAGTTAGTGGAAAATGTGGTGGCTAAATGTGGTTTATTGGATTTGGTTAAAACCATCCTAGCCATCCATATGTTTTATTAATTAAATAAATTAATATTTTGTGTTAGTTAGTGAAAAATGTGGTGGAGAAAGGATGGCATTGGATTTGATTGCAGTAATCCAAGCCATCCATATGTTTTAAAAAAATTAGAATTAATTAATATTTAATAAAAATTGGGTGAAAAAATGAGAGCCATTGGATTTGATTGAAGTAATCTTAGCCCTCCATGTGTTAATGAATAAAATGTTAGTCTTTAACTTTTCAAAATTAAAATGCAAAACAAGGCCAACGTAGAAGACAAAAAAATTGAGAAGAAAAGAAAGGAAAGAAAGAAAGGGAGAGAAAGGAGAAAGAAAGAAAGGAGAATTTGTGAGTTTAGGTTGCTTTTAATTAGTGTTTTATTATTTTTTTTGGTGTAGTAAGCTTGCTTTAATTAGTATTATTATTTTGGTGTAGTAAGTTAGTGAATTGTTAATGTTAAAATTGTATTAGAAAATTAGTATTGTTTTAGCATAATATACCTAATGAATTGTTAAAATTAATTATAGTAGAATCTATATTATTAGTTTAAGTTGCATGTAATGTTGGAAATTATATTATTAGAATTTACATTATTAACTTTTAAGCTGTAATTTAGGAAATCAAGTACAAATAATGTTTTATATGTGTATAAGATAAGTATCATGTGGTTGTAATGTGTAAATTAGTGGATGTTTGTTTATTTTATTGTGATGATGATGGAATTGGTGGAAATTTGTAGTGTTAATGTTAAACTTGTAGTAGAAAATTAAGAATTGATATTGTGTTAATGTTATATAACATTTTAAATTAGTGGAATTGGTGGCTTTAAAATGTTAGTAATATGTGTATATCATTGGTATAATTGTAGTAGACATGAACAAAGTAATATTATTAGTGTTAAATAGTAGTAACAAATTAAAGAGCGGTAAAAAAAATTGACAGTATTAAATTGAAGTGTGGAAATTGAAAATGAGTGGAAAATAGATAGACATATTATTGTAATAATTATTACTTGTGTAACATTCTTAGTAAATTAATAATGTTAAATTAAAATTAAGAAATTAGAGATGGATAAAGGATATATAGTTAATGTTAAATTGTAAGTAAAGAGATAAATATAAATAATGTATAATATGTGTTTATAATGATTTAAATTGTTATGTGTGGATTTGAGATGGTGAGTGGTGGAATTGTAATTGAATCTCAGCAAGTTTGGTTGGCCGAGTTTGTTTGAAATATTTGGGAGTATTTGGAATTTGATAATACGAATGTTTTGGAAAATGAATTGGCGGGAAATGGCAACAATTAACGAATTCGGAAATGTTACGCCAAATGTATTGTTTCCAAAAATTGGTGTAATATGCACATATATATATATATATATGTATGTATGTATGTATAAGCATATATGAAATGATGTTACGGCGTAAATATGGTGATATGTCTATGTTAGGAAATTAAAAAAATGTTAGAGTTTGGAAAGGTGAATGTCGTAGGAAGGTAGTGACGAGTATAAAACATAAAATTGAAATAGATTATGTTAATTTGTTTTAGGTACGCAAAATTAAGATACAAACATATTAGGGAAGAATGGAAACAGAAAGTAAGTAGATCATACATGTATTTTAATATTTTTGAAATTGTGCAATACTCGATATAGTTGAAATGTGTATATTATTGCTTCGGTAAGCCAACATGAATTTTATGAAATGATTCTTGAAAAATTATGAACTTAAATATTGTACACCGATATCGTACATAGGAATTGATTATGAAATACTGTCTATTATTCTGACCTATCCGGATCTCGTGTTAAAAGCGAGACTTACAAGCTAGTAAGAATTCTATTTAGAGCACCATGCTCGCTTCTGTTGTATGAAAATTTGAATGACCGCTGTATGCGGAACACGTGATCATGTTTTGAATCTGGGTTACCGTGGGTGCAGGTGACACTAACTGACTAAGCCGTTCTAATAGTTTATGTTATAAATAAAGTATATGTGATTGGAAAAGTTTGAAAATACTTTGGTTATTTATACTGTCATATTGTGTTATGCATCAATTATTTAAAATATTTATCTTCTATACTGCATCGACATATAAAACCTGCATAATTTGATTACTGAGGTTATACGTCATTCTTTTATTGAAAAATTTATTTTCAGATAATAGCACATGGAGGTGATCAAGTACGCAAATGAGAGTACTAGGCGTATGTAAAGTTTTTGGATATATGTAATTGTAAGTTAGCTAAGTAATATGTATAGACTTATGTTTAGATATGTAGTTATTAAGATAGTTGTATGTCAAGGAGTTTTAACATATGAAATCTTGTATGTGTACTTGTATGTATGAAAACAAATTGTTAAGTATAAATGTTTATAAATATTTAAGATTTGTGTAATAAAATAGTAGCAATGTATATAGTAAACGTGAATATGTATTTGCAGTTAATGTGAAACATGTGTGACATTTAGTGGTATCAGAGCCAGGTTAAGATTCTGTAAACTTTAGGTTGATTAGGAAGTGTAAGAAAAATATATATACATGTAATAGTATTATAATAATAAATATTTGACAATTATTGTTTAATTGAGTGTAATTGCAAATATTTTGTGGGATTTAACAGTATTTTATTTTAGATGTAAATGGCTAGGACTAAGTATGACATATGGACATCTGTTGACAGAAAAGAGTAGTGTGCTTTAAGAGGTGTTCTCGTAAAAAATTTGAGGAAATTTTAGGCAGACAAGAATAGAGATAGAGTGAGCACCTTATATGAAGCGTATCATAGTAAGGGGAGTGTAAACATGTGGTTTTCTAATGAAGTTAAGAATAATGCACTTAATGGCTTAAAAGTGTATGGCAAGGGAGTGAACCAAAATAAACTTGTGGTTCGGCGTATATAATGGATAAAAAAGTATAATAATGTTTTTAAAATCATGAAGAGTTGGGCGAGAAGGGTGAATGGAAGCTTAAGAGGTGAGAGTAGTGAGAGAAGACCGATTGCATTGGCACTTTTTTTTTCTAAGCTAGAAAAGTCTTTTGAACTGTCAAAGAAAATAAGAGATTTAAATTATTGGTGGAGTGTTGGGCCTAACCCAACTAGGATGTTTTATAAGTAGATTTGTATATACACTTTAATCTTTTTGTAGTTGTGACCTTACTTTAGTTATGTGAATTATCCTTTTTGTTGTATATATGTAGATACTCTTGTAAAAAGAATTGTGAAATTTCTATAGTTAATGTAAGAATGATATTGTTATATCTTGGATATAGTATATGGCATGATATTCTATTATAACTTTGCATTAAGAAATTGTTGAATTATGACTTTGCATTAAGGAATTGTTAGATTATAACTTTGCATTGAGGAATTGTTAAATTATAATTTTGGTATTGAGGAATTGTTGAATTATTTTATGTTTATTCCTTAGTAAGATGTGGATTAATGTATTATTGTATCCCTTAAATATTAATAACATATATATATCTAACATAGATATTGCAACAAAGGAGAATGTCTCGTAGAGAAAAAGTTAAAGCTAACACATCCAGTTTAAGGGCCCTTCGAAATGTTAATAGAGTGGGTGTTGTGCAAAATCGCAAGTGTACGAGTCGAACAAATAATAAAGTGATGAAATAAATATCGTCCCACGAGAATTGTTGTAAATTAATTCCCAAGATTTGGCATAACCCGGATTTTATTTGGCTAACGAAATTTGATGAATGGAAAATTAAAAGTAAATTTAAATGCAAATAAAATAAATATGATTAAATTAATAGGCTAAAAACTCTAGGGTTATGATTTCACC
>JAXCLQ010000007.1:10815157-10850469 GCA_035584115.1 Cedrela odorata
TCATTATTAGCAAGGTGATTTTGGGATTTTATTTTATGAATAAATATATACATATGTAATTAAGTGGGCTAAGTATTCTACATACATAATTTGGACTTAATTTAATTAAATTGAGCCCTAGCCCAAGTTTATGTGTGTGTATATATATATATATATATATATTAAAATAAGCTCAAGCCCAAGCCCAAGTTTATATATATATATATATAACTAAGTAAAATAAATACTTAAATGAATAAAATACTAAATTTTGGCCAAAAATTCTCTACAAAATCTAAGCCATTCATTTGCTTTAATCTTAGTCATCCACTTATCACAATTCTAGGCATGTTTTGCAAATGGGATAAGGATGAACAAAAAGTTAAGTCAGTGAAAAATGTGGTGACTAAATGTGATCCATTGGTGGCTATCATGCGTGCGTCATTATAGGAATTAGTAGAAATTAGAATATGTTGGTGGTTAGTGTAATTGTTATTAACATATGTACGTAATGTCTACAATATTTGTAACACTTAAGTTAATAATATGAACTTGCAATTAAAAATATAGGATGCTTAGCACATTATAAAATTGATTGAATTTTATTAAAAATAGTGATATTAATGTTAAATTGTAAGTAATATATAATATGTGTTTATGATGACTTAAATTGTTATGTGTGGATTTGAGATGGTGAGTAGTGGAATTGGAATCGAATCTCGGCAATTTTGGTAAACTGAGTTTGTTTGAAATATTTGGGAGTGTTTGGGATTTGATAATGCGGATGTGTTGGAAAATGGATTGACGGGAAATGACAACATTTAATGAGTTCGAAAATGTGTTTTGTTTCTAGAAAATGTACGTCAAATGTGTTTTGTTTCCAGAAATTGTTATAATATTCATATCTAGTTATATGTATGTATAGGTAAATATGGAATAGTGAATGAAGTGAATATGAGATGAACATGTTTTAGGAATTCGTTAAGTATCATTTTGAGATATGTGGATGTCGTAGATAGGTAACGACAAGTATGAATGCGTAACTGAAATAGGTGGTGTTAATTTATTTTTAGGTACGGAACATTAACATAAGAACATACTTGGAAAGAGCGAAAATAAATGTAAGTAAATCGTGCATGCATTTTAATGTTTTGAAAATTAAGCGATATCCGATGTTTGATGAAAATGTGATTTGTACATGTTAATACGCCAATGAAATTCTATGAAATGATTAATGAAATGTTTATGAATTTTAATGTTTATGTCGATATTGTATTTAGAGAATAAATATAAAATGTTGTCGATATGTGAAATGTTTGAAAAAAGAATGTGTTTTATGCCTTAGTCGTTAGTTATGATATTTTGATCTAGCCGGTTCTCGTGTTAAAGGCGAGGTTTGTAGACTAGTAAGAATTCTGTTTAGCACGTCGTGCGTGTTTCTGTTATATGTAAATGTGAATGATCGCTTAATGCGGAACACGTGATGTGAATGATCGCTTAATGCGGAACACGTGATCACGTTCCGTAACCGGGTCATCGTGGGTACAGGTGACACTAATTGACTAAGCTGTTCTGAATATGGTTGTATTTGAATGAACTTTATAGAATTAAAAGTTTGAAAATGTATTGATTGTTTAAGTTTTCATAATTTTGCACTACATCGACATATAACACTTGCATGATTTACTTATTGAGATTTTTATCTCACCTTTTTTATTGAAAATTTTATTTTTCAGATAATAGCACATAAATGTGACAGAGGACACCAGCACGATTTATTAGGCATGTATATGTATATGTTTGGATAGGTAGTTAAAAAGTTAGTTGTATGTCAAAGAGTTGTATTATATGTATACTTGTATGTATATAAAAAAAAAAGAATTATTGACTAAAAATGTTTAAGTTTTGTATAATAAAAAGAATAGCATTATATGTAATGAATATAAGTATATATAAGGAATATAAGTATATATTTGCAGTTAATATGAAACAGATGTGACACAATAAGAGTCATATCATAAGAGCATTAGTATGAAAAAATAGTTAGAGAACTGTATTTCTAACATGAGCAAAAGACGATAAATCACTTGGTATGCATATAATCAATGATTTATCATTAGATTGTACTAATGTACAAAGTGATCTTCTGACCTGAGATATATCAAAGTCAAAACTCGTATAGATATGCATGGTTTATATGATGTATATGTACGAGACTATTCATGTCCTGTATAAAAGTCAATTTGGTTATTCGTTATTCATATCAACCTCTAGATGATAATCAAGATCAAATACATTGGCTTAATAATTAAAATGAGAGTTTATGCTAATTCTTGCAAGTTCAAGTTCCAAGACGAGTGTTGATAAATGTTTGAAATTAAAAACCTCTAGCCAAAGTAAATTTTAAAAACTTACACAAAGAGTTCATATTAGAGAGTTCAAGACATATTGATTGACATTTCATGGAAGAATTGAGATTAGGGTTTCTAGCATCTATGAATTTTTTCTTGATTATGATTGGACAACGGAAATATTTTATCCACACAATATGTACAATCAAAGTAAGGTTTGATGAATAAATTCTTCATTGTAGTTTATAAGTTGTGATACATTACTAGATATTACCTACAATCGTTAAGTTTGTTGAATAGTTCAAATTCAAAAAGTTTAGATATGACTCATAATTAACCAATAGTAAACCTTCATGGTCACACCAATATCTTTATGCATTAGAATGCTATGAGAGAGAGTTAATATTATCCAGATGAGGACTAACACCTTCAGAGGTAATATGGTACCGAAATATATTTATAAGTGTTATATATATGCATATATATTAAGAATTCTTTAAGTTGTTAAAGCATTATTTTTTTTATATACTTTTATGAAATTTAATGTAAATTACATGTTTTATGGATAATATTGATTATCAAAGGACCAAAATGTTATGAAAAATTATTTTTCATAACTTTGAATTAATTATAAATTAATTTTACAGTAATATAAATAGTTTTCTTAATGGTTAAGGAAAGAAAAATTTTAAATTATTAAATTTGCGAAGAGCTTCCACAATTAATAGGTATTTATCAACAGGTCCAAAGTATAAAAGGGACTTAAATCTAATTCAATAAAATTGGAAGAAAAGCAATTCACGTCTACAATTTTAAATTGAAAGAAATTTTGCTCTCCTATTTGGCCAAGCTTCCAAAATTACATCAAAATGGTACAAATTAAAGAAACTTGATATTTTTCAAATTTATTCATCAAATTTTACATGCTAGGAAAGGTATGTACCTAATTCTTAGCTTGATTTCAACATATATTAGATATATATTTTTAATTTGTTTATGTGATGCATAAAAAATTTAAGAGCTTTAATGCATGATTAGGCCATATATCACTCTTACAGTTTATTCTCTTGTGATATGAGACTCGTCAACCAACTATTAATATCCAATATATATATATATATATATTAATAATTCTTTAAGTTGTTAAAGAATTAATTATTTTATACTTTTATATAATTTAATGTAAATTATATGTTTAATGGATAATATTGATTATCCAAAGACCAAAATATTATGGTAAATTGTTCTTCATACCTTGCATTAATTATGAATTGATGCTCCACTAATACAAATAGTATTCTTAATAGATAAGCATTGACAATTTATAATTATTGAGTTTGTAAAAGGTTTGCCCAATTAATTATAAATTTAATGCTCTACTAATGTAAATAGTATCCATAATGGATAAGGATAGACAATTTTTAATTATTAATTTTGCAAAGAGTTTGTTCAATTAAATAAGTATTTGTCAAAGGGTCCTAAGTATAAAAAGAGCATTAAAATGCAATTCAATGTAATTTTTGGAAGAAATTTTCACATCCAAGAGTTGGAAATTGAAAAGAAAATTTCTCCCATTTGGCTAAGCTTCTGTTCAAACATCAAGATGGTGCAGATTGAAGAGAGCTTATAGTTTTAAGCTTGTTCTTCACCAATTTATCAAGCTAAGAAAATGTATGTTTGATACTTTGGCTTGATTTCAACATATATTATATATATGTTGTTAATTTGTGCATGTGATGCATAAAAAATTTAAGAGCTTTAATGCATGATTAGGTCATAGATCACTCATATAATAATCCCATATGACATTACTCATATTTATAACTCTTTGCAGATAGAGTCTTGACATCATAATACATCACGATATCTCATTATACATTATATATAATATAAATCAACAACTAAATATACAAAATGATATAAAAGTCAATTTATTAATTGTAAACAAATTTACAATTAATTATATAAATATATATACACACACACACACACACACACACACATAAAAAATGATATCTCTAAACCATATAACATGATTGGTTCTAGAACATATCTCTAACATAAGCAAACCAATAAGGGAAGCAAGAAAGTTGTCTTTGAACCATGAGATTGGGTTTGGTGGCATATGTGGAAGGACTATTTTCTCAAGCCAAGACATTTTAAATTTCTTCCATGGGTGATGGGCCGTTCTGAGTAGTAGAAAGTATCAATGACAATGCCTATTAGCTTGAATTACCAAGTGAGTATGGTGTTAGTGCGGGCTTTAATGTTTTTGACTTATCTCATTTTAATGTAGGTGATGATATGGGACAAATCTTCTTCAAGAGGGGGAGAATAATGCAAACGAAGCTGCACAACCTTATATACAAGAGAGGGACTCACATATAGGCTTGGAGCAACTCAAGAATAGCAGTCACAAGTTTTATTAAGCTTGTTAAGTAGCCAATCACAAGACTTAGGGCCAAGCATTTTAAAGAAGCATTAAATGGGTTAATTCAACAAGTTGATAAAATGACATATATGTGGAGGCCCAGCATAAGTCTAAATCAATTTCAAGGGAACCTGGTTACTATGATTAAGGTTTTAGATGTTTCCAATTTTTGTTTTAGTTGTTTCCTTTTCTTATTCAAAGGGGGAATGACACTTATCAAAATAGCATTGGCTCTCCATAGTTTAGGTTAAATTTTCCAACTCTATATAAAGAATCAAGCACTGTATATTTTTAGGCAGTTAAAAATAATAATAGAGAGCTTATTTTAGTTATTCTTTTATTCTTGAAAGGACTCTTAAACTTATCAATTTTATTCTTATGGCTTTAAAAAAAAACTAGACTTATTACCTAGATCCTTAATTAGTTCTTGAGATTCTTAGTCTTCAACTACCGTAGTTCTTGGTTCTTATCTTGTTAGGTGATGGGTCAAAATTCAACAAACTTACGTCTTTAAGATCTTGGGGTTTAGTACCATGTTTGATGTTGGGTTTTGTCACGTTATTGGCGAGGTTCATATCAAACTCATGTACTCGTGTTTTTATAATAAAAAAATGTTAATTCAATCAAGCAAATGAACAAGGAAACATCAAGGATTCAAGTTAAAGAATCAAGATACAAGCTAAGGGTATTTATTCTTCAACCTTCCCTATATCTATTGTCTCTAATGGCTTTACCTAAGAGAGGGGTGAATTGAGTTATTTAAAAATTTAAAGTTTAAAATAAATGTGATTAACAATGTAGTGCAGTATATAATCAAGTAGAGAGAGATTGCAAACACTTAATTTATAGTGGTTTGGCAAGATAGGCCTACATCCACTCTCTCGATTTTGGTTCATCGCCGAGGTTTGACTATCTCCTTATTTATACGAGTCAAGTGAAACCAAATAACATATTCTTCTATTGTGAAGGGCAATCGTACAACTTTTTTCTTTTTTCTGTGTGAAGGGAAACTCAATACAATCTTCGTTTAATCAGAGTGAAGATAAACACAATACAACTCAAAAATGTAATTCTATGTTTTATACTCTCTCAATAGAGCTGATATGTTAATAGGCTTGTACAAGTAAATTTATTTCACAAGAAAGAATGAAGAACAATTACAATAGAGAGAGAAAGACTGTTCATGTTAAGAATTTTAGATGAATGTTCAATGATTTTCAAAAATGTGCTATATTATCTTCCTCTTCTTAATTTCTTTTATTTATATTTATTCTCTTTGTGAAGACTCATGAGTCCAACAGTTTAATTATGTGTATTTAATGTCCACCATAAATGCTGCAGAAGTTACCATTGAGCTTTAAAAATAGCAATAAGTATCGATCTGTTCTGGCAGTATATTAATTCGTTTGTGTGAAATTTGAATATTAGATTGTCTTAGATTTCGAGTATCGATCCTTTCTTCTTCACATATCGATTTAGTTTACTTCGTAAATATTTTTGAATTCTCTAGAATGCAAAGTGTCGATCTCATTAGTCTTTGTATCGATTTGGTTCGACTTTTAATTATTTTCAAACTCTCTAGAATACAAAGTGTCGATCTTCTTAACTTTAAGTATCGATCTCTTTTTTACTCTTATTGATCTGCGTTTTCTAAGTATCGATTCGATTGGCTTGGTAATTACATATGAGGCTACTAACTTGTAAGATATCGATCTCTTGACTTCCAAGTATCAACCATTTCAAATGTATAGATCCGTTTGGTCAGGGAACGATCCGTTTAACTTGGTGATTTCATATGAGGTTACTAATTTGCAAGATATTGATCTCTCGACTTCCAAGTATTAACCTTCATTAAGTGTATTGATTCATTTGGTCAAGGTATTAATCTGTTTACAGAAAATGTTAAACCTTGTTTTCTAACATAAGGATAATATGGTCAATTAATGATACCCAAGTTTTTACATGCATATATATATATATGGTTAGTTGACACAATCGATGCTTAGGAGACTTAAGCTAACTCATGGTATAAATGATTTAAATAAACTAAGTTGGATTTTAGCGAATAATTGGTTTTCGAGTAATGCCTTACGCTGAAGTATTCGGCGATCTCGCTAGCCGGTTAGCAGCAGGGTCAAGTGGCAGTGCCTCCGAAAGGTAGACAGAATTAGTTTTAAGGAAATAATAAAGAATTTAATTTTTGTGAAAATTGAGAATTTAAGGGGGAAGTATCGATATCTGGGGATAAGGGTATCAATACATATACTAACTGATTGATACCTTTGGAATGTAGGTCAGTATTTGATGAAGGGATCGATACCTGTAACAAAGGGTATCGATACTTATGCAGTCGGAGACCTGAAAAGAATTTCTAAGTGACCAAATCGATACTTGGGAGGAAAAATATCGATACTTTGAAAATAGAGAGTATGAAAATAATTATAAGATGAACCAAATCGATATCTTTCTCAAGAATATTGTTACATGACAAACAAATCGATACATGAAGGCAGATGTATCGATACTTGAGGTTGAAGGAATTTCCAAAATCGAATTTTTAAGGAACGAATCGATACCTCACCCAAAAGTATCGATACCAAATCCAAAAGTATTGATACTTTGCGTAAATCTGGGTCAAATTTAACGGATAATTTGGTATTTTCGCCTACTTTTATAAATACTCCAAGGAGGATTTGACCTCCTATATATTTTTCATTCACTCAGTCTCCTTCTCTCTCTATTAAACACTTTCTTGCTCCTTCAGTCTCCTTCTCTCTCTATTAAACACTTTCTTGCTCCTTCAGTCTCCTTCTCTCTCTATTAAACACTTTCTCGCTCTTTCCCTCTCAGTATAATGTAGATCTCGGCTAATCCTTCGATCTTTTCATCTAAATTTCACTGCCAAATGAATACCCATCTTTTCCTTTATAATGTGATGCCACTTTTACTAGATACAACAAGAAAGAGTATGGGAGAAAGCTAGGGTTTCCAATCAATTTGGGGCTTTTCCAATTTATCAAGTAATATAAGGTTTTTCAAGGCTTCATCAAGTTATAGGTAAGCCCTTTAAATCATTATAAGACCTATTTTAAGAATTTGAACATGTTACACTTTTAGGGTTTACTGTACATTTAAGAATTTTAGTGATTTCACCTAGTAAATGTCTAATGATGTAAATTAGTGATGATATCAGTATTGTTATAGACATATGTGTTATTATTTAAAACTTATTAAGATAAAATAATGGTTAGAAATGTGATTTACTAGTGATTTGTACATAGAATCTAAGATTTAACATGATATTAGATATTTGACGGGGAAATGTGAATTAGAATAATACGGTCATTAGATTTCGTTATTGGAAATTGGATAAATGGCCTCCGATAATTAAGTTTCGGGATAAGTATAAAACTAAGAGATTTTAGTAATTTTATCCATGAATATTGCACTTTTCGCATTATATTGATTTAACGAGTAGTAGAATTCATGAGTTATGCATATGTGTTATTAGGCTACGATGATCCGAGAAAATGACCAAGAAAGCATGAGGATTGTTAGTGGAAGTGGTTACCCTCTCCAAACAGTGAGTAAATTTATACATACATATTATGTAAATAAAATGCATGTAATATTTATGTGTACGCTTGTGTGTGAAACAAGCCGTTTTCTGATTTAAAATGAAATTGTTTATAAATAAACTTATATGATATTAGGATGTTTTGGTTATTTAGTTTGCTGTTATAAATGATTTGATTGATATACATGTTGAAATGGCCGGAGAGGCCTAAATTGTTTAAATGAATTTAAAATCATTGTTGAAAATGATTTATAAAAATGAAATGGTCAAGAAGACCAAGATTTGCTTTTATATGATGTATAATTATTATTTTTGAAATGATTTATAAATGCATGTATATTGGTAATGAGCCCGGTAAGGCCGGATTATTGATATATGACCAGTAGGCCAGGATATTGACTGTATATATAGGGAGGTAGCCTATAAACGGACCTATGAGAGGCCGCATAGGTGAGTGGACAGCAGTAAGGTTGTATAAGGGAGATTAAGCCGTGGTAAGCCCACTGTATACCCAGCCCGTATGTGCTGATTCAGAGACCCTATGAAAAGTTTTGGAGACTTTATAGGGATCTCATAGATTTGATGGATATCGAGGATAGTCACTTTATCACCAAGTGACTAATCGGGACCTACATCATTGAGACGGACAGTGTTTTGTAAGTGCATGTTTTGCAAGAAATAAGTGAATTGATATTTTATAAGAATGCATTGCATATGGTTTTATATATGAATAGGCTTACTGTTGAACTTCGATGTTACGTCAGCCAAGGTAATGGTTGAGAAAGTATGGCTAGCTCGATATATGGTTTTAAAATGTATGCAGACCCAAGTGAATTTATTTTATGGTACAATCTTGTATTGTAAATGAAAAGATATATATATATATATATATATGTATATTGAGTATGATATATTTGAAATTTCAATATTTGTATTTGGAAATGCGTGTGCATGTATGTTTAGTGGTATGTATGTATTTACTCACTGAGTATAGTTGTATACTCACTCCTCACCATTTTAGTTTCTAGGTTAAATGCGTTAGTTCTAGCTGGGTTTGCGGTGGCCATAGGAAGTATACAAAGCTTGTGATAGGTCTTACCATCTTGACTCACATGTGTAATTCAGAGTTCACTAAATATGTATTTTATTTGAATATGTATTTCTTGAGAAATATGTTAGGTATTATATCTTAACTTAATGTTATGTAAGAAATTATTATTTTGTTTAACCCCTATGTATATGATTTTTTTAAATTGATATTAATATTTTATTTTCTAAACATGTTATGGATGAATTGATCACGGAGATCAATTCTTTAATAATACTCCCATGGATGGGAAGTATGTTTATAAATTGTTTTCAGTAGTTTGTGGTTTACAAGAAGCCCTACAGGCTCTCTTGATACATTCAGGGTATATAGATTGTATCAGGAGAGTCTGTGGCAATTGTTACAAGTAGACTCTAGGGACGGGGCGTGACACAAAATGTCAATCATTTAGCTCTAAGTATCAATCCTGTTAAGCTTAAATCACATTTCTTACAGAAAATTGTTTAGTTTGATCACAAACCCATTCACATACAATTTTCTTGATTCTTAATATGTTTAAATCCATTTTACTATCTATAAATTAAATTAACATTACATTAACTTTGGTCATTTTCACAATTACATACTTACATATCATGATATCATAAATTTCATATTAAAAACTACTAATATGATATCATCAATGTCCAATTCTTCAACCCCCTTATTGTCATTACTTTGACTCTTTTTGGCATAAAAAAGGAATAGTATATATTAAGGGAGAGTAGTTTATAAAATGATGATCATTCATTTAAAGGCAATAATAGACTAAGGGTGACTGGTAGTAAGAAGAAGTATAAGAGGGAGTAATAGCTTTATGTTAGTAATAACATGCTTATTCATGATAATACATTTTTTTTAATCATTTTAAGGGAGAGTTATTTATATCGTTGTTACTTGTTTTAATAATTTTTAATGATAACTTACGGGCAAAGTATTAGTTCACTACACTTGTGTTATTTTTACTTTTAGTTATGTATTTTCATATTGAGAAACAAGTGTTGAGATATTTTGCCAAAAGAATGTCAAAGGAAGAGATTGCTAGGGTTTAAAGAGTTGACATTTTCTAGAAATATATATTTTACTGCATCAAACTGGATAATTTGTTATACATTCAGATTTTATTTTTCACGTGTAAGAAATTCAAATTTACTAGTTATTTTAAATAAAGTATGAACTTCATGCATAACTAAGAAACTTATGTTGATAATTCTATAGTTCAATGAAAGAAGAATTATTTGAAAACAAAAGTTTTAATTAAGAGATACTTCTTTCTATTTAAAAAGATCTATTCTTTTTAGGTTTAAGAAACAAAAAATCACATGAATTAAGACTTAGGGTTTACTATATATTTGTAATATTTTCAATTGTGTAGCCAGCCTTGTTCATGCCATTCAGAGAGAGCCTTATGAGAGTTTTGTTTTCTTTTATTTTTTTAAGTTGTTTTTATTTTCTTTTGTGTTTAAAGCAAAAACAACTTAGTGGAAATTAGGACTCTATAATTTTTGTTTTGTTAAATAGAGAGAATGTTATCTTAAATGTGGTTAAGACATTTTGATATTGTTTTTTAGGAGACGAATAAGACATTTTGTTGAAGAATAATTTATGCTAGTTGAAGGGAGTCCAAAAACATAAGTAAAGGGATCTTGCTGAATTTGACAAAGAGATTTCGATGTATCAAGGCGATGAGATCTCATTAAAAAAAGTTCACCAAGAAGATTCAATAAAACGAAGATAATATAAAAGGAGAGTCTTTAGTTTTGTTTAAGTTCATTGGTATTTGTACCGTTTTAATTTCTTGGTGGATTGTTTTCTTTAACCTCGACCTTATGGATGTATATTTGAAAATTTTCAACCTCGTTAAAATTATTTGTCTTCTTCATTTACTTTTCTTGTGGTGTGCTATTTTAAGTAATTGGATAAATTAATTAAAATTGGTAAATACTGAATAAAACAAATCTTTCAAAATTTTACATTACTCAAGATGTTTTGTAAATATTACAGATGAAAACTCTCCCTCTCCTTGCTTTGAAAGAGTTTTATCTTTCTATCTAGTTTATTCTTGTTTTTGATCTTAAGAAAACATTCAAAAAAATGGCTTTTAATTTTAAATGAAATAACCACAAAAAAACTAGTACAATCAGCAATAAATAATGCATAATAATGAAAACTTTTCTTATAATTTATTTTAGTAGGAACACACAAATTACAACTGTATTTTTTTTTTATAAGGAAAACTCTTAGATATTATTAGACAATTCAATTGGAAAATTTCCAACTCTTTCCTATCGGCATGAGAAACAACGACTTGGTTTCTTTGTTAATTAGTGATGCTAGTTTCCGTATTTGTTTTCACAACTTGCACAATTTTTAAATTTGGGTGATTCCATAATAATTTAAAAGAAGAATACAAGTTCATTAAATGACACATTATTATTTTTTTAAGTTCAATAAAAAATATGGGATATGTAGCATTACTTTTTTAAAAATTCGGAACAGTATTAATCTTGTAAAAATGTTAAGGAATTATTCGTTAGTCTCTTCGCCGGGTAGCCCTTAAGAAAATTGTTACGAGGGATTTTATTGGTTTATTTTCAAAATTGAGAGATTTTAATAGTCATTTTAAGAAACTAGTGGACATTATTGTATTAAGAGAACTTGAATAAAATTATGCCTGTATTTCAAACAGTGGATCTTTATCGTTATCAGCTTCGGTGTCTGTTTATGCCTACGGGAGTGGATGGATATATCTGTGTATTTATTGATGTTTGTGCGAGTCAGAGAGAGGCATGCCATGTGGGATATATCCGTGATTGAAGTTGAAGCAAAGGCAGGCCGCCTTTTTTCGGGGGAGGAAACCAAATCCAAATGGAAAGCAAGGGATTTGTAGCTGTAGATAGTTTCGGTACACGTGTTGCGTTGAAACTTTAAAAATAAATAATATTAATATTATTCACTCTGAGTCTATAGCTCTTATCTAGCTCACTCAGTCTCTCACACTTTGCTCCGGTTCGGCATCGGATGGATTCTCAGCGACTGCGTTTATTGGACTGCCCGACTAGTTTCGTCCATAATCCAAAACAACTTAGATTTCTGCATGTAAATAAATTATTATTGGATCGGAGGATATCGTTTCCTCTTCACCACCACTGTTTGAGGCAATCCCACAAACACTTGTCTGGCGTTGTTTGTGGCGCTTCTTCAACTGAAACAAGGTTTATTTATTAGTCTAATTATTTTTTTTTTTGTCATTTCATACATTTTTAAAGATTCTTGACTGATAATAAACTTTCTAGTTATTTTGATTTTTGTGAAGTAAAATAAAATATTCTGATCAACGAAGCCAATTTTCTTTTATAATTTAGAGCGGAGTTATGTAATTGTGATATGTTAAACATTTTAATTTGTGATGTGTCTTAGCTGCTTGTTTTATCTGGCAATCTGCAATGAATAATATCTAATTTCTTAATCTATAAATATCCAATAAAAGACTAAGAAAACATGCCAAACATAATTTGAGCATTATATCTTTTAACTTTTGAAATGGGATGATAAATTTTGGTTTATATTTGGTAGAGAGGAAGTAAAGAAGAAGATGAAAATGAAGCACAAACTAGGTGATGGCAATGTACTACTTACTGTCCGTTTAGATCACCAAGTCCAGTTTGGCGAGCATGTTGTGATTTTGGGGTCAACAAAAGAGTTGGGATCATGGAAGAAGAGTGTGCCAATGAATTGGACTAAGAGTGGATGGGTATGTGACTTAGAGTTGCAAGGGGGAGAATCAATTGAGTATAAGTTTGTGATTGTGAGGGATGACAAGAGTAAGGCATGGGAAGCCGGGGATAACCGCATCTTGAAACTTCCCAGAGGAGGGAGTTTTGAGATTATTTGTCACTGGAATGAGACAGCCGAGGCTGTGGATCTTTTGCCCTTGGGTTTATTGGAGAATGAGGAGGATGTAGTTGAGAATGGATCTGCGGTAACTGGTGCTGCATCAGAAGCTCCACTGGAGGTGGAGGCAAGTCCTTTTGTTGGGCAATGGCAAGGTAAATCTGTCTCATTTATGCGTTCAAATGAGCATCGGAACCGAGAAATGGAAAGAAAATGGGACATCTCAGGTCTTGCGGGGTTGGCTCTAAGGTTAGTTGAAGGTGATCAGAGTGCACGAAACTGGTGGAGAAAGGTAATGCATTTCATTATTTTCTCTTTTTCACTTTTAAGAGATATTATAGTAATTTAGATTCATTGTTCTCAGTATTCTTATAGTTGCTGGATTTCATATAATTTATTATCTGCCCAATTTAAATGCTCTTTTTTGGCCATTCTGCTTGGATTTGTCTATGGGTTGACACAGAAGGGCAGTTATGGCTTGGGTTGTCACCATAATAGCTTGTATTTCCAAAAGCTTAAAAATATGTTCTACAATGCCCATAATGGTTAAATGGTTGAAAATATGCAATATCAGAGAGGATGAAGAAGCGCGTTGTACAATGGATAAATGTGCCTTGGAAGGGAAGCCGTGATTTTCTGTCTCTTTTTCTTTTTCATATTTCTTAATATAATCTTCTCTATCTCTTTTGTCTCTGTCTGTCTGGTGAAGTTCTTTTTGAAGATTCTAATTGTTATAATTGCAATATGCATCATTTCTGAATGCTTTTAGACCGCTTTGTCAATGGTCTTGCATACCCAGTCTAGATTGCTAATGCTGCTGACGAATTGAAATTCTGATGAGAACCCTATGAAACTTGGTCTTATCTAACCATTTGAATGGCTGCACTGTTGATTCTACTGGTGCTAAATGTTGGTAGCCGGTGTATCCTAGTTGCATGCATCTTTCTATGTTTTTTATTTCTTTTGGAGGCAAAGCTCTAGATGACGTGTCTGTGTGTCCATGATGCAATATTTGTTTATTGCCTTTTGCTGGAATACTGCTGTTGGATATTTCATTTGTTTATTTGCCTAGTTCTTATACATTTTTCCTTTTGTTGGCATGGAGTATCAGAGGTTATCATGAAGTGGTTTTTTTTTTTCATCATTATGAAATAAATATCACTTGTTTGTCATTTTGCTTCGCTGATTGTCTTTTTTCAGTTTGTTCCTGCTCCATTCCCCTCACTACTGTTGCAGAACCCAGAACAATTTCAATATTAAACTAACAATTTCCTATTTTTGTTTGGTGAAAGCTTGAAATTGTGCGCGAGCTAATAGTTGAGAATCTGCAAAGTGATGGCCGGTTGGAGGCTCTCATATACTCAGCTATATATCTGAAGGTCTTTTTGTCCAACTTTGTTTCTGTTTATTTCTGTAAACTGATTCTTCGCCCCTTTCTTAGATGTTTTTCATATGCAGTGGATAAACACAGGGCAAATTCCTTGCTTTGAAGGTGGAGGTCATCATCGGCCGAACAGACATGCTGAAATTTCAAGGCTTATATTTCGTGAATTGGAGCGCATTTACTGTAGGAAAGATACTTTGCCTCAGGTTGTCTACAGTTTTCTTTGATATGAACTGAAACAACCATAATTTTCTAATCCTTCTTTCTCCACTTCTTAAACTTATATCAGATTTCATTCATTTGTACTTTGGTATAAAATTCTATTTGAGTATATGCAATTATATACTTCATCAAATTAAATCCAAAGCCACCCTAACATATTGCGAGTGGGATCTAAACCATTGGCCACTTGTACTACCCCAAGAAACCTAATCAATTGAACCAATCTGTATCCATACGAACACTGTTGCAAACTTATAGATATAAATATTTGATTTATCCGTCTTTGGTTTGCTTTTTCTTTGTTTTTCACACTTGAAGGTCAACCATGGTTCATTGTTTTGTTAGGCCAAGGACTTTGAATGCAAAATATTGCTTATATTTTATACAGAATGCTAACTACATGTAGATCCTTGCAGTTTCAATAATATCGATAGCTTCTGTTAAATGAGGTTTTCGACACAAATCTCATCTATTGTGGGAGGTTTTAGACAAATTTGGACATTTACAGGGAGATTGTTGATGAATTTTAAAACCATGGCATCCACTTGTATTTAAGCTATAATGTAGGAAGGTCAGCAATATTTTAGCCAAACATTGATTATTGTTCATTGATTAAGTTATGCGGTGTATGGGTACAATACTAATCTTCAAATACTAGATCCTATGTACAAAAATTAAGGAATCAAAAGTGTAGGAAATTTAGAATTGTGAGGATATAGAAACAATGAAAAGTGAAAGAAGTTGTCAAATACAATATCTTAATTGTAACTGTAAGCTGTGTGTCAGCTTTCATCTGTTATCTCAGTGATTCATTCATGCTTTTTCAGTCTGAAAAAGAAAATATTCTTTTTGACACTTTCATTTGTGTTTTGACAACCTATCCTATCATTGCTTCTCTTTCTTACTTTATTTTTGTATGATGTTTAGGAAGTTCTTGTTATTCGGAAGATTCATCCATGTTTACCATCTTTTAAGGCCGAGTTTACTGCATCTGTTCCTCTAACTCGAATTAGAGATATTGCTCATCGAAATGATATCGCTCATGACCTCAAGGTAAATACCTCTTAAAGAAACTATTTTGTTTTGGTTGTTGTAACTAATTTCTTAGGTTAAATGCAATCTGGTAATTTGTGTGCTAATAGTTTTTTATATTTCATAATCCAGCAAGAAATCAAGCATACAATACAGAACAAGCTTCATAGGAATGCCGGGCCAGAAGATTTAGTTGCTACAGAAGCAATGCTTGCAAGAATAACCAAGAATTCTGGAGAATATAGTGAAGAATTCGTGGAGCAGTTCAAGATTTTCCATTGTGAACTCAAAGATTTCTTCAATGCTGGAAGGTTTGATTTATGACACTAAACCTTGGCTCATCTTCGCATATTTTTTTGGATCAACCTTCTCTCCTTCATTCTTTCCTATAATTTCCATGTTTGTTTTTCTTAATATAAATGGTTAAATTGTTATGGAAGTTAGTGTCAGGTGATATATCTGCTGACATATATTTCTCTGCATTGTAAAGAATCTTATTTAAACTTTTTACCGTCACTTCAAAATGATCTTTCTCAAAAGCTCAATAAAAGACCACCATTACTAATAGAAGAATCAGTTAATACTGGGAACATTCGATTTAACCTAGTGAACCAACTAAGCACTTTTTGGTCATGATAAAAAGCAACTACAAAATTGCTGGATGAAGTGTGAAATTATGGGAACCACTGAAATGGTGCCAGTAATATTGTACTCAGATGTGGTCCCATCATGAAAGCAAGTTTCATCTTTAAAGTAACTTATCTTACAAGCCAACTGTGTTTCCCAACAGCTTCAGCTTAAACCATAATTGACGATGAGCTAATCTTAAGGTAATCATTGTTCACTATTTGCGAGTTTAATGCAGAATGCTGTTGCACATTATAGAAACTTCTTTTGAACTTAAGTTTGGTTCCAAAATTGCTTCTACTTCTGGATTTGTTAGAAAACTGTTCATGAAGGCTAGAAGCACCTACTTGCATCTTGTTATAAGCTTAGTATACCCCTAGTGACAAGCATTTATGCCCTTGACTTGAAGAATTTGGAATGGTGCTTGTTTGTGAATAGAACGTTTAGTAGACCAATTTCATTTTCTGTTAATTATACATCCATTTACAATTTTGTGATATTGTAGTCTTGCCGAGCAACTTGAGTCAATTAGAGAATCTTTGGATGAGCGACGTGTTTCAGCTCTCGCATTTTTTTTGGAGAGCAAAAAGGTAGGCCATTGCTTTTTATTTGTTCTTTTGTCTAAATATATAGTTCTATATGCAGCTTATGTGAATATGAGAATTTAAAGTTCACTTTTAGCAGAACCTTGATTAAAAGATAAAATGTTTTGGTAACAGTTAGTGAAATCGTTTGACCCAAAAGGTTAAATTATTAGGTAAGGGTCCAACATCATTATAAAGAGAAGTCAAACATTACCCTTCATGTGGAATGTAGATTCAATGAGAATCAATAAGACCAAAACCAGGAAGTTGGAAATTTGATATAAAAAATCACTAGGATGTATGTGAATTTGATGACATCGAGACCTGGAACCAAGAAATTTGGTTTAGTGAGACATAGTGATCATATGGGGTTTTGAGCACTGAACCATAGTTCTCATACCATATTAGAGAAACCACTTGACCTGAAAACTTAAGTGATTAGGTAGGGGCCCAACATTAGTATTAAGTTTAGTCTAACAGTATCTTTGAAGATGTTTAAAATTCCCTGGCTTTTACACTAATTTTCAATTGTTTCTACTGATTACAATTCTGACACATATTCTAAGAGTGTTTATTTTTCTTGATGTATGTTATGTAGAGAAGAAATTTCTTGGCACAATGTTGCCATGTTTGTGACTACATCAGAGATCTTAAGGTGTTTCTTTGGAAAGGAATCCTGTCCCTTTATCGTTTCTTGTTCAGAACCTGAATCTCCTTAACTAGCCTATTCATTATTCTTATATTAACTTCTATAATGTCCTGGAACAGCCCCAAAAACTTTGGTTTCATGCACATGGTGATAGTTAGACTATCATGGACCCTGATTTCTTGCATACTTCTCTGATCGTTAGCTTTCACTTAACCACTAAAGCAGCTGGAAAAAAAATTTCTGTTGCTGTCCTACTTTAGTTAGTTGTGTGAGATTTCTTTTCGATGAACCATCTCAAACTAAGAACTGCAGACGTGGATGTTCTATTCATGTTGCAGATGTTATTCCCTGTTTGCTATTGCTGTTGATAGAAGGAAATCAACTGCCATAATTTAGGTTGAAAAATGTGTTTGTTGAAAGACTCAAAAAGTAGAAACTCCCTTTTTCCTCATTGCTTGTATGCTTCCTTTAAGTTGTCTAATCTGTTCTGGACATTCAAGATTTGTTGGGTAGGCCCCTGTTCTTGTTAATTCTCACGGATAAAGTTTTTGTTTCGGGGATAGAAAAGGCTTCTGTTTTAAGGTATTGTGTGGTTATGGCTATTATTCGGTCTTATGGATAGAAATAAAGAATTGAATTAGCGAGGACTGTACTAAAGAGCATTTACCTCTAGGAAAAAGGAAAGGTAGGCTCCATTTCATCTCAGTTGAGAAATATTCCTTATAGGGAAGCGGCAGAGATCTAATATGGGGTAGAAGTTTGTGTTTTTTTTTTTGGCTTATATATTGGGTAAGTGTTTATCTTTTATATTGTTTTGCTCTTATGCGGGAATTTAGGACTTGTTGGTCCTCATTTTGTGGACAAAGGAGGGTGTTTTTTGTAGATGGATTTTTCTTTTATTAGGAAAAGAAACCATTTTGTGAAATCTTCAAAACCTGAGTACCAAATAATCTAACACATTTTCTCATCCGTTGTGAAAGACAAGTGAAGGGTGGCTCCTAAAAGAAGACTTAGAATCATTTTTTTTTTTACTGTAATTTCTTAAATACCATACAAAACGAAGAAATAAAATTTTGAGAACGTACAAATAAATTGATAGAATTGACCAATTAAAGGATAAATAAGAAAAAAATCAACAGATCTAGACTGTCGTCGTCAAAATTTTAGGTAGAATACTGTGGTTTTTACAAGAACATTGGTGGCAGTGATGGTGATGATGACAAAAGCTTATTGATGCGTGTATGGTTCAATGACGATTGGAGTGAGATCTACTGTCACATAAGAATAAATCAGTAAGCCAAAGTTAATTACGTTGACAGGACACTATAACACGTGTCCCCATGGTTGGGAGTGGGCCCAAATTTATCTGCCTCTTTTTTCTGTATTTTGTGGGCTAGGGACAGCAATGCTTATTTTTCTAGCCTAGGGCGGGATAATTCCCCATCTTGTAGATTGAAAAATTTAAGCTTAGGAATGTTAGAAAAAATATCAAAACTGTAAAAGCTTGTTTATGGCAGTTCTTACTGGAGATGAGTAGTTGATTTCTGCAGTGAAGGACAGTGGGTGAAGCCAAATAAGACTAAAAGAAGGATGGAGTTTTTCTGGATGACTACAATTAAAAATTGGGTAAAAGATATATATTTTCTTTCTTGAAAATTAAGGCCACAATGGAGCACTATTTTCTTAAGGAGAACAGGAGGATAACATGGCAATAAGGAGGTTCTAAACCCTAACATACTCTGATACTAGGAAAATAACATGGCAATAAGGAGGTTCTAAACCCTAACATACTCTGATACTAGGAAAGAAGAAAGATCACCTAATGTACCCTAATTTCTCGGATAAACTAATTACATAGGAAAGTAAATCAATGCAATCATTACACAATCATGAGGATCATCCCAACTACTATGGAAAGGGTACATTTCATGTGGCAATTAGGGTAGCTACTTCAGCTAAAGCCAATTTTCTACTGGTTTATCCCTTTGTTTAGTTGGTTAATTTGCTTACCAACAAAGTACATTCAATGCTACATTGTACCTATTTCATTTGTTGTTTGAAGTAGGAACATTTTTTTTTTCTCTTATGGTACTTTGTGGTGCTTAAAGATATTTCTAATCGAGTTAAAAGATTATATTTCTGTTTAATGTGTTTCATTCCCTTTTTTTATTTTTTATTTTCCTTCAAATTCTGCATCAAATGATAAGAAGCATATATATTTGCTTGCAGAGTCTGGACAGTTTAGAAGATTCAAGCAATATTTTGGAGTTAATTAAAACTATGCAATCTTTGAATGCTTTGAGAGAAACGATTGTGAAGGGTCTTGAAAGTGGCCTTCGGAATGACGCTCCTGATGCTGCAATAGCCATGCGACAAAAGGTGTGATTATTTTATTGTTTGAAATGTTTTATTTTTATTTATTTTTGCATCATGAGCTTCACATTGAACAAAGTATAAAGTTGGGATCTGATGATTGTCTCAGTGGCGTCTTTGTGAGATTGGCCTCGAGGACTATTCTTTTGTTCTTTTAAGCAGGTATCTACGATTCTCTAGACATCTTTTAGAGAATTTGCTGTTTTGGCTGAATTATTGTCTCTATAAAAAGATTTGTCTTTAATTTTACAGTTGTTTGTTAATTTTATATGGTAACGATTTCAAAGTTACCATATAACTTTACATTTGAACATTTTTTATAAGAGATATTTAACATTACATTTTGTGCTATAGAAAACAAATCAACACTTACAGTTGGCTTACCAAACAACACAAAGGTTTTCTATTTTCAAATGATTCTTTTTTCTTTTTCATCAACTTATTTTGTAGTTCTCTTGTATGTAAAAAACTTATGCTATGATTCTATTGTATGGAACACTTACTTATTTATTCTTCTTTTGGGTGTTGGCGAAATCATGCATCCAATTGGGATTGACTCCGTGATCTCATCCTAATCCCTTTGATGGGGAGGTCGAATGCCATTAGGCTATTAGCCATTGGCTTTTTTACATTATACATTAGCTTGGTAAAAATATAAGTTCTGTCTAAATGACGCTTCTGAGCATAGATTTTCCTTGTCTGCTGACACAAGGGCAGAGTTATAAGTGGGCTTGATCACTTTATAACCCAGCCTAGCCAACAAAAGGAACTGTTTAAGTTAACCAACCATTCTCTATTTCCCACCCAACCCAGTAGCCTTCTGGTAATGCATTTTTTTAAACTTCATTTCTCCATAAACACTTGAATGGAAAGAATTTATCATTAGTTTCCATTTTCATTTCCTGGGCCTCAATTCACTGTAATTCAAGTTTTGTTTCTGTATATAATTATAATCATATGTATAGGTTTTTTCTTTTTACACGATAGTTATTGGGAATTAAGCATACCATATGCAGCGAAAATTTAAAAATTACTTTAATTAATCTGATTAATTAAACATTCATTAATTTCTATGTCAAGATCATGCTATTTATCATGCTTTATAATATAAATAAATATGAAATAGATGGATTAAGATCTTACCTTAGATCTTCACCACCAATGAGGCTAGATTAATACTTGCTCGAATTTTCTACAGATCCGTATCTTTGAATGCTTTTTGACCTTCAATATGTCTGAATTTGGATTTTTTTTGTGAAATACAAAGTTGTAGATCTTCGAGTCTTCTTTCCAGATCTTCTTGAATTGTATTAATCCGATATCTGAACCAAAAGTTATGGCTCAAATACGGAGACTGCGTGAACACCTTTTCTAAATCAGTTACCCAAGTGTGTGATCTCTAATAGTAATCCACGTAAGGTAAAGAATTAAGGTTTTAAGATTTTTCTAAATCTTAATTATGTAGAGTGCCTTTTCATGAATGCTAGTTCTTGAAAAAATACAAATAAGAGAGTTTTTGGCTAAGATAATTTTCTCTTAACTCTTGAAGAAAATTATCATTCACACTTGTACGTTTTATGGCCAAAATCGGAGTTTATATAGGTTTCATATTTTGACTTTTTAAACCCTAATTTAAATAGAAAAGTCATTAAATAGATTCTTAATCTTATTAATAATCTTTTTTTAAATTAAATATTATTTAATTATTATAATTAATTAAATAATATTATTTAATTAATCTAATTAATTAAATAATATTATCTTAATCAAATTAGAAAACTTATAATTAAATATAAACACTTTGTATAATTATAATTTAATCCCAAATAGTTTTTAAAACTATTAAATAAACCCTTAAAGATTATGAACTTAACAATTAAATTCTCAATCATTTATCTATATAATTTAACCTTAATTCCTCAATACCTTTTAGTGTGTGACTTATTAAGTTCTTTGATATGTTGGCAATAGAAATAGTTATAGACTTCTTAAGTCTAAATAAATTAATCTAATTAATTTATCCTCAATTAACTCTTGAATTAAAAAACTAATTTCCATAGATTAAGAGCGGCATCTAGCAATGTATCATGACCTTCAATTGAGAAAGAATACTAAATTAGTAAAACCTAGTCCGTATACGATTACCGTATGATATTATCCTTTTGTCTCATACATATCCCACCAAATATTATAGAGTATGGAAAATGTCTACTCTATTAAATCATGGTTATTAAAACTCTTTAACTAAAGCAGATAATATAATTTTAGAGTTTCTGAAATTTCTTTTAGAACTCGCCATGGCCATGGACTTATATTATCACTTATGTTAAAAATAACACTCCTTGGGATATCGACTCTATGTTGTCAAGAGTGGTGAATCCTTTATTTATCTCTTACAATCTTCGTGTGATCTTAGGCGCAATCTTGCTATGTATGGCGGAGGTGTAATGTCAAAGCATATATAATCCATAAATAAGGTACCAATAAGATTTCAAGTCGAAGGATCAGTCATACCATCGTAATTGAGAGAAATCCCATAGATACGTGGATAATACTCTATATGGGTTTCTTAAGCGAGTCAGTTCGATAAACTTGTTCTCTAACAAGTATCTATATGTTAGACTAAGTGAACACTTTCACTAGTAGTTTATGAGATCAATTACCTTCATTCTCCAAGGAAGGAGACATAACATATGTCAATTTAATTTAGATTTATAAATATCCTAGTGTTAATAATCTTACGATCGGGAACATTTAAGAATGACAATATCTCATAAATTAAATTTAAATTAATTCCCCTAATTGTCATTTTGAGGACTATATATATAAGTAATCAACATAGACAAAACTTATAAATAAATTGTCAATTTTATTAATCAATACAATAATGTATAATTACATATTTTTCTTTATTGTATCTAGGGCATATCACTTACAGTAGTGGGGGGAACAAGGTACGGGTGTAACAAAAGTAGGACTTATTGGTTGCTTCCATCATATTTCAGTCAATTTGGAACTTCATTAGTCAAAGAAAACTAATTAAAACTTGACTGTTAGATTTTCAATACCAAAAAATAAATGAAAAAATGAAAACAAGACTAAATAGCAACTGTGATAGACTATGGGAAATTACAGATAGGTCCGACATCAAAGTCAGAACAGAATTCTCCAATTCCTTGCTATTTAGACTCTTTTTCAGTTTTGAAAGCCTTGGATGGCCTGTATTGATTAACTTGATGATTTAGGACTAATAAGTACAAAGGATTTTTCTGAAGAATTATTGCTGGATATTGGTAATTTGTCAAATATTATGTAGTTTGTATATTATCTTGTTGAGTGCAATCTGAATAAACACAATAGATATGATAAACTAATTATATATTACAGTTTATCAGCCAACCTTGCAAATAGGCAGCTAATTTTGAAAAGTGAATAAAGTTATGCATGTCAAACAAATTCAGCTGGCAAATGATGCCGTGGTTGTGGTCAAAGTCCTGTCAAAATATTTTAATTGACTGCCAAATTGGCATCCTACTTTTTTTGTTATTCCCTATGTTCTTGAGTCTATAATTAACAGCAAGACTTTGTTTTCTCCTTGTTTTAGTATTTTATTTTGGAGATTTAAGCATTGTTGTCATCATTGATTTGTAGATTCCTCAATGCACTTGAAAATGAGGGAGGCGCTGGCTGGCTTGCTGATAATGTGGAATCAAAAAATGTTAGCTTTTGGGATGACCCACTTGGCGTCCTAATTTTGGGTGTTCATCAGCTAGGTTTATCTGGTTGGAAGCCAGAAGAATGTGCTGCCATTGGAAATGAACTCCTTGCCTGGCAAGAGAAAGGTCTCTTTGACTGGGAAGGTATTTTCTCATAATTTTTACAGTAGTTGTCCAAACTCCTAAAGGATTAGTGAAGTATCACTGCGTGCAGGAGTATATCTCTATTTTCATGATTTCCTGTGTTTTATGAAGGTAGTGAAGATGGTAAGATAATTTGGGCGTTGAGGCTTAAAGCTACTCTGGACAGGGCAAGAAGGCTAACAGAGGAATATTCTGAAGCACTTCTTCAAATATTTCCCCAAAAAGTGCAGGTATAATGAATTCTTTTTCTTTTTCTTGTTAAAGCCATGGTTCAATGTGCTGAGAAACGAACCTTGAGTACAAGTCTCTGATTTTATTAAATGATTATTCAGTCAAATGTTTTTGTATCTTTACTGTTCTAAAGTTCGCTATCCATTTTAGAATTCAATCTGATGTGCTAAATTGAGAGAACTGAAAGGTACTTAACAGTATGAATGTTGATAAATTATTTTCTAGTGATATCTGCCATATAGATCAATGTTGTTTGTGTATAACAATGAGGTAATGGTGGAATCCTATGAATTGATAAAAAACTGACAATATGATTTGCTGCCTCCTCCAGATTTTAGGAAAAGCTCTTGGAATTCCTGAGAATAGTGTAAGGACGTACACTGAAGCTGAGATTCGTGCTGGGTATGCTGTTTTAGAGTTTTTGAATGTTATGTTCTTCCGAGGCTAATATAATTTATAGTGGTACTTTCTGATATTGTTTGACTTATATTTTTTGATTCTATGAATAATGTTCCTTTCTAACTTTTAAACGGCAAATTTTATTTGTAGGATAATTTTTCAGGTTTCAAAGCTTTGCACACTTCTTCTGAAAGCTGTTAGAAGCACACTTGGTTCTCAGGGTTGGGATGTTCTTGTTCCAGGAGCTGCTTTTGGGAAGTTAGTTCAGGTACCTTAAATTACCATAGTTCGGAAGGGGTTAATTTAAATTATAATCACATTATACGTTACAAACGATTCAAGGGATTTATGAAGCAGACCAAGCTGGAGTTATATATTCCGACATATATATGGAGATTTGTAAGCTTGGAGATTGCTGTCAGCTTAGATATATGAACAATGATTTTATTTAGGGAATTTCTATGGATAGTCTTTTTAACTGAGCTAATTTCACCATTGTGGATTACAGTTGTACAAAGAAAAATGAAAATCTTCAAATTGCCACCAGATGCCCCTTGATGGTGATGAAGGAACTGTATACTGGTTCCAAGTGCCTTCTGCATGGTGCATGCATGAATTTACTCACTACACTAACAAAATAGGCAGTATTGGCCGAGTATCAGATAAATAAATCAGTGGGATAATAGCATTGGTGTCCTTGAATTTGTATGTTTTCACAAAGGACAGTTTGCCTAGCCTTCTGCACGGTGCATGCATGAATTTACTCACTACCCTAACAAAATAGGCAATATCGTCTGAGTATAAGATAAATAAATTAGTGGGATAACAGCATCTGAGTTCACGAGTTTTATGTTTTCACAAGGGACGGTTTGCCTATTTGTAAAATTACTAAAATATCCTTTAGTGTTAATTTACATACTTATCTGAGTCTTTGAGCTTTTATGTTTTCTCAGAGGACATAGTTTGTCTATTTGGATCTTTGAGTGCTTCTTTGACAATTTAGGAAATTTCTATAGAGATACTTGGGAGACAAAGGCCTTAAAGGAAGGTGATTGATTTTGGGTAGACAAAGTTTGAAATAGCATGCTGAGTACAAGTCCTATTTGCTATTCTAAAAGCAATAGGAAGAAACAAATCAGAATCAGAAAGACTGGTAAATGGATTAGGGTTTCCTTGTTCTAGTTCCAGTGATTGATTATATGTTGACTCCATGGTGGGTTGTTTCCTCTGCTGTATACCTCAAGTGGAGAGGTAATCTTTCCAGGTTCATGCGAAGAAAAAACAATAGGAGACTGGTTAATAACAGGAGACTAATTGATCAATTGGGTTAAGACATGACTATCTTTATTTTCACTCTCTCCCCAAGGATAAGAATTTTGAAATATCAATGAAGAAACATGAAAATTTAATCCATTATGACAATTTTTGCGGAGAGAATGATAACACTTGTACCCCTTTTGGGTTGGTGAAATAATCAGTGAAGACACTTTTAAGGACTCCGGGATCTATTTGGTGCTAAGATGAATATGGATATGAACAAAGGAAGTACACCTAAATAACTTGCAAAATAGAAAATAAATGAAGGACAAATTTGAGAGGGTAGACGATTGACGAGATTAGTAGCAGTTGAAATGGCTTCCTCTCAATAAGAGTTTTTGTTAGTGATCCTGTTCTATTGAGTATCAAAACATTTTTAAAGTATCTTCTTTATAATAAGAGGTCGATTTACCATTCAAGTACTTTTTAACATTTCCAAACTGATAAAATATTTGACGTTTTATGAAACATAAATTGTTTGAAGTTTACTTGCACAAGTTTTCATTTACTAAGCTTCATTTAGTAAGTTACTATGACCATTTCTGTTTTTTGTTCTTTTTGTTCTACTTTTACTTCAGGTTGAGAGAATTATTCCTGGATCACTGCCGTTGTCTATAGAAGAACCTATTATTCTTGTTGTCAGTAAAGCAGATGGAGATGAAGAGGTTCTGAAAATCTAATAATAACTTTTATGTTTTAGCCATGTTTATCATTAGACCTTAAATATATAGCAGCATAGAAGTACATATAAATTTTAACAACTAAATATTATTGGCAGGTGACAACTGCTAGGAATAACATACTGGGAGTGATACTTCTACAGGAGCTTCCTCATTTATCTCACCTTGGTGTTAGGGCTCGACAGGCAAGTTCATTTTTTCTATCAATTTCTTTTTCTATTTATTTTTGACAAATTCATTCTCTGAATTTGAAATGAGAACAAAAGGTTGCAAATACAAAAGTCTAGAAACTGCGTTGAATTATTATTATTCAATTTTTATTTTTTATTTTTTGCAGGAGAAGGTTGTCTTTGTGACATGTGAAGACGATGAAAAAGTTGCTAATATAAGAAAACTTACTGGGAAATATGTGAGGTTATTATATCTGTACTTTTCCTCATATTGTGTCAAATTTAATTTGTCACCTTTTAGCTTTTATTTCTTTGGAAGTTATTTATTGATGATTGTGTATAAGTTTTTTATTTTTTTCCCAGGAGATTGTGCATCATTTGCTCCAATGCTTTGATGGTTTAATGTGTAAGTAAAACTTTGCAGATTGGAAGCGTCATCAACAGCTGTGAACCTAAATCCAGCTTCATCACTTGAAAAAGATAGCAATTTCATTTTGAAAAATCTTTCTGGTAGTAGTTCAACCGTTGAAGCTCCTGGAGTTGATGTGACATCCTTGTCTGCTTCCAAAGCTCCATTGTCAAGTCAGGCATGACTTTGTTATTCATTTTTTTTTTCTGCATTTTTCAAATTCTAATTTTCTTGTCACCTTATGGTTATGGGCGATGCCGTATATCAATGTGATCAGTTGTTTTATTTACATCTAGGGTGTTTCTGCCGGAGTTGTACTGCTTGCAGATGCAGATGCAATGACATCAGGCGCAAAGGCTGCAGCTTGTGGTCGTTTAGCTTCTTTATCAGCAGTTTCTGATAAGGGTAATTTATTATTATATTTTGTTTTTTCTGATAAGGGTAATTTATTATTATATTTTGTTTTTGTATTGGAAGTATGTTATTTTGATAAGATATTAAATAATCTAATTTGAAGTTACCACCTGGCCCAAAAATTTAACTGATAGTTTAAGCTCTTACATGCTCCCTCACATGTAAGACACAATGGATCAAACACGATCAGTCTCAAATATAACATAGGAACAACTTATTGTATTTTAATTAACATGATGGATTCAAACAAGACCACTTTCTCAAACTAGCTTGATACAATGCTAAGTTACCTCTTAATCTAAAATTTTAAGCTAATAGGTAAGGGACTAACAATAATATTTTAAGTTCTCACAGTAATTAATTGTCATAAATCGCTAGAAAAGTAGTTTGTTTCTCATGTCTAAGTTATTCCCAAGCTTTGATATGATTGAATAATTTGATTTGTAAAATTTTAGTGGTTACATTAGTATTTTTCTGTGCTATTCTTTAATTATTTTATTACTATGCTAACGATTTAGAGACTATTGGTGACTCTTCTTTGAAAAGTTTATGTCCACAATGCCAACATTGGAAATGATTTGTGAATATGAAAAATTATCAGTATATGCACTATGGTTAAAAAAAACTGCTGAGGAATTTGATTTCAACACTAAATTATAAATTTATGTTGATATGCCCAAGTAGCATGTGGGCTACAGCATTTTGCACTTTTATGACTGTTCATAATAGCATAATTTTCTGTTGTAAGTTATTTATTATCATGTCCCTAAAGTGTAATGCTGGAAATTAGTGCTCTCCTTGTGGACCTTACGTAGTTTGGTTGGTAAGATCACTTATGGGTATAAAAGAAGTTTGGGGTCTAATGCCACTTACATCATGGGTTGGTGATGAAAGTAGGTTTAACTTGTAATTGTGCACTCTCTAACAGTTGTTGCACTGAACATAATTTTTTTTCTTCGATAGGAAACAAAGCACTAAACGTAATTTAGGTGGTACTGATGAAATGGAACCAAAAGAAATCAGCATTAACTTTGAATAATGCTGCGTTCCTACCACTAATATAAATAATAAGAGTTTATCGTTTACTTTTCTTGAGGGTTTGTCTCAAAGTGGTTGAATTACAGTTTTAGTTTAGTACCTCCTACCTATGCTTAGGATCAGAAACTCCGAATACTAATGGAACATGGATGCCAGCATGATCCTCACCAGTAGTATAGCCCACCTAGATTGGATCTAGTATTGTTTATGGTTACTTTTGATTTAATTAGGCCTTCTGTTTATTGCATTAAACTTCTATGTTTGTTCACAAACATGAAAATAGAGCCAAATTTGTTTCTGTTTTCCTTTGGTTGTGTTTTTGCATGTTACCTGTGTTGGATTTTTAAGATCTCATTTTTAAGTTTTTGGTTTTTATTATTTTTTTTATGCATAATCTAGATATTAATAAAAATTTTAGATAATGCTTCCCATAATTTGCCTTATGGTGCAGCTGAGCCACTAATTTATTCTTCTCATGCTTTCATTGTAATAGCTCATTATTTGTGTTTCGGTTTGCTATAGTGTGGAGTGACATCATTATCATTTATGGCATACATATTATTGAACATAAAGTCCATGCCAATAATATGAGCCATTCAAATAAAATAGCAGCCATTTAAAAAATGTGGAGATTTGGAAGTGTTATATCACGGAAATCTGTCATTTATAAAATATAGTGATGGTTTCCAGTTTTTCCAATGGCCTCATTTCTTATATCTGATGTGACTAACACGGAGTTGTACATTAGAGAGTAACTTGTATGGAAATAGGATGGAATTTCTAGTTAACGTACTGAGAGGTGTATTTGAAAAAATCCTTAACCACTTGAACTGCAAATACCTATGCATATTTTTATTTTCTGATTCTTGTGGATGTTGTTTATTGATGGCAGTTTATAGTGATCAAGGGGTTCCGGCTTCATTTCGTGTCCCTGAAGGAGTTGTTATACCTTTTGGTTCCCTGGAATTGGCACTGGAGCAAAGCAAATCCATGGATACTTTCATTTCTTTAGTAGAAAAAATAGAAACAGGCAGAATGGAGGGCGGTGAACTTGACAAACTATGCTGTCAACTTCAGGAAATGATATCTTCTCTACAGCCTCCAAAAGATATAATTGAAAGCATAGAAAGAATATTTCCAAGCAATGTGCGTATGATTGTCCGTTCAAGTGCTAATGTGGAGGACTTGGCAGGAATGTCAGCTGCTGGACTTTATGAATCAATCCCTAATGTTAGCATTTTGAATCTTCCAGTTTTTGCAAATGCTGTTGCCCGAGTGTGGGCTTCTCTTTACACTCGCAGAGCAGTTTTAAGCCGCCGAGCTGCTGGTGTGTCTCAGAAAGATGCTACAATGGCGGTTCTTGTGCAAGAAATGCTTTCCCCAGATGTCTCATTTGTGCTCCATACACTCAGCCCAACTGACAATGACCATAACTCTGTAGAGGCTGAAATTGCACCTGGGCTTGGTGAAACCCTTGCTTCTGGTACTCGGGGCACTCCTTGGCGTCTCTCTTCTGGGAAAGTTGATGGTCTCGTGCGAACACTGGCATTTGCCAATTTCAGTGAAGAGCTGCTGGTATCTGGTGCAGGTCCTGCTGATGGAGAAGTGATTCGTTTGACTGTAGATTATAGCAAGAAACCCTTAACAATTGATCCAATTTTCCGTTCCCAGCTAGCTCAACGTCTCTGTTCAGTTGGTTTTTTTCTTGAGAGGAAGTTTGGATGCCCACAGGACGTGGAAGGATGCCTGGTTGGCAAAGATATCTATGTAGTCCAGACGCGCCCACAACCCCAGTAAAAAAGCAGCTTCTCCCTTTGCCTTCTACTTGGCAATTGTGTGTTTTGATTGTCTCAGATTAATGACAGGAGCCATCTCTTGGACTCTTTTTCCAATTGCAGAAAGATGAGGCATTCTAGTTGTAATTTTTTTTTTATAGGTATTTCAAGAATTTTATACAATTTTTTATTTACTGCTACATAAAGAGGATGTTCTAACATTTAGGAATGACAATTTTGCCCCCAAACCCCGTTACTTCCCGATCCTCATGGGACGGGTTTGGAATGTTTCTTAGCGAGTTTGGGACGGGTTTGAAATGACTCTTAGCAGGTTTGGGACGGGTTTGAGACGGATTTGAAAAATAAAATTAAAACTTTCAGTGAGTTTAGAATAGATACGGGTGCGAATAGATATTTGTGTATATCTGCAACGGATATTTGTGGATTTTTTTCCTTAAAAGTACTAAAATGACGTCGTTTTGATATTCAATTTAAATTTACAAAATATTCAATAGTAACCCCTTAAACTCATCCGTATGGAAAAGAATTCAAGAAACAAGTAAATATATGGAGAACAAAGAAGCACACACGCTAGAATAATAGAATATCGCATCTAAGAGTTGGTATATTCGTTTTCATATATAAAAAAAGCGTACATGGTCAATTTTGATCAGCACTTAATGAATTTAAGAGGTTACTATTGAATTTCTTTATTTTTTGTGTTATGGATTGTATTTTTTGTTCTACAAAGAGCGTGTGATATTCTTATAAAAAAAATATTTTTTTTCTTAAAAATTTGATATGGATTAGTTGTCTAGAATTATTCAACGACCTCTAATTGTTGTGACTATTGCTTTATCTCAACTCCCGATGTGTTGTATAAGTGACATTTACTAGAGCCAAATGTTACTGATGTTTTTGGGACTTTTGATTGTTTAGCAATGAAGTCTAGGACAATGGTAGTTTTGCTGAGATGGTTGGGAGCAAAGCATAAGCATCTTAAGATATATGCCGAGTGGTATACTTCGAGGATATTTCATGTCATTATCTTTACTTTTCCAATAGCTGAGATTCTCATATACCAAGTTGGTGGCAAAGTTGAACAGAATATAGAATTGCTTGTGAACCATTTGGATGATTGATTGGAAGACAAAGAAAAGAACCTAGTTTTTTGTACATTTAGCAACATTGGATAGTTAACGTGAGAACTCTCTTAATAACATGCATTTGAGTACTTTCTTTCAAAGTTTTTCTTGAACATTTAGCTTGATATGTGTGGTTGGATCTATCTTGTTACAGATACAGGGCTATTCTTGAGAAGTTTCAGAAGCAAGATCCTTTTATAATGAGAAGAATAAGAGATTGCATAGTCAATTCTGCTCCTATTGCGACTCCTCACCCTCAGGTAAATGAAGCTTGTAGTTATTATAAATTTGCTATTGACATAAACATCTTTTTGTAACTCTTAACTAGAAAATGGACAAACAAATTTATTCATATGACTATACACAATAATCGTTGAGGATTATAGACAATAAACTGACTTTGTTGGTACCTAATTTTGTTGGTATCTTACTAAAAAAATTCACGGATATTTGCGTGAGTTTGATAAATATTAAATTCTTATTTAAATGGGTTTGATAATAAAATATCAAACCGCTACAAGTTTGGTACGAATATGGTATTGAATTTTTTTGGTGGATGCGAATAGGGGTTTGAAGATATCCATCCCAAACCTGTCCACTGCCATCCCTACTAACATTTAACCCATCCAAATTTATTATAGTACAGTTCAAATATCCAAACTTAGAAGCAACCATGTCTATTTTAATAATATTTTTAAAAAATTATGCATTTACGTTTGTGGGACCAGGAATGTCAAGTAGGGATGATAATTGTATCTATAAATTTGCTAATACCCGATTCTCATGAGACGAGTTTGATATGCTTTTTAGCGGGTTTAGAAAAAAATATTAAAACTTGTAACGTATTTAGGATAAATATCTACGTATATTCGCAACGGGTATTCGTAAATATATAAATTTTTAATTTTTTTTTAAAAAAATACTAAAATGATGTAGTTTTAATGTTGATGTTAAAAGAATATATATCAAAATACATCATTTTAATGTTTTAACCTAAATCTTCAAATGATCTATGCATAAGGCACAACATACATGCTCATTGTCAATTGTATTCAAATCTTTTTTAAAATTTATGTATTTAATATTTTTTTATGAGCAATTAAATATCTATTGAATTTATAGTAATACTAAATCTGTTATTTTTTTGTTAAGAGTAACGTGTAAAATTAATATGTGTATTGATATCACAAAATAACATTTATTATCTCAATCAAATAAATTATATGTATACAAATGAGTTAGAAGATAGAATACCAAACGAATGAGAATTATAGAATAGTCAATAATTAATATAGTTTAAAATTTATTTATTATTTTATCTTTAAATTTACATAATTATTCTTAATATAAAAAAGTGAGTCAAAACATAAAAATAATTTAATTAAGTCAGTTATATTTCGAATTAATTATGTATAAATTTATAAAATAATTATGCATTTTTTTATGAAATTGTTGTAATCAATTTTATTTTATGTTGAATGTACTTGATATTTTATATGAGTAATGTATTTTATTTTGAGTTAATACCAAAAATTTATAGTTTTAATGTAAACTTGCATTTGCATCCGCATCCACTAAAAAAATTAAATACCAAATCTGCACTAAACTTATAGCGGGTTTGACATTTTATTACTAAATTCGCTTAAACGAATATTTATTATTTATTAAACATGTGCGGATATTTGCGGGTTTAAAGTAGATTGTGTTGCCTAGTTGCCAACGCCCAAGTGGGGGGTGTTATTAAAAAAAATTAAAGGCTTAAGGTGAATGAAATTGTTAATGTAATACAATAAATAAAACAGTAAAAAAAGAGAGAAAGAAAATACAGAATTTATAGTGGTTCGACAAGCTTGACCTATGTCTACTCTCTCGATTTTAAATTACCACCGAGATTTGAATATTTCTTGTTTCTTTGGGTTAAGTTCTTTTTTCGGGTGAAAAGAAACCTAAGAAAATCTTCGTTTAATCCGAGTGAAGATAAACCCAAATTGATTAGAACTAGAATTCTATTTTTAACTCTCTAACTAGCGTGGATATATCAATAAGCTCACACAAATAAAATTATCTCAATTATAGTTATAAGATAAAATTACAGTAGTGAGAGATGGTGAGATTTTTACGTTGTTAAAGATCAAGAGAAATGTTTAGTGATTAGCCAAATATGCTATATTATTCTACTTTTATTAAATTCTTCTATTTATATTTATTCTCTTCATAAAGACATTTGTGTCTAATGGCTTGATTATGTGCATTTAATGTCCGCCATAAATACTACAGAAGTTACCGTTGAGCTTTAAATTTGTTAGGAAGTATCGACCAGTTCTATTAAGAGTATCAATCCGTTTGGGTTGAATATGAATCTGAACTTGTTTTCGATCCCGAGTGTCCATCATTTCTCTTTCGCGTATCGATCTGGTTCATATTGTAATTATCTTTGAACTCTCTAAAATGCGAAGTATCGATTTCTTCAATTCTGGTCTCGATCTACTTCGACTTGTAATTAATTTCGAACTCTCTAGAATGCGAAGTATCGATTTGGTTTGACTTATAATTAATTTCGAACTCTTTGAAATGCGAAGTATTGATTTCTTCAGTTCTAGTATCGATTTTGTTCGACTTGTAATTAATTTCAAACTTTCTAAAATGCTAAGTATCGATCTTTTCTACTCGTATCAATCTGCGACGTCTCAGTATCGATCCAATTGGTTTGGAGATTTTATCTGAGGTTTCTGACTTAGAAGATATCGATCTCTTGTCTTCCAAGTATCGACCTTCTTCAAGTGTATTGATCCATGATGTCAATGTATCGATCCTTTTTACAAAAGTGTTGATCATTTGGCTTTAAGTACAATTCTGTTAAGCTTAAATCACACTTATCACCGAAAATTATTTAGTTTGCTCACAATTGTTATGCTAAAAGCTTAGTGTATGAAGATTGGTAATTAGGCGGTGGCGGTCGAGGTGTTGATGAAGAGGCCGTCGGTCCTCGATATGGTAGTGCCGGCGTGGAGACTCTGGCCAAGCTTTTCATAAAATGCTGAGTTTCCTTGTGGAACTCGAGTCCAAACTTGCCAACTTGCATTATACCTTGGTCAGTCCACCTGAGATGCTCTTCTATCTTGTGCATTTGAGTGGTTGCTATGGTCTCTAAGCCTGTGAGTTACTCATTAAAATTTGTCATTATGGTGTTGACTCGTTCTTCAATTATTGTCATTTTAGCCCTGATATCTTCCAAGACTGTCATCAATGTTGATGAGGGAAGTGAATGAGGTTCCGGTGCTCCTGAGGTGAGGAAGATGTTGGTGTTACTATCTTAAACACATTTATTCTGGTCTGTTGATCATTTGCCGATTGTTCCCATGGCTTGGTTAGGCCTGCTCCTAACACAAGATGCCTATATTAGACCTGAAGTACCTATTCTCCATCCGCTGTTTGCTTATAATGCAAGTGTCGGAGCACGGTCTCAGATAACATTGCGGCAGCTGAGGGTTCGATGGTGTCGGTCTCTGCAAATATCCATGGAAGACTCTTGCGGATAATGTTCGAGATCACAAAGCCATAGTGTAAATGGCTCGCCCTCGACAGTGTGGTCCTCACTATGCGTTCAGTGTTGTGTAAAATCGCAAGTGTACGAGTCGAACAAGTAATAGAGTGATGAGATAAATATCGTCCCACGAGGATTGT
>JAXCLQ010000007.1:10850569-10885569 GCA_035584115.1 Cedrela odorata
ATAACATAAATCAACACTAAAACTTTAAAAATCAACCACACATACCTTGCTTACCTATTTGTTCTCTTCTCTTTTTCCCTCTTTCTCTCTTCTTCTTCACCTTCTTTTCTCTCTTTCCCTCTCTTTCTCCACCTAATTCAGCTACCATACCTGCCTTCTCTTTTATTTCATTTTCTCTTTCTTTTCCTTCTTCCTTGTCTCCTTCTCTCTCGGCCAAATTTTCCTTCCCCCCTTGCTCACAGTTTTCTCCTCTAATTCTTTCCTTGGCCTTACGTTTTTTGTTCTCCCCTTTTGATTTCTCTTCTTGGCTTTTTTATTAGTCTAAACTTATGTGGAAAAGTCTAAAGAAGTTGAGACTTAAAAATATAAAAATTTGCTTTATTATTATTATTAAATATTTTTTTCTTTTTGTTTTCCTTTGTTTCTTTTCCCCTCTACGTATTTACTCTTCTTCTTTTCTCAATTTTGCTAACAAATACAATAGCTTCTAGAAACATGTAAATTGAAACATAAAATTTGGGCTTAGTTTATGGATTTTACTAGCTAAAATTCATTTAAATTGGATTTAAATCTACATAATCATATTAGCCTTTACTTAGTAATATATGGGGCTTGCCTTAGTAATCACATTGAGCCATAATAAAAAAATATAAATATTTTAATATGGCTTTATATCTTTTACTACTTACACTTTTTCCCCTAACTTATGAAAATTTTGCACTTTAACCCCTTAAGTTTTAAAATTCTTTCAATCTAGTCCTTACATTTATTTATGATTACCTTGAAAATACAAAAGAAATAAAATCAAGAACTTGGGTCTATATATGTATTTATGGCGTTTTATACCTAAGTATCGATTTTACTATGCAAGCATATTTTTTTAAAAAAATTCCTTTGAACCTTAACACGTTTGAATAATTCATTATTATCATAATCGAATATACTTAAAGCATACCGAATTTAGTGGGTTCTATATAGACACACTGATTAGACACCCTTTCAAGGAAATTTGCAAAAAAAAAAAAAAAAAAATTAACACATGCTCAGATATTATAAATTTGAAATGATTAAGCTAATAGTCATGGTTCATGTATACTTTTTCAATGTGATGATAAAAAACAATAATATGAAGGATACAACTTCCATTCAATAGAACCACAATAAAAAGCTAAGGTCTTCAAATACAATAAAAACAAATTTTTGCATGAAATCCTCTACTAAAAGGGATAACATTCAACCAATGATAAAAATACAAGGGACTCGATTCATGCAACTATTTTACCTTATCAAAAATAAATAATTGGTGCACAAATTTTGACATAAACATGTATACATCAAATAAGAACACACTTACAAAAATGCAAATAAAGTTTTCAAATTTAGTGGCTTACCATATAACATTACATTCAAAGTTAATGTCATATCCAAATCTCCCTCCAGACATACTCAAGCAAGATCAATAAATAAGAATGTAGGTTCAATTGAATGGACATGCATGGTTTGTACTAATACATACATGCACAGCAGAATAAATTTTAAAATTTTACATGCATGTTCATTTTTAATCAAACTCATACTATGAATATTCTCGTGTTACGTAAACTAAAACAAGATAGTTATAGAAAAAATATCTCATTCCAAATATTGAAATTTGGTTTTAGAATCTAATACAACAGGTGTGGACTCCGGGCATGAGAATGAACTAACACTTTTGAGGGAAAGACTCCGTTACTACCTTGTCTTTGTTCATGGCAAGAACAAAACCCATTTCTCTCAAATTCAAATTTTCCTTTTGTTTTGTTTATGTGCATGTGTCTCAAAAAGAAAGAAACATTTGTTTTTATAAGTCATGACAATTTTTTCATTATAAGTGTAAATTTAAGGACACAAATGTCCATTCACTTTACAATTGCTTGGAGCATTTTTGCATGCACTATATCCACACCATAAAGCAACATAAACATAATAATAACATATGTTTCTTACTATTACCCAAGCATGCAATACCAACTTCACTCCTCCTGCATTAAATATATATATTTAATTATATTAATTCATTTATATAAATGAATTAATAATAACATTTAATTATTGCAAGTTTTACTATTAATAATTATAATATTTTAATTTTGATTTTATTATCATTTTAATTCTATAATTAAATATGAAAATAAATCATTTGATTTTTTGAAATTATCCATATTCAAAATATTTCAATAAATATTAAAGATATTAATTCCAAAATTTAATATTCATAATATAATTAAAATCCATATATATATATATATCAAGTTTAATCTAATTAAACTATAAATACAAAATTGCCATTATTATGATTTATTAATCTAATTAATTAATCCATAATTAACTTATAATTTTTATTATTTATTTTCATAAAATAAATATTATTTAACTTTAATAAGTCTAGCTATGAAATTAATTTGCAAATACATCCGATGCTAGTCAAATGTATTCCGAAAAATCCCTCAGTTGAAAATACAATATTCTCGACACTTATCAATATTTTAATACTTTAACCCGTATCAGTACGACTAGTAGATTCAATGTTAAACCGATAACGGTTCCCTTTTTTTTATTTAGAACTCTTTCTAAATAACAACAAGTCAAATTCTTCTGTTAATCGAGATTGGCGTCTAGCAACACTCCTCGATGACCGGTTAACACGAACAGAACGTATCCTTGTTGAACCTGTAAGTAACAGTTACCGCGTAACTTATTCTTTTCTCCATACTAATACTCTAGACCAAACCCAATGGTATGGATCATACTATCAAACCACTTTTTGTCAGTCCTTATATGTCAAATAATAATCTCGTAGCTCATGGATAAAATTAGAATCTCATTTCTAAATTATCTATCATTGATATCTCGGTCAATGATTTACTGAGCTAGTATATTATTGATGACATAGAGTATTCACTTCTTTTTCCGAAGGTGGAGAATTACATATTGATCGTTCACAGACTTTACAAATACTTGATCATATTTGAACCTCTTTCTAACTTGCTTATAACCAGTGCATCTAATGCTAAAATATGATGAGTTGTCTGCAAGTCACTATGACGATCTCAGGTTAAGGAATAATATTTGCTACGCAATTATCACTATGAGATTTACTCGTTGACAGCAAGAAAAACTCTTTATCGAGTAGTTCTCAAGTGGTCAGTTTAGTGAACATATCACTATATGCACCTATACAACTGTCATAATGTCTAAACATAAATGACTGATGAGATTAATCACCCTCAAACTCGTAAAGCTGATCAGACTGTGTATCGGTCTACCCGAATCAGTTAATCTCATAATTAACTATTTTACGACAGAGAACATTTAGAAAATATGTTGTTATGTATTAACTCTTATTTATGTGATCATCGTCACAAGTCAAGACCATGACATATTTCCAAGGGTATGTTATGTCCTTAATTTTAATTAAACATATATAATGTAAATAAATACACATATATCATAAATATGTACATGACATAAAACAACCATAATGTATTACACAAGCATATATATACATAAATTGTCAGAAGATTGGCTACTAGGGCACCAAATCTCCAACAAAGAATCTTTTTAAAAGACAAAATAATAAGATATGATGTTCAACACAAAAATCTTATTTTATTTCTTGGTACCATTGTTTTAATGGTCACAACATTAATCATAAATATATTTTTTGAAAATTTTATTAAAGTGCTACATTTAAGAAAATCTTATACCTAATAGCGTCAAGTGAAACATATGGTTGTTAATTGTGAACCACTAAGACATGAATTTGGTCAAAAACAACATCAAATGAGAATATTCAATAAACATCCCCAGAAGCATTCTATTGCATTTGATTGCCAAAACTTTACTACAAATTTAAAATTGTACTACTCTTTTCACCTTGTAAAATTCAATACATTTTAAAAAGAAAATGGTATTATCACTTTGACTGTTCCATATAGAATCTCTTTGAGAACAATCAACACTGGCTTTGCAGATGGAGTAGTAATTAGTTAATGATAATATATTTGCATTAGCATTATAGCAACCCGGCAAACCGGCTCAACCTATGCATAAACAACTATTAATCTCTTTTCCATGATTTCACTTCTATAGCATTATATATATATATATATATATATATATATTCTTTACTCGGATAAACATAAACTTACAACAGAAATAAAAAAATATGTTCATAGAGAATACTGCATAATAACACCTAAAAGGTTTGAAATCTACAAAATAACTGTAGAACCAAAATTTCATCTGATGAATTATCCATACATATGACATGCAACTTATGACCATACAAGGAAATTAAAAATTAGAGTGAATCCATAAAAACACCTAAAAGAAAAATATATAAGCAAAAAAAAAAAAAAAAAAGTTAATAGAATTGCAATAAAATGATTAAAAAAATATACAACGAAGTTTCCATCATATTAAAGACATGATTCTAAATAAAAAAACACAAAAACAGAATGAGCATTACTATATAAGTTCCCTATGACAAAGAGCTTATATATTAGATAGAAGAAGTCATATAAACAAAATCTTCCTCTTAAGCCTTATTTTTATCGAAACAATTCTAAATAAGGTATTTTCAAATATAACTTTATTATGAAATATTGTTGAAAAATTATTACAGTACACCTATACTTAATAAGATGAAATTGAAAATTAAGTGATTTGTCAATTTATGACTTCTCAATTTTGAAGAAAATCTACCAATCCACTTCTACAATTGGCACAATTCCACGATCCAATCATATTTTTGGTTACATAATCATAGTTAACATGATGCTCAAATGTGTACCTAACCTATTCTCTTTTGTTTAATTTCATAAGTAAGACATATGCATCATCACAATTTTTTTTGAGTCACTTTGAATTTGATCCAACTGTCTCACAATTCAATCATACTAAATCACATTAATCCAATCTATATTAATTTAATTTACTTTTGACTAGAACAATATCTTATAAACTACTTTAGGAAGTTTCTTTCTCTTATTGGCAAATATCTAAAATCATTTCCAAGTATGAAATATAATTTTTAATCTTTTTTGCCTATGTCATGACCGCATATTTTGGCATAATGATAATACATAAATATAACTTTATGTGATACAATGGAAGACCCTAAAATAAAATTCAAAGGTTTGTTTAAAAAAATAATACAAGCTTATAATGTTACAAGTAGTGAAATAATAGACATTAATGTGGATGTTAAAGTGGGTGTAATTTAAATTATATATTTAAAAAAAAATAAATATAAACATACGAAAAAGAAATGAAATGAAAGTCACGCTCATTACCATACATATATATATATATATATATGTGTGTGTGTGTGTGTGTGTGTGTGTGTGTGTGTGTGTGTGTGTGTGTGTGTGTGTGTGTGTGTGTGTGTGTGTATAAGTAAAACTCATTTGTCTTAAGTAGTTCCATTTGGTTGCCTATATAATATTCAATTTGCTTCCTTGACTTCATAAAACAAAAGCATAATTGTAATCTTCCATTTTCATACATACACATATACAAAAATACATTCCATTGGCTTTAAAAAGCCCCCTACTCAGTTTTACTTTCAGTTTTTCATATTCAATTCAATCAAATGCACTTTGAGAGGAAATTAGAGAGAAGAAAACTAAGAACATCATAGAGGCTTGTATGAGGGATTATTTGTGGCCGAATGAGAGGGGATTTGTGATTAAATAAATTCAAGGAAAAGGATGAGCAAGGTAACCGAAGCAAATGAGTGAGGGATGGGTAGGATTGAAGCAAAAGCTAAGAGGAAATTTGTTAATGATGGTTGAATGGAGGGTTAAGCAAGGAGACCGAGAGCTATTAAGCCAAGGATGCAAGAATTTACAAATTGAAGGTGGGATTATGATCGAAAATCTAATGGGCAAGGGCAGAACCAGTTCGTCCAGGTGAGGGGAAAAAGAGGAAGTGGAAAACAAAAAAAAGGAAAGGTCATTTACAGCAACAAAGGTAAGGATGTTGTGTTGACTTGCTAATTGTAACTATAATTGTGTGTATTTGGTGTTTTGTGTATGTAATTGATATGTATTGTGTGATTCGTTGTGGCCGAAATGATCGATTATATATGAAATGAAGTTGTGACAGTATTGTTGTGTGTGAGAAGTGTGGTTGTTGTGAAAAGTGTGTGTAAAAGGTGAAACCGATGAGCATGAGAAGCGTTAAGGTAGTAGGTTTTGTGTCGTCGAAAAATCGGAACACAAACTTACAATATCGATAGGTGTATATGGAGAGTGTTCGGAGTTGATAAATATGTTAAATATGAGTCTTATAAGACGTATTTAGGGTAGTACACGTGAGTGGAGTGCCGAATGAGTGAGAGTGTGAGTAAAACGCATAAGTGTCGATCGCAAGTAATTTTTATGTAGGGTTTGATAAAATAGGGATTACATGAGTTTGGAACCTCGAATTGAGGAACCGCAAAATTTTACATAAACTAGACACATAGAGACACGACATAACCAAAAATCAGGTCGAAATGTTAAACGAGGCAGTACTAGATTTTGTAAGAACTGAGATGTTCTATCTAAAGGCTACAGCCGATTACACTAAGTAATGTGACGAAAATCTATTATAACTTGAGCGTTCGAACTCAAAATATGAATTTGCAAGAAGCGATAAAAACTAGATACGTAGTAGAATATGTCCTGAGAAACTTAGGTTGAGATACCTTACTGGCGGAACGCACCACATGTTTGAAATTAGTTTATGCGTAATGAATGCCAAACGGGTTTTTGAAATGTGTAAAGTTGGGTTAGACTTGTGTGTGTTAGGAGGGGCAGATTACATGCATAACATAATTGTATTTCTGTTTAGTTAAAATGAAATAATCTAACACAATAACATATGTGTTGTAGATTGTCAAGTCGATTGTCCATTGACCCTACAGTAGATCGAGTACACCGCAGCCGATACTTGTTAGTGGGTGTTTGTTTGTATATATATATATATATATATATATATATGCATGTGTGTATATGAGAATAATACTGAGAATGATATGAGAATAATACTGAGAATGCATACAAAACTAATACTGAAAATGCATATGAATTTAATACGAAGAATGATTGCATAGAATGATCTTTATATTTTGTAATGTAATTTTAGAAAGATATATCTCGGTCCGGAATACATCTTTGAGATAAAGGATCACTAGGACCCCGAATCTTTATTCTGATATCCTGATTCTCGACATCAGGATTAGCTGGGTTAACACGAACCGGGATACTAGAATAAAGATTCGGAGCTTTAGGTGATTCCTTATCTTAGAGATATATTCTGGCCGCCTGTGATAACGCGGGCCAGGATATCAGAATAAAGATTCAAGATCCTTGTGATTCCCAATCTTAGAAATGTATTTCGGGCTCTTGTAACATCGGGGTTGGGATACCATAGTTATGGATATTAAAAATCTATACTGATAATGCGTATGCCCTTAAACACAGGTATATTATGAATGATGTGTGATAAAATGTTATGTTTGATACATTGAGAAGTATTTTTATTCAAATGCATAAAACTATTGCATGTGTATGTGTGTGTATGTATATATATATATATATTATATATGAGTATACAAATAATGGCATGATTATGCAAACGATGGTATAAATATGAAAATGATGACAAGAATATGTAAATGACAGCAAGGTATGAATATATATATATATATATATATATAACAAGTGATATTTGCTTGTGTATCATCCACTCACTGAGTCTTGTTAGATTCACCCTCTCATCTTCCAGTTTTATAGGAGCTCATAGTTTGGTGAGTAGACATATCGGCCTGAAGACACGAGTTGAAAGAGAGGTCATCATTCTCAGTCATCACTGTGTTGGGTCCATCTTACATAGAGATCAACAATTTTATTTTGTTTTGTTATGTAATATATGTTGTTGATGTTTAGAGTTGCATGTATATAGATTGACAGATGTATAGTTAATGTTATTTTGAGATACAGTGTATCATCTGAGATTTATATATATATATATATATATATCAGCAGTGACGATATAATGCTCCAAGCTATGTAGACTTGATATGAGTCTATTTAAGATTGCATATATAATAGGTTATATAAGGCTTAGGGTGATGGAAGAGACCTATCACCTGTCGGTAACACTCTTGGATTTGGGATGTTACAACCTATCACTCATTAATGACAAACTTCAACTCTTTTTATCCCAAGCTATTATTATAGTATATCCAAAATTATTTCTAAGTTTTAGCATTCTGTAACTCACAACTACACACGACAAGTGAAAAAAATCCAATGTTAACATCCTATAGAAATTAAAGAAAAAAAAAGAACGAATTCCCCCTTAAAGTCCTTTTAAGTGACAACCATTAAGTCCAATGATAAATCTACATTCTTTGAAAAATTTATCCCTTAATGTTAAAAAACTCAACAAAAACCTTTAAATTTCATACTTCCATCACCCAATGCACCAAAAAACTCCATATTCACAAGAATCCCTAGGTTATATTGCCTAAGTAACATAACTTAATCCCTAAGTTTTTTATAAGAACATACATGGTTTTGTGTTGCATTCTTCAACAGTTTTTTTTTCTTAATAAACTTTCATCTTATTCACATACACCCTCATACTATGTCCTCAACTCCTCATTAATTACTCTATGTGGCATTTATGACTTATTCCTCAATGAACAAACAAAGTATATGGCACCATCTTACTCACTAATGTTCTATCACATTCATACACTTCTTTAAACTACTAAGTCTTCAACATAAATGAACCAAGGACAGCCTAATATAGCACGTCTTTCTAAACCTTGTCTTGTCGTTCTTGATCCTTTTTAAGTCAAAACCATTCTTCACACAATATCTTGTAATGACAACCTTTAGCTCCTCAACATTATAACAAGTTTTATCTCTTTAATGGGAACTTCTTTAAATCGATCCCTCTCAACATGTTAAATCATCCTACAAACTAGATCCCCTTTTATAAATGATGACAACAGTGCACGATCATTACCATCAACACATATTTGTACAACTTGTCATCATTTACACAATAACCATGAATAAAACTAAACCACAACCCACAAAATCCACGAACAAATAAAATACCCATGATTAAACCCAACCAACAAACTCGCACAATCCTACCCACAGTTAGGGGTGGCAATTAAGATTATTGTTTAGTATTCATGCCATGTTGTATTTGTGTCGTGTCAAATGGAGGTCAATTCGAATCAAATTCGTTTATTAATTATGTCAAAAAAAAGTGAAACATAGATACAAGTCGGTTATTAAACAGGTGATTCGAATATAATTTGTTTAGACATGATTAATGAACAATTCATATACGAATTATAAAGGAATTATAAATAAATTGAGATGATCCTTTTATTTATTTATAACACGAATTCATTTACAATCATTTTATTCCTTTTATGATTTGTTTATTAAATGAATAAACGAATTACAAACGAATTGAAATGATCATTTTATATGTTTATGACATGAATTCATTTACATTTCGTTTATTCGTTTATGATTCATATTTTAAACGAATAAATAAATCTAGTAACTTAAACACAAATACGATACGACTATTAAACGGGTGATATAAATACGATCAATTTATTATTTGTGTCAAATTTTTTAAATTCGAATTTATTTATTTGCTTTGAATTCGTGTCATAACCAATATTGTCACACCTTATCCACAAGCTCACAAATAAACCCTGCACATAACCCACCAAACCCTTCCCTAATACCTAACAAACCCACAAAAAGAAAAGAAAAACACTAAAAACCCACATTAAATATCCACAAACCCAAGATATTAGCTAAAAAATTTACACTGAATATATTTCAACTTGACCTTTACAACTGTTGCTAGAATCACCATTGGCATCATTATTGGAATCACTACTATCAAAGTCTAGATTTTGTTGGAGAAATTTTTTTTTCTAGGATATTGTTTTTTTATTTTTCACAAGTAAATGAGTTTAATGAATTCTATTTTTATAATGTAAAATTATGTTTTAAAATTTTATGACACAAAGAGTTTTTTTATTTTTTTTTGTCTAAAATGAAGAACCAAACTCATGTCATATGAACAACTAACTCAAACTGTGGATCAATAGATAAATGAGAACTTTTTATAACTACGACCAAAAAAGATTAAGAAAATTTGTATAATTTTTTTTTTTAGACAATGTACCAACAACTAGTCGAAAAAGACACAAGCTTAATGGATTGGTAAAATGTACTTTATCGTAGGTGTCTTAAGATATTAGAACTTCACAAAGGGATAAAAATATCATTCTTATGAGGTTTACGTGAGAATAATTAAATAATCTTAAAATGCAAAGAATGAAACATTAGCTATTAACTTATAAAATATTGTGAGAATATGAAAATGCAATGTTTTTTCTTAAAATAATGTAAGAATCCAAAATTGATGGTAGATGATTTCTTTACCATCGTTCTATCTAATCTTAGAGAATTAATAATTAATTAAAAATTATATATTAAATTAGAATAAATTATCAAACTTTAATCATTAATATAGACAATATTTGTATAGTTATGATGTCATATGATATGTAAATATATACTTTTTAATTTGTAAGAAAATTTTGAGAAATCTAAGTTAAAATAAAAAATATATATTAAAATTAATAATCTTGAATTTCAATATATCAAAAGGCTAAACTAAGGGCAGCCTAGTATATCACATGTTATTTTAAACCTTGTCTTGTCGTTCTTAATCCTTTTTAATTTAAAACCCTCATTCACACAATGCTGTTTTGTAATGGCAAACTTAAACTCCTCAACATTATCAAACTCTGGACTTGAGAAGTTTTATCTCTCCATTTGGTGCCTTCTTTAAATCGATCCCTCCCAATATGTGAAGTCATTCTACTAATTGGATCCTCATCTTCAGAAGATGACCATAATGCATGACAATATATAGATAATTGGACAACTTGTGATCTTCAACATCATTAATGCAATCTTTGTTTTGTGCCATCAACTTCATTAACCTCATAATCAAACTTATGTCCATCTTCAAAATTCCTACATTGATTAATATATAGATACAGATGTTATTCTCGTTGCTCATGTTGTAGTGATTTAATAAGATGTTGAACTGTAAGACTTTTGTGTTGTGTTGGTGGAGATCATTGTTGTTGATATTATTATGGTGGAGTTTATTGTTAATTTAGTGAAGGTTAATGTTGTTGTAATGAAGTGTGTTGCTACTACAATTTGTGATGGTAGTGCAGGTTGATGTTGTTATGATGGAGAATGTTGGTATTGTTGTACTAATGGTGAAGGCTGATGACGGTAATGAGGTGATGAGCTAAAAATTAGTCCAAGGGTTATCTTAACCATATGTTTGCGACTGTCTATATACTTTGGGATGCTTGATAAATTTGAGAGATTCAATCTTATTCATGTTTAAGGTTTAAGTATGTAATTGGGTTAGGGCCGCTGGCACGAGATTTAGAGTGGGTTGGGCTAAAAAATAGTTTTCTCTCTTATTTTTTATAAATTTTCTTTAAAATTCTTGAACTAGTGGGATGATAGGTAGGAGTGTAACCTTTAGATACAATATTTCTGCATCAACTACTAATTGGTACCACCCCTTTATCGCATACTCATCAATTATTGTTGTAGATTTTAAACTGTTTTTAAATACTTCAAGGTAAAAATGGCCGATTAAAAACTTTATTACATATTATACTTTATAGTCCCACTAAACTTTATTGATCAAAAGACATATAATGCGCATATATTCATCTAATCTCATCATTCTAATACCATCTTATTTTCTTCGAGAAGAGATCGACATCATGTGACAACATAATTTCATTTTACATGTCACATCATTTTAAATATTACAATATACTTTCACAATTCATTACTCTTCCAATTTAAACATTTATTTAATTTCTATTCAATTATTATTCTATTTCTATTAAATTATCAAACTTCAACCAACCATCCACGAACATAAACACATTTCACATTTGGCATTCATTTTCTATTCAATACAATTTCAACAAAAAAACTCACAATCCAACACAGTTAGGATGTATAAATCCACGAATAAATAGTATTCGAAGACTCAACCAAATACTCAACTCACATATCCACCTAACCGAAGAACCACAAAACCCTAAACCCACAACCCACGAACAAACACCATACCATAAATAAATTGAATCCACATGCTTAGCCAATCTTACCCACAATCCATAAAATCCACGAGCAAACATGAGTAAATTGTTATTTTTTTAATTTTTATGTCACAAGGAGTTGTTATTATTTTGTTTAAAATAAAGAGCCAAACCCATGTCACACGATCAACTCACTCAAATTGTTCACCAATAATAGATAAAGAGAAACTTTTTATGACAATGGCCATAAAATATTGAAAAAATCAGTATAAAACATCAACTTGTCAAAAAAGACAAACAAACTTAATGGATTGCTAAAATGTACTTTGTTGAAGGTGTATTATTCTTATTCTTATGTAAGGTTTGTTTAAGCATAATGTAAGAATCTTAAAATGCAAGGTGCGAAATATTAACCATTAACTTATAAAATGATGGTAGATGAGTTCTTAACCATCATTCTAAATAATCTTGAAAATTAATAATTGATTACAAAATTATATATTAAATTTCAATATATCTAAATTAAAATAAAAAATATATATTAAAATTAATAATCATGAATTTTAGTATATGTAAGTCTTAAAATTAATATAAATATACAAAAATTTGAGAAAGAAAGAAGGTTCACAAAAAAAATATGTATGTTTTTATAAAAGAAATGATACATTTGATATGAAAAACAAAATCAATTAATTAATTAGGCAGTGATTTTTTTAGAAAAAATTAATAAAATTATCCAAATTTTTACATTCCACAAAAAAGTTTTAAAAAAAGTGAATTTTTTAATTTAAAAAAATTAAAAAAATCTCATTAAGTTACTAAAATATAAATACTTAATTACCTAAATCGCTAAATTCAAAAAATTAAATATTTAGTACAAGAAACAAAATACAAATAAACATTAAATTATCAAAGTCTCAATTCATTCACATGCGTTAGTTTTCTTGCATATTTAGTTGAAAAAATTCCCAAAATAACCCTATTTCAAAATACACAATGTTAATATATTATTTATTAACTAATTTTTTTAATATACATAATAAACAATAAGTGATTAAATTAAATTTATTTACAGTAAAATTTATATAAAATTGTAAATTTAAATGAAAAAAAAAAGAAAATTTTTTATGGCAAAAAATAAAAATAAAAAATTGCCTAAGGTGCGCTCGTGGCAAATTTTTTTTTTTTTTTATTTTTTTGCTATAAATTTTTTCTTTTTTTTAATTTTTTTATTTTTACAATTTTACGTAAATTTAATTTCATCACTTATGGTTGTTTACGTGTATTTAAAAAATAGTTAATAAAGAATATATTAACATTATATATTTAAAGTAAAGTAAATAAAAATAAAAATAAATAATATTGTATACTTAAAATAAATAAAATAAAATATATAACTGTTGAAAATCGAACTCAAGTCACTAGTGACTCAAAATTATAATCACCACTAAATTACAATAACTTTTATCATTTAAATTAATATTTATTAATATTTATCCATTATATAATATTTTGTTTTAAGTAGGTAAAATTGTCTAAATTTAATGAAACTGATAATTTAGTAAAAAAATTTTAAAATTGATCATTACTGTACATAGAGTTTAAAATAGGGTTATTTTAAAAAATTCCCTATTTAATTCAATTTATCTTTTTTTTTTAATTAAATTTTAATTTTTGTGAACCATGTTATGATTGAATTCATTTAAAATTTAATCAGACTTCTTAAACTTGTTAACAATTCTCATGGATTTGACCTTGGTACTGTTAATCTACATTCTGCTAAATTGGGCCGCCAACAAATCACTTAAAACTTAACAATAAATTTGATAAACACTCACTTTAAACTTACACGGCTATCGATTGCCAATCATATACCTATTTATACTTTTAACGGTTAGGAGTTTAACAACATATTTATACTTCACTATTACAACAGCTCAATCTCAAAGAGAACTTTATTGCTTTATTCTGCAGCTACCACACTAACGTAGCAATCAAACGAAGGCTTTTTTGAACAAGGTATAGAATCATTCCTTCCATGTTTTTTCCTTCTGTACAAAGATACGCATAGCTCTCTTACTTACAAAAGAATTATATATAAACGAAAAACCCTCTCTATGTACAAAGAAAAGACAATTCATGAACAGTCTAACAACGCAAATTTCACATGCAAACCAATCTTACCACCCTCAGTCACTAGCTTGGCAGCGGTTACTAACCAATGTCCTGGAGCATCATGTGGTCCACGTACAACCTCAGCTGTTTCCACATATTTAAGAACCTTTCCAGAGTGAACCTGAGAAGGCGGACCTTCTGGATATACACCAGAATTAAGTGCTGCTGGAGCCTGCACCTGAGCCTGTTTTTGTGTACCAGTGACACTCCATTGAGTGAATGTTGTACTCAGATTGGTAAAGAAACTAGATTTGTGAGCTCTTGGTGCAGCTGCCCACTCTGTCTTCCGAATCGTGCAATTGGGTAAGTAGGTGAAGAGAAGACGAAGATGCATGACTGTCTTGGGCCACTTCCCTTTGCTCAGGAGCTGTGCACCAGTTACAATAAAAACACCTTTGGAATCCCCATGTAACCAATTCGGATCATGCTTAACAACTGATGTGCATACGTTTGAATATCTTTTCCATTTCACATGTTCTAAGAATTGGTCACTAGATTTGTAGTCGTCAGAACCACGCCATTGACATGGTCTGCATGTGGAGCTGTTGGCCGAAGAAAAGGTCATGATATTTGGAAGGCTGGAAAGATGCTGTACATGCAATGCTAGCCAATCACATTTCTGTCCTTCCAAGTATAAGCGTAGACCAACCACTGGTTTTTTATCGCTTGAAACCTGACATGACGAGGTGTGAATTAAGAAATATAAAGTACAAAAGCAATAAATGCAGTTTTAAATTGCTGAACTTTGTCATAGGACTCAAAAGGAACCAATTTCAGATAAACACAGACACAAGAGAACATATATAGTGGCTTTCAAATATATATCGAAAAGTCCTTAAGATGCAATAAAATATTCAAACACTGAACATCCAGTTTCGTGCTACAAACTTAATTTCTAAGTAGGAAGATGAGAAGATAACAACAGGAGAAGGAGTTATAAGTCGGAAGATAAGGAGATAACAAGGGAAGGGAGTGGTAGGGATAATATTTGAACTTAGGAAATATGTCATGAATGCTGAAATTAGAGAGTAATGCAAACAGTGGGTACTAGTTAATTGGTAAAGATCTCTTGGCACAAGAGGTTTGGGGTCATATCCCAATCACATCAAGATTTGCGGAGTGATGTGCTCTACATTGATGTATGCGGAGTGATGTGCTTTACATTGATGTATTAATTAATTGTGTTACATGTTTAAGCCTTGGTCGTACTAAATCCAACTAGGGGATCTACCCATGAATCTCACCATCAAAATTTTAATCCTATGCTACTGGGATTCAGTGAAAACTTGTATTAAAGTTATATATACAGTAAGACATATCTAAAATAAGTTGGCACCTTTCAGTTTGATCACATTATGTGTACAAAAAGTTTGTCAGACTTTCTATTCAACTGTAAAAGTACTTCATAACCTTTAACATAAAATAACATGCTGAAATTAGTTTTCCCGCAAAGCATAAAACACGACTATGACAGACAAATGTATTAATTTAGGAACATTCTATTGTATGGACGTCATGTATGAAAGATCAAGATCATTGATTAGTTATCAAATTAGAATAGAAAGTTTTATTACCTTTCACACAGGAATTTTATGTAGCTTGAGATGGTATTACTTTAAATAAGATACAACTTCATATGGGTTAGGATCAATAGTTTTTTCTTTAAACAAATTATGCACAACTTATTCATCATTAGATTAATGACCTCAAATAGCTTCAGTTACAAATGATGTTTTATTCCAAGGTCCATTAATTTTGAAATGTAAAATATGATTCGTCATTGAAAGTGCATCAATCTAATGGTCTAAAACTTGTGTCATAGATTGTGTGAAAAGGGCGGATCCTAGTTTATGCATATACAGAAATCTCTAAAGCATGAAAAGTAGAAATCTTGGGGGATAGATGTCACAATATGAATTTAAAACATGTAGTTTTAAGAAATATCTTTGACCAATCACTCCGAAACAAAGGTCAAACATGTGATGAGACCAAACCAAATTATAATTGTGCTAAAATAGAAGTTTAAAAGAAAAAATATGTAAGCCTGATCGAGTGTGAGAGTTAACAAAATTCAACTCAAGCAATACTTTAGAGAACCCAAGATATACTCAAAAGGAATGAGCAATGTTCATTTGAAATAGATTTCCAATAAATTTTGGCCATTGGTAGTATTGTATCCATAGCATGCATATCATATCTAATCCATGTTAATTTTAATCTATATACTCTAATCTTTTATTCATGGAATCTTGCGTAATAATAAAATATTGGTTAAACGTTAAAAGGATACAAAACTTTGCTATTAATATTATTCATGGAATCTTGCGTAATAATAAAATATTGGTTAAACGTTAAAAGGATACAAAACTTTGCTATTAATAGGCACACCAAAGGACAAAAAAGTGAATTTGCACCCTTTTTGGAACTTCCAAATGTGAGACCCATAATCATGGAAAGCAAAAGCAGCCACTGATTTTTAATACCTTTTGGGCGACACTAATTTTGGGGTTTGATTATGATTTAGGGTCCCCTTAAGAGGTTCCCCACTCTAGCCAATTAATGTTTAGTCTTTAAATTTAGGTGTGTCCACATCAATAAACTGCCTCTTTGATTATAAGTGAATCTCTCCTAGTCATACGAACAAAAATGCAAGTTTATATCTTCTGTTGCTCATAAACTAAGCATTCATGAGACTTCCTCTTAACTTCAAAATTTTGGGCTTTATGATTCTCTCCATCTCCGATGAAAGAATAAGCAGTCCATCATCCAGAACAGACACTATAATTATACGACTTCAAGAGCTAGCACCTGATTATTATGCATAGAATTAGTTCATTATCAAGTACCTGTGTAGAGCTGACATGAATTTTAGGACCCATGAAACTGAATTGCAGTGAAGGACAAGAACCCTTTTTTTGTAGATGCCTAAGAGGAAGCTCACAGAACATAGGTGCCCATTGCCTAGGAACTTGGAACTCCAAGAAGTACTGTAAATCCTCTGTAGGCGGCTTGTCTGAAAAGAGATGAATTTTTATGAAAGTACTGCCGTTAGAAGATATGAAACTTAAAAATTAATGAATATATGAATGCTGCAATGACTGAAGAAAAAAAGTTTAATGCAAAAGAAGGTAATAGAATAAGGGATCCAAGTAAAACGAACGCACACTCTCTTCTTCTCCAGAAAAGAGATTTGAGAATCTTAATAATGTCTTCAAATGATAAAGAAAAAACAGTGACTGGTATACCTATTTATACTTAACTGTTAGGGATCCAAGGAAAAAAAGTTTATTTGTACTTGTTGAACTTCTGGTTAGCTATTGAGGTCCACTTTTTGTATGTCAGTGCATGTATGCAGACTAATGAAGTTGATATACAAGTATAAAACATCATTTCAATGATACTTCTAAAACAGTAAAAGTGGAGCAATTAAATTAAGAACTAATTTTAAATCCATTAATTGGGCATTGAAGCACTTACAACGCAAATATAAGTTTATTGCATGACTAAGGTAGCCACTGCCTGGAATCCCAGTAAGCAGAGAAGTAATTGGTACAAACTTGAAAAGAATTCCTTCTGGTTTAGCAGGAACAGTCTGCAGCCAATTGGAATGGCTGTGCAAGAACACATCCCCCCCTCTTTTTGAACAGATAATAGCAAGGCCCTGTACAAAAAATAGAGAGCAAAAGAGATTCACAGCCGCAACATTGATTCAGAATAAATACAGGAATCTCTAACAGTTCTAGACTTACATCCTTGCTTGATGTTTCAGTAATAGTGGTCAACTGCATGGTGTTTGACTGGAGAATTCGATTGAAGACCTCAGGAACCTATAGCAATAGTTAGCAGATATGATGTGTTTGTATGCAGCAAAAAATCATAATCCAATTTTGAATAAGCAATAATACCTTTTGCTTCTCATCTCTTGTTTTCATTTGCAGAAGGGAAGGGCTTTTTCCATCTGAGAATAGATAATCGCCTAGATCCTCCAAATGTCTTCTGACATCAGCAGGAGGGATTGGTGAGGAAGGTTTCTGTTTAACACAAATTAAATCTTGTCCTCCAACAGCCATCCCTACTATTATGTGTGTCCCATATGTCTGGATGAACCTGCCTAATAAAAATGATTAGCATCCAGATACCACATTAAGGCAAGTGCATGTATTTGATCCCCTCTGTTTTATCTGCCAAACTATTCAGATTGAACAAATGAGAACATAGGCATATAATGGCACCACACTAGTAAGACCTACAGGATCAATGAGCCAAATAGACCCATGTAGGAACACGAAGAAAAGATTAGGCAAACAAACACTACTGTATAAAATCAGACTTCAAGAATGACATGGCAGATTTGGTGTAATCAATTCATGAAAGTTATCACTGTGCACAACCAACCACACCATATACTTGTAAATAATACAATGATCTTAATTTAGAGATCTTAAAAAAATAAATCCGCAACTGGATATTTCAAGAACAGCAGCATAGTGTTGGCATTAAGCCCTGCCACTCCATCATTCTACCATCACCAACATAAAATTCTAAATCCTTTTTAAGTGTCAAAGCTCATTGTCTAATCTTCTATTTCCAGCTAAGAAATTGTCATAATGACAAATGAATAAAAATCACTTTGTAATGATACGAGTTCAGCATAGGCAATCCTTGATTACAGTGTGAAATGAAATATGAAGAATAACAAAATAAAGAATAATAGTCCTTTGCAGCAGCAGAAAATGAATTGAATTCAATAGCATCAAACTTCTTTGTTGGTAAATATCAAGGTCATTAATTTTTCAGTTGACAAGCTTATAAAATCCTTTGGTAAGTTTTATAGATTCCAGTACCAGTAAATGTCAATTAAATTTTATTTATTTATTTATTCAATTTATGTAAAAAAAAATTCATGATAATTTTTTTTTATTTCAAGGTTGGAGGTTTCTTCCTTGCAAAGGGGATTAATAAAATCAGCTTAATTAAACCATAGAATTGACATGGTAATCTGGAGATCAATGTTTTAGGATTTTGGGAAAGTTTTCATAGAAGGCCCAAGCATTTGCTTCCTTTTTATCAAAATGCTAGTGTTTACTAAAATTTCATAAAAATTAATAAGTTTCCATAAAACACCTTCAGCTTTCATAAGACATCATTGAGAGGCCTTCAACAACATTTTCCCATTCATTGCAAGAAAAAATAGAAAATTAAAGTTAAAAATTGGTCATTGGAGGATTAAATGGACATCAGACGCCCTCGATAACGTTCTATCGAAATTGAGGGCCCTCAAAGATGTTTTATAGAAATTATTTTATTTTTGTGAAATTTAAGTAAACACAAGCCTTTATATTATATTTGCCCATCAATAATTTTTTAATATACACTCTGTTCAAAAGTTGAGCTCCGACATGGAAATTTTTAATAAGGTTGTTATAAGCAATTTAGAATCATTAGACAAGCAATATGAAGATTTCAATCTTTAGCTCTCCACAAAGCTAAAATCTCAGGAAATAGAGAACATGAAATTCCAAGACTATAGGCTTTTAGGGAAGGGTAATGAATTCACAAAAGAAACCAAAATTGTAGATAATTATTTTATTATTATATTATTATTTGGGAGAGTATTGTGTCACGTCTCACATTGGATAGAACATGGGTCGATCATAGATTATAAGAGCGAGTAGGCACTATCACCTAATAGGCTAGTCTTTTGGGTTGATGACAAGCGCTCGGCCTGTGACAAGTGGTATCAGAGCAGACCCAAGTTCTTATTCGTATGTAGGCTCCCAAACACTTGTACTTTACGTCTTAATAAGGGATTGCCACGTAGAATGTGGGTCCTCAAAGATTGCGGGGATGGGCAATACGGGTTAAGTGGGCCCAGCTGGATGAGTTTGATCGTGACGAGAGCGTCACGTGATTGGGTGGGTGAGAATGTCACGTCTCACATCGGATAGAACATGGGTCGATCATGGGTTTATAAGGGCGAGTAGGCAGCATCGCCTAATAGGCTAGTCTTTTGGGTTGATGACAAGCGCTCGACCCGTGACAATTGGATACTTCTTAGATACTTGTAACATGTACGACTAACTTGCAAAAATTTTAAGTATAGTTGTTTTTGACATTTGTTAGGAACACAATTATAAAATAAAATGTAGGAAAGGGATTACTACAGTATTTTTAACTGATGTGCGCCTAACAAAAGCTTTGTAATTAAACAGTGGTAAGCTTAGATTTCTAATGCAGGAATATACTTCCTTGTCAGTTAGGTTAGCAGAACTAAGAAGCAAGGGGTGGTGTTATGTATCTCCCCAAATATATTGTGTCACTTATGCAAAAGGCATTCTACTAACATGCATGCTGCAAGGCAGAATGAAGCCTTACTAATGTCAAAACACAGTTATTATGTAAAGCAGTTTAAAGCTACCTAGCCAACAATTCTGGATCCCAATGAGGTGGAACTGACTTCTTTACTTGGTCTTGTAGTACTAGTGGAGATGTTGTTAGGTGCAAATTGTACAATGAGATGAAGTAACCATCAAAAGCTAGATATTCGGTGTTCGCAGCATCATGGAACCAGTCTCCACTTAAATCAAAAATAGCATTAAGATATCCTGAAGGAACTTTTCCTTGAACTGAAGATTTCTGATTTAGTAATTCAGACATCTGCAAGAAAGAAACATATGGAAGTAAATATGCAGCCGAACGGGTTACAAATAATCATATGTTGCAGATGATATAAAAATAACACGAAGAACCGAAAATAAAGTGGAAGAGAGAAAGAAAGAAAGTATCGGATGGTTGAAATGTAAATAAACTGATAGCATACTGCCAGAGAGGAAATCAGTGGGAGAAACAGATGAAAAGATAAAATGAATTGAGATCAATAATTGATCTCGACATTTATACAGTAAAATTATATATTTTCATATTTATCAAAGCTTATATGCACATGAATCTGCACCCATTTGGACTGAGCAATCTTTAGAAACACATTAACCACAGAGACAGGACTTAGCACAAAAGTTAGTGTGGCGTAATCAAGAACCCCCAGAACTAGCAATGGTTTACTATTAAAAAAGAATTTAATGCTCAAATGGTTATAGAATACTTTCGGTGCTAACAGAAAGGTATCTAAAACAGAGTGGAAAGTTCAAATAATTTTTCAAGGAAGCAGAATCCATTCAGCAAAATTGAAGAAAGAACAAAGACAATCAGCTGTTTCTGTGTATACTAAAGCAACACCATGATGCAAGCATTAATAGCTAATTTAGAAATAATTAATAAAGGCAAGAGCCAAGTCCTAGTCTAAAGGGAAAATTAATGAGAGTTAAAGAGTCAATATACGTGTAACCCTTGGTAAAAGTAGTCTAGAAGAAAAATTAAGAGTAGTAGAGTTTTACAGCAAAAAAATCAGTGTTTTCCAGAATTTGCTAAAGCTACTGTTCTGAGGGGTTTTTTTTTTTTTTTTCCAGATTGTCTTCCTTAAAAACTCTTGGCTTATCTCTAAGATTTCGGATACAGTAAACTGAACCAGTTTTCAGTTTACATATCACGCCAGGCAAGGACAATGCCACTTAGGGTGTGCCAATGTTAAGATGAGGCATACATACCCAATACCCATTAATTTGGTTATCTATTAGACTTTGGTTCTTGATTTTAATGGAATTGGAGCTTCCTTTGAGACTGTGTATGAAACTAATTCATGGCTTGTTATCCACTACTAGCACTTTAATAAAATAATTTCAAACTTAGTAAGGTAATCACAACATAATATTATTATTAAAATAAAAAAATAAAAAAAATAAAAAAAAGAGTGACAGCAAAGCAATAGGAAGAATAACAGACCTGATTGAATTGGAGAACATCGGATTTGAAGCGAATTCGATCCCCTTTATCGACACGAATATCCTGAGAAACAGATTTGATGGTAACAGAAGGAGGAATTAAAAGGTCTCGTTTGTTAATATCATCAAGAACAACCAATCTGCCACTTCCCTTGGCAAATCTAAGCCTAAAATCACTCGCTAAATCAAAACCTTTCCCTAAAGCTTCCAACGCCGCCTCTGCCTCCATTGATCACCTCACCTCGTCACTATTTAATCAAGATTAACATACACAGTTCACTAATGTATGTATCTCTCTCTATATATATTTGTTTGGTCTCCAACTTTGAATTGGTGCGTCTACTTAGTTTGACCCAAGAACAGAAGAGAGAGAAGATTACAAGTGAAACGTTCGGATACGCAATGAATAAACAGAAAATTAAAATGCATGTCTATGGCGTAATTTTCACCCAGAAAGACCGACAGGCGCCTATTCAACTTGCAACGCTAAGACATCCAATCCAATACGGAAATAAATTAATAAATCCAAAATTATCATTTACCTCCCTAAACTTTGTCAATATTTTATTTATATGATAAATAATGCACTAATAAACTATTGTGGAAGCATCTACTTTTTTTAAAATACATATTTAGTACAAATTAGCACAATTAATTTTATTTTTGTACAAAATATTTCTGTTTTAGTAACAAATCTGTATTTTAAAAATATATACATCTTCATAAAATAAAACAAAAATGACCTAGGAAACATAGGCTAATAATGTCTAATGATTACAAAATTTAGAAGTCTTTTAATGTAACAAGAGATAAATAAGTATTTTCTCTAAATTATGTTAAATGGTGTAATCTATTATTTAATATTTGTGATAAGAGATACTTATTAATTTAAGAAAAAATATATATATGTCCTTAAGATTTTGTCAAAAAAGACATTTATTTTCATTAGATTAAAAAATACACGTGTAAATTTAGTTTATTTTAACAAGTTATCTAATTGAGTGATTTATATATTTTATATTACAATGATTATAATACCTTTTAAATTATAATTATTTATGATTTAAATATATATATATATATATTTGTCTAAAGTCACAAATTAAATTAATGATGGTTATATTTGAAATGTAAGGTAAAATGTATATTTAATTAAATTTTAAGGGGTGTATATGTTATTTACTTTAATTAATATATAAAATAAAATATTGAAAAACATTAGGGACGGTAAATGATAAAATTTTGATAGATGACGTAAGAGTGAGAAATGTGGGTCACACGTGGTTTTGAACGTACTAAATAGGCCGCAGGGATTTTCTACAGTCAACCTTAATGACCTACCGCTGCTGCTGCTTACCTACTACTACTCGTTTCTTTCATGAACCGCTACAGCTGTAAATCATGATGCACATGTCCGACTATCACGGGTGCAGCACCTCGCTGGGAAGACGACCGACCTCCTTGTTTGGTGTTCTAAAGTCGACGGTGTTAGCTTCGTTTATAAATTGAAGATTTATCATCGTATTGTTAATATAATAAAATATTAAAATTTGTGAGATTTAATATTTAAATAAACACAAATTTATTAAAAAAAATTTAGAATCATGGATAGTAATTATTAAGAATTATTGAATAACTTGTAATTATTTTTATGTGATTAATAAAAATATTGAAAATACGAGTAAATATTGTATCTATTTTTGTGGTTGTTATTTGTGCTTATTTTGACTTATTCGTACAAGTTATTAATGAAAAAATTAGTGTAAGTTAAAAAGAGACTTGACGCATCGCGGCGGAGTTTGTCACTATACACAAAAAAGAGTCTCATGACACCGACCACAATGTGGGTGAGTACATCATGGGATGACGGAAAGAATATTAGTTAGGGCTGAAATAACTTAGCAGAATTGTTGTATTCAAATTTTTTTTTATTATAATTATTAAAAAAAAAAAAAAAAGAAGTATTCATACTTACAATTACATTTACTAATAATTTAATACTGCTTTTTATTTTTAAAAATTTATTTTAATATAATTCGTCCATTTTATTATTTCATTATTATAAAAATATTGTTAATTTTATTTTTAGAAAATAATTTAAAATAATTAATTTATCATTACACTTTTTTAATCAATTGGTTTTTATGCTTAAAAATATGAGTTGATTTGAATTCTCATGCTTTAGGTAATAATATTGGTATCAAATTCATATGGTACTAGTTAGAAAAAGTATCATCTATCTTAATTGAAAATCAAGCTATTAGCTATTAAATTCAGATTGATAAAAAAAAAATCTGCAACTACGAGAGTTTGTGGGGCCTTGCAAGTTGTCATAAAAATTGCAAACAAACTTTGGCAACAACCATAAAGAATATGCTTTGTTCCCAGCAGATGCGGAAGTTGTGGAAGCAAAGGCAGTTGGGTTTGGCATTCAAATCGCAAAAGAAGCTGGTTCGATTCCTTTAATTATTGAGTTAGACTCAAAAAAATATAACTAGATTATTACACGAAAGGAATGTAGTAGAATAAAAATCTATTGGATTTTCCTCGTTGCTGAAATTTTTCAAAATTAATTTTATTTTACAATCCGGTCAAACATAAATTATTCTTATCAAATAAATTAATTTTAAAAAATTTGAATAATTTTATCAATATACATTTACACAAAAAAAAAATTAAAACAATACAATTCATTCCCAATAACCTCTCTACAAACTCCGATGATTGAATTATTTCTAGTAATTGCAAAAAAAAAAAAAAAGACAATTTATTTGTGTGATTGTTACAAAATTGAAATGGCATGTTGTGAATCTAATTTATAAAGAATAATTTTTAAAAATAATCTTATTTTACATTCTTTTTATATTTATGACCAATCCTAAATCATTTTTATCAAACGGACCAATTTCTCATAATTTGAACAATTCTACCCTCATGACCAATTTATACTTAAACAAAAATTAAAACAACACACTTCTTTCAAATTATAAAAACAGTTCATTCTCTCAATTTTTCAGTATTCACATTTTTAATATTTTAATATTTCGTATATCGGTGTAAAATTCAAGTATGTCAACGACAAATATAAACACAAGTGAGTTTTTGTACTTTAATTTTAAATAATTTTTTGTTTATTTTAATATAAATATGTGCATAAATTTATTTTGACTAATGTTAGAATTTATTTAAATTGCATATGATAAAAATTGTTAAATTTTGTTTGTTAAAAAGCTAAAAAAAAAAGAAAAAACATGAAAACAAATCAATTACAGTGAAAATTTTGAAGTGAAAGGTTGTTAGCTAAAAAATTGTAAAAATTTTATTAAAATGAGAGCTCATGTCCTTGGCTCAAGGCTCGTGCGCTTGGCTCGAGCGCTTGTAACCTTGGCCTTGAGGCTTAATTAAATTTGTAGTAATTTAAAATTTGTATTAATAAATTATTTTCATTAATGAAATTTTTTGAATTTGTAGAAATTTAAAATTTGTATTAATTAAATTTTTTTATTAATTATTTTTTTTGAATTTGTAGCAATTTAAATTTGCATTAAATAATTTTTTTGTTAATTAATTTTTTTGAATTTGTAGTAATTTAAAATTTGCTTTAAGTAATTTTGTTTATCAATTATTAATTTTTTTTTGAATTTGTACTAGTTTAAAATTAACATTAAGTAATTTTTCATTATTTTTTATTAAATTTTTATTAATTTAAAATTTTTCCTGAACAAAAATAAATCTATCAGTAAATTTAAATAAATATAAATTATTTTGTTACTTTTTAAATATGACTGAGATTGTGCTGGTTGATATTTGTCACGAAGAATCATGGATTACAACAGTAAAAAGTTTTGAGAAATATCGTAGTAGAATGGTCCAACTCCTATCCATTCAAAGAACGTCAAGAGCAGTATTTATTTAATTACTTTGTTTTTTTTATATAAAAAAAAGAGTATTTTTAGAAATATTTTTGTAAATTATAATTAAAAAAATTATTTTTTTAGCATAATTTTCTAAATTTTTGAATTTTCTAATGCAATTATTATAATATAATTGAAATTTTTTATATTTTTATATAATCATTAAAATTTATTTTTTTTTATTTTTTATTTAAAAAAATTAAATTAGAATTGTGCACGCTAGGCGAGAGCGTAGCCTAAGCCTAGCACGCAGGGCACAAGCTCCATGAGCTCGTCCCCAACCACAGCGCCCACCGCCCACAAAAATCTTTAAAATTCAAACTATTCTGAAATGTCCAATAAATATATTTATAAATAAAATTTTTTGAAAATAATCTTATTTTATAACACATTTACATTTATGATCAATTTTAAATCGTTCTTATAACATAAATCAATTTCAATAAATTTAAATAATTTTATCTCATAACCAATTTACACTGAAATAAAAAATGAAAACAAAAAATGAAAACAAGACAATTCATTTTCAATAATTTCTCTACAAATTTCGGTGATTGAACTATTTTCGACAAGTAAAAAAAAATGTCAATTTATTTGTGTTATTGTTGAAAAAAATGAATTTTGTTGTTTAAAAAATTAAAATGGCATGTTATGTTTGTTAGACATTTTAAGATAATTTGAATTTTGAAGACTTTTGTAGGTGGTGACCGGCAACCGCGTGTGGGGGCAGGGGTGGGCGACACCGCCGTGGGTAGGGGCAAGGTATAATAATAGATATAATTAGTAGCAATCTACTCAAGTCATATATAATCTTTTTTTTATTAATTATTTGCTCAAATAACTCATATAATCGTTGGAGAAAATTTACTTAACTTTTCAATTCTTTAAATATCTCCCTATTTCTTTATAAATTCTTAAATCAGAAAAAAAAAAAAAAATCTCCCTATTTCTCTATATATATATTTTTTATACACTTATACTCGCGATATTTTATTTTATTTTGGATCTAATAATAATTGGTTGATTTAAGTTTTCTTTATAATAACTTTAATTTTATTTGGATGATTTTTTAATATAAAGTTTTTATTTCATTATGATTTTATTTTATTTTTGTATCCTTATCGTTTTTTGATATAAAATATTTATTTTAAGAAAATATTTGTTATTCTTATATAAATTTATTAGTTATAATATTTGATTATATTATCAATATTTCTTAAAATAGTATTAAAATTTTATTGATAAATTATTTAAAAAATAAGTCAGCCCATTCGATGCCAGCTATACTCAAGAACACAAATCAAAATTATATAAAGTCACACGTTTATCTCGGAGATCCGATTAGAACAAATCATATGATCATATATCATAAATACACAATAAAATAAAACATAATTTCACTAATAAAGGTCACATATTTACCCCAATGGCATGGCCATACACTTAGAACAAATCATATCAAAATAATTATCAATAATGAGCCAAAACATTTTTTTTTTCTGTATTTTAAAATCGCAGAAGTACAAAAATGTTCGTAGTTATTCAAATTTCTAAAGGAAAACCTTCTTTATTCATAATAAATGAGGTGAAGAATGGAAAACTTAAAATCAAGAACTTTGTTAAATACTTTGAAGAGTCATCAAATAAAATTTTGATAAAGAATATGGAAAACTTAATATCAATAATTTCATTTAAATATTTTGAAGAGTATATTCTAAAATTGTTTGACATATATATATATATATAATATGATTTTGATTGAATGACTATTTCTCCTCCTTTTTATATATATATATATATATATATATATATTATAAGGGTTGTCTGTCGAGTTTAGTTATGATATTATTAATACCATGTCTAAAGGCTTTGATACGTGCATAAAGAATAGTTTTACCACGTAAGGTGTTGAGAGTTTCTGGAGAGAGCCACGTAACGACTTGAATAAGTCACGTCTACCACCACGCGTAACGGTGCATGTAATCGTATTACGCCATCTCAAATCGAATCCATGAAAAAATGTTATAAAGCACAGAGAGAGAGAGAGAGAGAGAGAGCGCCGAGTGTTTGAAAGAAACGAAGAAAATCAATACACTGAAAGATGGAAAGCAAGCAAACGATGTCATCAGTTCACCCTGAAGTCCCCGGCGAGCCTACTCAGACCGGCACCGCCCTCCTCGAGACCACCACTGCCGCTGTTCAATCCTTCCGTTCCATTAACAAAATCCACCAACACCTCTGCGCGTACGTGTTATTCAATCCTTTGCATAATTTATTTCCTTATAATTTGATTGCATAATTAATTGTTATTGCAGGTTTCATTTTTACTCCGACGACATGACTCGGCAAGTAGAGGCGCACCACTTCTGCGGTCACCAAAACGAAGAGATGCGTCAGTGTCTCATTTACAACAGCTCTGAATCAGACGCCAGGCTTATTGGTGTTGAATACATCATATCTGAGAACCTTTTCTTGACCTTACCAGACACAGAGAAGCCACTGTGGCACAGTCACGAATACGAAGTTAAGAGTGGAGTGCTTTTCATGCCCGGAATTCCTGGTCCTATACAGAGACAAGATCTTGAAAAGGTTTGCAAAACTTATGGGAAAGCAATCCATTTCTGGCAGGTTGATAAGGGTGACAATCTTCCACTGGGAATTCCACAAATTATGATGGCATTAACTAGAGAAGGGCAGCTTTACGAAAACCTAGCAGAAGATGTTGAAAAGAGATACGGAGTAAACTTTGAAAAGGAGAGGGAGAGCAGAGCATACATGAAAGGACCTGAACATGGGATCCATCCTCTGGCTAATGCTGCTGGAAAGGGGCTACAGTCTGTGCTAAGGGAGATTGAATGCAAGCCCGTAGATTCTGTTCCCAGAGTCTTTGTTTGATACTATTATTATTAGTAGCAGTATATGCGTATGTTTGTTTATGTTTTGGCATGGGCAGCCATTTATGTGAAATCTAGTAGTAGTCAGCGAGTGAATCCTTGCGTCCTTTGGAAACTAAAACTGTCTGCAATGTGGGTCTTATAGTAGTCGGAACATATATATATATATATATATATATCTTCAGTTATATGTTTTGTGTTTGCGTTCATAATATACAACATGCTATTACATAATCATCAATATTGGGTTGAATGTAATAATAATGATTATGCTAATCAATTAAACCGGCGGAAACATTATGCTAGTTGATATTTTGTCTACAAACAGCCGGCTGGGGCCCCTCTTTTCCATTTTATAATAGAAATCTTCAATTAGGTTTCCACAATCGATACATACATGTATAGAAACTAAATATCGACCACAAAATATAGATACAAAATAAATGCAAAGCAACTATGTAAACATCAAAAATATTATTAACACAAATTCATATATACTCATTCCTATTAATTAATAGTGCAAACTAATTTATACAAATGTAATATCATCACGTCTCATACAAGTAACAAAAAGAAAATTCACCAGAAAAAAATTAACATTATGCTCTCTAACCATCGTATCCATTGCTTATCCTACTAACAAGACACATAAAGGAGAAAAAATAAAAGAATACAATAGGTAAAGCCCATATCAACCACAAATGAATGGGTTTTAGATGTAGAAAGATAGCTAGATACCAACTAAATTAAATAATATTTCCATAGCAAAGACAACTCATGTAACGAAGGTGAAAAGAAAAATCATCGACATGTTTTGGCCTTCTTCACAGCCTTATTTTTTCATGGTTCTGCTACTTGACTAAATGACACTCTCAGCTAATAGCTTACTTAGTAACGCACTCAACTCAACATTTGAAACACAAAATGAAGAAAATAATATCTATCCAAAACAAGTTTATCAAGGTACTACTCTTAACAATCACACCAGCCCATCCCCATTGGAAAACATGCCAAAAAATAAGTCAAACTGAAGAATTCAATAACAGTTATCTGGCTCAAGCAAGAGCCACATAAATTGAAGCCATTGCAAAGCATTGCATATTTTGAAATACTCTATATAATAATGTATACCTGCAGTACAGATTTCTGGGATTGAAGAAAAATATAATAGTAGATAAAGTATGTATTCCTGCAATCCACCATAATTATTTTACCACAGCGCAGTTTCCATACTAACAACAGAACTGTACTACATATGCTAACTATCTATACATATATTCTTTAGATATGTAAAAAAAATTTTACAAAAAATACTAAAAATAATTTGTACTACTAAAGCTTTACATTATAAGTTGCAAACTGTGTTATTTTTCAGGTTTTTCCTTTTCCCAGCATATATCCCTTGTCCTAATTTCCAGGTTATTATTCCTTTTTTGACCATCTTGATACATGTGTGTGCAAAAGCACATAAAACACTGCAATCACTTATACTTTAAGAAACAATATGTTTAGTAACATGTAATCATACATATACAAAACCTAAGTATGAACTTAACCCACTCAAAGTAAATGTGCTTGATAATAATTTGACTTAAAGATGGTATCACTTACCATCACAATTAATGAATTAGTTAGAAAATATATAGTACAAAATGAATAAGTTATACCATTGATTCTGATTATACTATCAAGTTCTATCACATAAAAACATTTATGGACATCTTATAGCTCAAGATCGTAATGTACATTTTGTGTTTACACTCTTAAAAATGACAAATTGCAATGCTATTTTTCTTATTTTTAAGAATCACGCGCAATAAATCACGTGTAACCCGCATGATTGGGTAATATAGCTAAAAGCTGCAATGAAGAAACAGAACTCAGCCCACAAATGTCTATGAAAAATTACCTGTTAAAAACCAAGTTTTGCACACCATGAAATTAAGTATTTTGAGTCAACCAATCTGCTCATACTCAACATGGTGAAATAGTGATGCTATTGATCCCGGCCACATCTGACGTCAGTCAACATGAAAAGAAGCTTTTGCCCAATCAAGAGAATTCCTTGGGAAGGGGAAAATAAAATAAAAAAAGGGAAAAAAAAGAAAAAAAAGACGGGAAAGCGGTAAGATAAACCATGTTTATGGCACTGTTAAAAAGTTAAAAAGTATGGGCAAAACAATACACTAAAATGATCTGTTACAATTTATATCAATCAACACTGGCACAAGAATTTGCAGACTCAAATTCAAAGCTGGTTGTACAAGCTCTCTGATGTAAGGTAATATTTAATGACTGCTTACCATTGTTTACATCACTAAAATCAACTCTTTCCAAGCTAACGTTACAACCTACATGAGTTTGGAATATAAAAACTCACTACACCGTTAAAGACAAATTAAAGAGGAACCTATAATCAGTCACATGGAGGAGGAGCAGGAGGAGAAGAAAAAAAAAGGGAAAAAAAAAGGAAGCCTGCCTACCATATGGTAGAAACTTTCATCTAAACAGAATCAGAAAGAACAGTTGGCTAGGTATTAAAGAAAGTTGCCTGAAAGCCAACATAACCCAAGGCTACAGTGCAGAAAGATCTATGCTAAGAATCACCTCCTTAACCAAACATTTTTATTGTGCCCGTGCATAATGCATCCATGCAGAAGCTTGCTTTTATTACAATGACTGGCACTTGAATAATAACTCTGATATCTATTCGGCATCATGAACCCGTGACTTCCCTAGATACTTAATTACTTTTTCAAAAGGAGAATGAACGAATTTAAATTAGGGGAAAAAAAAAAGTGAACTGGCAACAATCCTTCAATAAACACTTTAAACAAAAAGTTTGTTATGCAGCAACATAGTAAATAATCAAACATACATCTAGCAGTAAGATGCTTGATACAAACGTTGCACAGACAATGCTATGTGAAAGCAAAACACTCGACTTCAAATACTTATCCATATCAAGATCAGCCCATGACTCGAATCCCAACCCGTTCCACATGGACCTGCAAAAGATAAAACAGAAAGTGCATATATTTATGAAAAGCCAACAACCAGCAGAAATATCCCAGCACCAAAATAAAAACTAAGCATTCTTCTAAGATAACCGCCCTTGAAGAAATGGCCATTCCTCCAAATTCAAATTGTAAGCTCCAGATATTTAATAAGAGAGAACACATGTAGCACCAGCATCCAATTAGTTTATAACTTGAGCTATAGTCAATATCTTCTTAGTAGGCAATGGAGCTTCTCTTGTAAGTCTTCAACCCTCAGAGGACTAAGAAACTGTTTTCTCCAGGCACAACTTCAGATGATAATTGACAGATTCCATGTCACTGCTCAAGCCAATTCTGACAATATTATCTGCTGGGGTTGACTTTTCACTATCATTTATATCTGCTTCTATTCCTGTAAAAAACACAGTATAAGAGTCAACTATCACTACTCATCAATGATACTGGAAAAGCACACTTCTTTTATTCTCCTTTTTTCACATCATTAAAATTACCATTCTGGCAAGTTCCTGATCCTGAGTATCTGGCATTTCATATTTTCTCAGATGTTCTGCATCCAAGGAAATCCCACTACTCTGTGAAACTAAATTTACTTCACCACTGTCGAACTTTGGCGAGTCTGCGCTTTTGATACCATGATAATCTTGTATCGAAACATTTTCGATTGACTTCGTCAAGTCATAGTTCTTATGATTTGAAGTCAACAAGCCATCATCCTCTGTCACTGTTGTATCCTTCAAACTGGCATCTGGTTCTCTGATGGCATCTTGAGTATTGTCCTGCTTTAGTTGATGATGCATTGGTTTATCATCTCTTGTTTCCATGCTTCCATCACTTGCATGATGCTTACCTTCTGCAGATTGCGACCTAGAGTGCCTTTTGCAGTTTGATTCACTTCTCTCCAAGCTTGCAGGTGATAACCTACTTTTGTAACGCCTACCTTCTGCAGACCTTGACTGTCCTCTGTTGCGACGCTTTGAATTTCCATCTCTACTGTCATCAATTCTCCCATCAGAGTGATCCTTTCTTTCAGTGGACTTTGACCTAGAGTGCCTCCTGTGTTTTGTTCTAGTTTCATTCAAACCTCTTGGAGACCTGCTTCCTCTGTGTCGCTTAACATCTGCAGATATTGACCTGGACCGCCTCCTATCACGATGCTTCAGTTTCTTATCCCTACTTCCATCACCTGTCTCCTTAGAGTGATGATTATCTTCAACAGACTTAGACCTGGACCGCCTCTTATGACGATGTCTTAATCTGTCCTCTCTCGTCTCCTCCACTTTCTCACTGGCATTACCTTTGTCTACAACAGATACTGACCTAGACCGCCTCCTGTGTTTTGATCTATTTTCATCGACACTTCCTCCAGGTGACCTGCCTCTTCCTTGATGCTCACGTTCCCTGGACAATGATCTGGAATGCTTTCTCTCGCGATGCCTTGATTTCCCATCTCTGTCTTCATCCATCTTTTCATCAAATCCTTCCACAGATTTTGACCTATAACGGTGTCTGTATTTTACTTTGGTATCATCATTTCTAGGAGATGTCCTACTTCTTCTATGACGCTTTGGCGATCTTGAACGTGCACGAGATGATTTCCTGGCAGAAGAACTGTCTTGGTGATGCTTTGGGGAGTCTGAATCAGATCGATATAACTTTCTACTACGAGGACTCACACTCCTACTCTTTCTTCTCCTTTGAACAGGTGAATGATGATCATGTGATCTATCCGACTCCCTCCTTCTAGATCGGTCACCACTATCCCTAGTGTCTCTGTACGACAGCCTTTCAGCATTATATTTTGAATAACGGCGTGATCTTAGTGGTGATCTGGACCTACGATCTCTTAGGTGGCGAGATGGAGGTGAGAAAGAGCGGGACCTCCACCTTCGACGGTAACCAACAGGTGATCTCGACTTGGATCTTGACCTTGCATGAGAGGCACGCTGATCATGAACTGGTGATCTTGACTTCGATCTTGACCTTGCACGAGAGGTAGAAGGTGACCTGCGGAAGTAATTAATCTGTCAAAAAATCGCAAACAAGAATCGCTATACAGTCCATCCAGGAAAAGTTGGACAGCTTTCAAGAATGGCATGTTTTATGTTAACGGACAAAAACAATTTCGTAAACACAGAAGATCTTAAACAAATACAGTCACACACACAAGAGAAGAGCTAGCTTGCATTGAAAGGGCCTCCGCAAGACTTGTTTCAGCTATAGAAACTGTTTCAGATTCCATGGTAAATCTACAAACCAGGACCAATTTTATACTCCAAAATTCTGTTTATCTCCCATGGGAATATTCTTCAGAATCATTAAGGTTGAATTTAGTTTTTTTTTTCTTTTTTAATAAAATTAAGGTTGTGTTTAGCTGCAGAAATAAAACTGAAAGAGTAGTGAAATCAAAATAGAACAGCAGTCCAATAATGATAGAAATTGAGGAATCTCTTATACTGTTTGGTTGAAACAAAGTCCAGGCTTGAAATGAGGATTGAATCCATTGTGTTGTTTGGTTAACTGTTGGATTGAAATCAAATATATGTTGTGTTGATGAAAATACCACTAAACCCAAATACACATATCAAGTGATTAATTAAGTTGTATGTTAACGATAACTTAAGTAGTAATAAAAAAAATAATAATAATTTGATATTTAAAAACTGAAAATTTAATCCTAATACTTAAAAACTTGAAAACATTGATAATTTACATGTTGCACTAAAGAATTTATAAAAAGGATCCTAAATATTTAAAATTTATAATTAAGTTAGATATATAGAAAAACTAATGACATATAAAAAAAGAAATTGTTAAAAGTTATTAGATACTCTTCTTTTGTTGACATATTGATGAATGCAATGAGTTGTTATCAAGTTTTTAATGTTTACACAAGGAAACTATCAAATTTTACAATAAGTACTATCCTTTTT